>JAIXND010000773.1:18510691-18672926 GCA_023646645.1 Varanus salvator macromaculatus
GCCGCCGAGGGGCGCGCGCCCCGCCGAGGAGCGCCGGCGGCGTCGGGCGCGCCGGCCGCGGGCTCGCCCTTTGTCCTCCGAGCGAGAGCGGCGCAGGAGGCGGCCGGGAGCGCGGGGGCAGCGCGCGCCCCCGCGGGCTCCCGCTCTCCGGCCCTGGCGCCCGTGCGCAAGCAGGGGAGACGGTGCGCCCGAGCAGGTGCAGAGCGCCGCGCTTCCCGCGGCGAGGCGGGCCGCTGTGCGCACCGCGGGGATGCGGGGCCCTCTGCGGTGCAGGCGCGGGGGGCCGCTCCGCGGGTCGGAAGGGAGAGCTCCTCAGCGAACCCGGAGCACAAACCCTTGCAGTGCAGCGAGCTGGGGGAGCCTGGCCCGAGAGTTTCCTCTGGATGTGCTGCTCCTGCCCTGGAGGGAGCGCTTTTTCTTTTTTCGGATTCGGGGGTTTCCACTCTCCCCCATCTGGGCCCTGCAGCTGTGAACCGACAAGTGCAAGAGGGCCCTTGGCCAGGGCTTGGCTAGGGAAGCCCCCCATCGACCTATTTCTTCCCGGCAGTTCATGCTCTCCTTTCAAAGAAGGCATCTTCAGTAACTTCTTGTTTCCAAGATCTTCATGCCGTCACTGAACCTGTGCCGTAACTTCCAAGGACAGCTTGCCCTAACCGCTCGAGGACCAAACTAGGAGCAATGGGATTCAGTGCTTTAGGAACCGGGATCAAAGCGAACCAAAGTTTCAATGCCTGGCCTCCACCACACTGTGCTTCCTATCTGGGTCTCCCTCTCCCTCACCATTTATTCGCTTAAAAAACACCTACAGAACCCCCCTCCCCCAGGGTGTAAAGACACGAATAGCTCAAGCCTAGTTTGGTCCTGAGAAACTCTGGATTAGCAAGACGGTTCGGAACTTGTTTTAGAAGGTTGTATCTGCAGGGCTCGCCTCTGCTTAAGTAATACATATTATGCATTAATATCTTTTTTGGAACAGTGGGAAGGCCAATTATAAAAATTTACACATAGATTGCAGATATGCATACAAATACAAGATGGCACTGACGTCTCCCTCTTGGTTTGCATCTCTTGTCTTCAAAACTTCCAGCTGGTTTGTGTAACACATTAAACCTCTTGGGAACTTCATTTAGACGAACCACCAAAAGGATCACGGCTGTTGCTCTTATGTATGTCAAGTCCTCTCCAACGTGTGGTGACCCTTTGATTGAATGTCCTTCAAAATGACCTGTCCTCCTCGATGGAATCGATCCATCCCGAGACTGGTTTTCCCCTTCTCTGCTGCCTTCCACTTGCCTAGAGTATGGTCTTCTCCATGAGACACGGTCAAGTTTCTCTGGAGGGGCTGCTCTTGTGTTTCATTCATTTGCTTGCTTTGTTTTGCCCCTTCCTCACATTTGGCTTGTCTTGTCTAGGGCTTGTGGAGAAGACCTGGTTTACATGGCTGAAATCCTCCACATGCTGCAGCCTAAGAATGAAGCCACACGGAGGAAGTGTGTACTTCACAATCTTGGGCAACTGTTACTTGAATATAGCATTCCCTGCCCTCAGTTCCTCACTCCTCACATCACTTGCAGCATTGACAAAATTGTGGACAATTCTTTAACTCATGTACGGATGCTTTGTTGTTAAAGTAAGTTCAGTTATGATGAATAGATCTACTTAAGTACACGATAATTGTAGCTGGAGTTAAAATTGCCTTAAAATACGTAGTAAGCGAAAGGAAATTTGGCTGTACAAGACTGGAAAAATAAGCAGCAATGGTAAGACTAATTAACTATGTAAAAAGATAACCAGCCAAAAAATTAATGGTGAGTGTAAAGGGAATGGAATTTTGGGGAAAAGTGTTGGAGATTGATGATCGTACCAAGGCTGTGTTGTTTTAGAAAGTTGAGCCATGGTGAATAGAGATTAAGTTGAAGAAGTGCAATTTAGTAAAATTTTCAATGAATTTTAACTGAGTTCTTTAAAAATAAATGTGACCAAGTAGAGAGGATGGTCATTACTGACTTAGAGCATTTTTTGTTGGGGAGGGTACTTGATGCAGTATTTGAGATACATTTTTTATTCTGTTTCTTTTCTCTCTTTTCTTCTCCAACTGTCCTGTTACTAACATGATAATAGAAATGGGGGAAAGAGTATAGAAAATTCTTGTCAATGGCATGGGGATCTGAGTTTTGTGTATGTTTAAAATTAAAGTACATGGGTGTTGCAGGTACACAGTTTGTGCGTGTGTAACTTGCTAGCGCAATTGACAGATTACCCGTGTCCATTGTCAATACCACTGATGAGGAGAGCAGAGAAGGAAACATGGTGGATTGGGCGGAAAGACCATGCAGAAAGGAAGGGCTCCTAGATTGTCACTGCTCTGGATTTCAGCCTTAATAGGAAAGGAGCTCTCCATGGTGCTGAATCAGAGCTCAGAGCAGGCTCAGAACCGTGGATAGTTCCCTACAGTTTTGGACCACAACCTAGAGTGGATCCACGGCCTTGCTGATGTTGAGCTCAGCAGGCTGCATGGACAAGCCCATTACGATGGGCTGATCTCTTGAGTTTCGCCACCAAGCAAAGGACCACCCTCCGGAGTAAGCAAATGGGAGAATGATAATTGGTAAACGCTTTGCTGTGGTCATAACCTGAAACCGGGGAAGATTGTCACAGGAATTAGTGGCGGATGAGGTTCAGAATGAAATGCCTGACTTTTTAAATGATGGATTCCAATGCACCCCAAATTATAACATTCTTGAGGGCAGGAATGAAAGAGTGCTTTCCTGAGTTCTCTGAATATGAGGTTTGCTCTCTGTAGGAGTGACCTCTCAGTGAGAGAAATGGATCCTTATCAATGAACAGTCGCAAATGCCCTGATTGCTTTTTGTACTTGAAGCACAATCCTATTCACATTTACATGGAAGTAAGTTCAACTGAATTTAGATGGGTCTGATTCCTATTAAGCATTGTAGCATTTTGTGTAGCATTGTAGCCCTAGGCTGATAAACTCAAAGAATGCAAAATATTGGAAATATATTTTGACGATATTTAAGTATATATTTAAGAATATGTAAATATATAAGTATACATAAATATTTAAGTATATTCTTTGAAAGTGGGAAAAAATCAGGTGTCCTACATGCTGGAAGGGGTGGTGCAGAGTCCTGAAAATGGGATTCTGTTATCTAGGTATTTGAGGATTCATTTGTGAGAAAAAACAGGCTCCTAGTGGAATGTAGGCATTTGGGAACATCTACTGAGCCCAACAGTGAACAGTGTTGTGCCAGGCCATTTCGTGAACTGGACTGATCCAAGTTCTCCACCGAGCATTTTTGATCGGTTAGTTTTATCGGCATGCGGTAGATGCCCTCCCTTTCCTCCCACTAGCCACATACAACATAGCACTAGCCTTGTGCTGGTCCCCAAGCCCCTGAGATGCTGTTTGGGAGTATCTCCCTCATTATTGGAGGCCCATCTCTACCGCTATGGTACTCCTCAACAGCAACAGGTATAGGTGTGAGCCTTTCACTTCCCTTGTTCAATCTTTTGGGCAACCGAGGACGTGGAAAGTAATCTCCTGCTTGAAGTTCTCTAAGTCTGGCTTGCCTCCTCTATAATCTGGTAGTCCTTTGGGCACTGCGTTATGCCAATCGTGAGCTGGTCCTGATACTTCCGACCAGCTATGTGGTCCTGCATTTTAAATCTGCGACTGGATGCAGGGTGTTTTCCCGCTCTTTTCTCTGGAAGGCCTGACCTTTTGATTGTGAGGCCTTTCTTCCCAGAGAACTTGCTCTTTGGGGAAAGCTGCTTGAGCAACACACTGCTGGCAGGGTGCATGAAGAATAGAAATAGACTAATTCTTTTCCCATCTTGCTTTGCCCAGGCAGGAGACTCTGGTGCACCCGCAACTGGAGTATTGTGTTAGGTTCTGGGGCCCTCATTACAGGAAGGATATAGCCAGGTTAGTCAGTGCAGCAAAGGGCCACTAGGATGGTGGCTGGTTTGCAGGGTGAGCCATATCAGGAGAGACTGAGTGAATTGGGTCTTTTCAGCCTGGAGAAGAGGAGACTCAGAGGGGATCTGTTGGTGACATACAGGTATGTGAGGGGGTGTTACACGGAGTTGGGTAAAGACTTGTTCTCCCCTGCAGAGGAGGGCAGGATGGACTCCAACATAGCAAAGCTCAGGGAACCAAGGTTCAACTTGGATGCCAGGAAGTACTTCCTGACAGTTAGGACCCCGAGGGTATGGAATGGGCTTCCACGGGAGGTGGTTGAGGCCCCATTGGTGAGGGTGTTCAAGGATAAGCTAGACATGCCCATGGTAGGCATGTCATGAGTGGAGCTGGATGGAGCCGGGGGTCAGACTAGATGGCCAGAGAGGCCCCTTCTGACTTGCTCTGTTTCTATATTTCTATGAGATGGACATAGGTAGAGCTCCTCAGATCCTTTCTGTTGCTAGCAGAAGAGAAGAAGGATGGAGTGAATGCACAGATCTCTGATCAATGAGGGTTGTGAATACAGATTAGCATTATTTCCAGACCCTTTGAAGGTTCCTCTTAGCATGATGGGAACTGTGGTAGCCAAGCTTTTCCTGTGCCCTTCCAGGAAAGGTTAGAAGTCTGGCCCAGTTTCAGGGAGCAGCACCATTGATGCGGGACAAAACTGCAGCACGGCTTCTTCTCCAGGACCCCACTTTTCTGGCTTTATGGCATAAACATGGCAATGACCTTGCCTCCTATGATTCTCACGCTTGGGAGCAACTCATGCTTTCTCTCACCACAGTGAGTGTGCATCTGGGGTGCAGAACCTCAAGGCAGAAGTTCCCACTTACTCCACTTGGGGCGCCATTCCAACCTTCTGGGCTTCTTCAGTTGCCCGTGCCTCCTGGTTCTGCGTGGAGAGGTGGACTTAGGAGTACCAACTCCCGGTGACATAAATAGGTTTGGGAGTCCCTCATTCCAGGCAGGATCAGATAGAAAATGTGGAGAGATCCTTCTCTTCTGGCACCCTTACTATGTGCTTCTGTCCCCAGAAGATCCATGAGAGACACGAAGTGCCCCTTTGCGTTTACACAAGAACGGTGCCACAAAACGAGCGAGGTCTGTCTGCTTGAACTGTTCTGCAGAAACGAAGCACCACAGTGCTCATGTTCGCTCACCTGTTAAAACAAAACCCCTTGGGCCGGTTAATTAGTTTTTACTACTGTGTCAAAGGTTAGAATTGCAGATCGAGGTCTTGCATTGTTTGAGAGAGAACGTCAGGGCACACATTGCACGGAAAAGCACGCATCTCTGCACAGCACCACCTCTCTCCTCTCCAGCAGTCGTCACATACCATTTTGACTTGCTCATGACAACTGTGCAAATAAGGCAGCAAAGAGCAATGCATTCTGCTGTAGAATTATCTGCTGCAGATAATCCGTGTCCCACGTGATCTGCACCATGCTTGTTTTTCTGTTGGAAAAACCAGCGAAAGTGCGAACAGGGACCATGCGGTCAGCGGAAAGGTGTGATTGGTACCCCAGAGCATTTCCACCTGTTCCCTGAGGTCCAAACATTCTTTACAATGGCACTCGCAGAAAGACACTAGAGGTTGGGTGCAGTCCATTATTATTATTTTCATTTTTTTGTGGGAGAACATTGCTTGAGATAAGGGTTGCACTGTGGCATGTTCTGACCTCAGTCTGGATCAAAGCTGCACCTACCTCATGTTTCTAAAAGCAAACCAAGGATGGCCGACCCCGTGGACAAAGCGCTCTCTGTTTTGGATTGCGGGGTGAATCCAATGGAGGCCTTCATTAAGCGATCTTCCTGCTCCCCCTGATTTCTACAGTGGTTCCAGGGGCCTTCTTCTGTTTATAAGCCCCCCATGTTTCCCCACAGCTTCTTACCAGGAAAAAAAATCCATTGGGGAGGAAAAGTGGGAATGGGATCATGTCTGCCAGGGATCCTTAGCCTTGAAGTACATCAAGTCCCCAGCTTTTTACAAATGGTGGCTAAGAGGACAGTCCTATGTGTGTTTAGGTAGAAAGATGTCCTTCAACACCCAGTGTGCTTGCAGTTGTAGGACCTTTCCTGGGTTAAGCATGCATGGAACAGTAGTCTTAGCAGTTCCCGGCGTTTCTATCCACTTGGACTGCCAGATACCCCAGTGGACTGAGGGTCTGCAGACTCTGCCTCACCCAACACGCTGCTCTGCTGCAATGACCCAGGACAGGAAAAAACATGGCGACAGGCAAGCCAGCTGCCTTCCATATGCTGTAACATCCTATATGCCTTGCACCCTGGCCCATTTGTGGGGCTCATTTTGAGTCTGGGAGATAACAAGCTGGCCCTCGCAGATGGAGACAGAGCCTTAGTGGTGCTTGATAAAAGCAGATGGCAAAGCCCGGCAAGGTTTGGTAAGCCAGGTGCTGAATCTGGGTACGGGACCTTTGGTTATATGGATACCCTGACTTTTGGCTGTGGCCACTCACCTCCGGATTGTGTTTCTACAGGCTGCTTAGAGCCCCTAAACTTTAGGCCACACCATGAGAACTGGAAACCTGAGCCTAGCTTTCCTGTCCTCGTTTTTCGTTTTCTTTGAGATTAACTGCTTACTTCACTGGGCATGTATTGATCATTGTGTACACGGATCGTCTGAAACTCTCTATGCCTTTCAGTGCCCTTGTGAACAGTCTGCATTTTAAACCGAACTGAAGCAGTCCACCATTTTTGCACCAGCAAGAATGGATCAGAAAACCACAGCAGGTCCTTCGGGACTTGCTTCCCAGGCCTCTGTTTGGAAACTTTTCAAGCACATGAAACATTCTGATTCTAAACTTTTTTCCTGACAATAAAAGAACGGCTTGAACTGGGAATCTGTGCGATTGGACTGTACAATCCGTGGGATTCTTTCAGTTCTTTTGTTTTTCCCCTTGCCAGGAATTTTTCACTATTTTTAGTATACATTCGAAGTGGACTTTATGGAAAAATACATGCACACAAATATGCTTGGAAGAAATGATTTACATAAGAAAGGGGCTCTACCCATCTGCGAAGAGCACAGTCCCAGTACAGCATAAGCGTGCTGACTCCTGGTTGACGTCCACGAGGCAACTGAGAGCCCGAGGGGCACGGTGGAGAGAGCGCTGGACTGGGGACCTCGGAGATCTGGGTGCTAGTCCCCACACTGAAGATCACCGGGTGACTTTGGGCCAGTCACAGACTCCCTCCCAGGCTTGTTGTGCAAATAAGCTTCCTTGAGCTTGGATTCCATGTTGTTTTGCCAGCTTTTGTTTCTCTCTGCCTGGCCATTCTGTTGTACATTGTAGAACTGAAATAAACAGTGATGAAACACCAGCTTGCACGACACCGACGGCCTCGGATCGCAATGCAGGGACATCCCCCAAGCTGACCACCACCCTGCTTTAAATGCCCAGAGCCCCCCCATTCACCGCCGGTCTCCAGCTATTCAGAGCGGGTCGGGAACCAGCAGGCATGCTTCCATTTTGAAAAGACCTTCGCCGCTTCCAGGTGGAATTCACTGAAATCCTAACCGCAGGAATATTTTAGATGGAGGGCAGCCCACTGTATCTTTGTCGGAAGCCATGTAAAATGGACTCAGCAATCCCAGGAGGAAATGAAGCAATGATTCATGAATACCACATGGGATCTGGCAGCTGTAGGAAGGGCCCTCTGCTAGCAGACTGGAACTAAATTCTTAGACATTTCCCTGGCTGCCAAGGGGTTGCATCATAGGGCTTTCCTACAAGAAACATAAAGGATAAGTATGAGGTCTTACATCTGAGTTGATATCTGGTGTCGGACAAGCCAGGGAAATGTCCTGGCCTGTTCAGCTACTTAAAAAATATTACTTTAGTTAACAAAGGGCACTTGTGAATCATAGTTCCAACACTGAAATAACAGACATACTTGGAACAGGATCCGTTGTGCTCCGATAATTTTGCAAACGTTGTTTTGCTGCATCAGCCACTTTCATTTTTGACAAAGCATTTGCTATGCTTGTTTCATTTCATTTATTTATTTAGATTTATACCCCACCCGTTATCTTGCAAAGAACTCGAAACAGCTTGCATCATTCTCTTCCTCCTGCGCCCAGTCATACCTCCACTGCATACACCGTTCCTGAGGATCTTGGGCAGGCGGAGGGCCTTGCACCCATTCTGCCTGAGGGATCCTATGGGCAGCAGGTTTGCCACCATGTGTGCAGGATGCTGGACTGGATGGCCCTTGGGTCTGATCCAGCAGGGCTTTTCTGGAACAGCACAGCACCAATGGCTCTGCAGTGTTTGGGAGGCTGCTTGCTTACCCTTTGCTCTGCTTGCCAACAATTTAAATAGCCAGTGGTCCTACATCTAAAGGAGATTAAGCTCGGTGCTTCAGTCTGTGGAACTTTTCGCCATTCAAGGGCTATCCACCATTCAAAATATCCTGAGCCGTTCTCTGCTGCTTTTGCGTTCAGAGGGCGGGGGTGTCTGGCAAGGGTTTGAACCCTCCTTTGTAGTCATTTGGGAACAGGGCATCTGGAAATCAGGAGAAACTTGCTGGAGCAAACCGTTGCAAAAGACTGATGGACGCTTGCAGGACTTCCAAGTCTGGCGCTAACGAGCATAGCTGGCAGTGACAGATCCGTCAGGTTCTGGCTGTTCACTCGCGCGGTTTGGCATGAGACGCGCCCCGGGCAACAGCATCATGAATGAATATGTATATATGGAAACAAGCATTCGCAAGGATTATTCCAGGGAAGAGTGTGTGGCATTCCCAGTCTGCCCAAAATCCTGCCACGATCGGGCTCCGTCCTACTAGAGATCCTTAAAAAACATCTGTGGAAATGGATGCAGTGCAGCGGCCAAAGCTGACACGGTTTGCAGTCCGAGGGTGGCCAGCCTGTGCGGTTTTGCCAGGCTGGCTTTGCCAACAACATCCTGGGAAACCTACTTGCAGAGTGGATAATCCCACTCTTCTGGTGGAAGATGAAGTCCACACATCTCTGTCCTGTTTCTTCTGCACAGAATATGATGCCAGAAGATAATATTCCCTGGGAAGGCTGCTTGGGCAAGGCTTGTTCCTCCAAGAAGGAGGAGGCCGTTGTGCAGTTTTGGGGTTTGTGCATATATTACATTGGTTACTGCTTGAAGTCCAGGCCCTATTCCAATTGCTAACATTAACAGTTAAAGCCCTAAGCAGTTTGGGCCCAGGCTACTGGAAAGGAAGCATCCTTCCATATTTGCCTCCCCAAACCCTGACATCATCCGTGGAGGGCCTTCCCTGAGTGAGCCTAGCTTGCTGAACAGATTGCACTCAAACGGAAGACCCACGCATGTTCAGCTCCAGCCAAGTATGCATTGAATTGCAGCCTTAGTTTTCTTAAAATATATCATTTTCATAATTTTTATTTAGCCCTTTGGGCTTCCAGCATGCAATACATGCAATCTAAGAAAGCACAACCTTCTGTTTCCTATCAACTTTGAAAGGGGTGATTAGCAAAGGGGGCAGACTGGTTAATGCTTTCTCAACCTGCCTGCTGATCTGCATAATTTGCAGATGAGGCTGCCTGGATTTGGACTCAAATCTTCCTTCTTTGTTTCCACAAGCACCATTCCATGGAGGTGGATAGCCCTAGCAGGAGAGAGGCATCCTTTAATCCCCCCCACCCCCAACCACCTCTCTCTCTCTCTCTCTCTCTCTCTCTCTCTCATGCCAGCTCCAACCTTTTAGTCTCTAGAATGAAAGTCATTTCAAGCCACTATGGCAGGGAAGGCGAACCTTTCAGAGACCGAGTGCCCAAACTGCAATCCAAAACCCATTTATTTATCGTGAAGTGCCAGCACTACAATAAAACCTAAATACTGAGGGTTTAGTTTAGAAAAAACAACTCATACATAAGAAAACTCCAAGCTAAGATCTTGTGTTAATAAAAATGAATGTATTAAAACTCACAGCCAGTCCAAGCAAATCAATCTCTCTCTCTCTCTCTCTCTCTCTCTCCTTGGCAGCGCACTGACCAGCCATGCGAAAGCTCAGACGAGTCACAGCTAATGAGTCGCGGCTCGTGACGTCATTGCTTGGTGCCGCTACTCCTTTCCAAGCGTGCGCATGGCCCCTGTGTGTGCTGTTATCCGATGTTCGGCTGCCGGGGCGCTGCTGGGGAGACTTGGCTCGTGTGCCGACAGAGAGGGCTCTGTGTGCCCACTGCGGCTCGCGTGCCTTAGGTTCGCCACGACTGCACTATGAAGTCTGAAAGAAAGCTCAGAAAAAAGTACATCCACAGAGATTGGTTTCCTGGAAGGTTTTTGTGCACACCATTCCGTAATTGTTGCTCGTGTGCTTGTCCCACACCAAAGCTCTCTCAGTTTCATCCTTCCTGGAGGCACTTGGAACAATCCAGGAGTGTCCCAGAGGCAAACGGAATGGCAGTTCTTCCTTATCCAGGTTCCTCTGAAATCTTGTTACTAATGCTTGCTGGAAAGCAGTTGACGGGTGGGAAAAGGGAAAGGAAAATAAGGGGAAGGGGGAAAGAAGAAACAAAAAAGAACAGGAAAGGGAAAGGGAGGAGGAGGAGGAGGAGGAGAGATGTAGGCATATATATTTGAAGATACAACTGCTGTTTTTGTTTCTGTGAAATCGCATGCCGCTCTGAGTTACCACCTGTGCCGAGCACTGTCATTCCACAGCTAGATTGAGCCGAAGTCAAACTGAAATCAAGGCCGCTTGGCCTCCTCTCCTTGGCCAGGTGCCACAAAGAAATTGTCAGGTCCTGAAAATCTCAGGCAGCTAATTAAAAAGGACCACTCTGTGAAAGCTGCTTGGCTCTGGACAGAGGCTCAATTGTGCGTTGCATCATTCTGGTCAGCCAGAGTTAACCCGCCTGGCCCTTCCTCATCGGAGGCCCTTTGCTGAAAAGTGGAGAAGAGGACGGATGAAAGCCCCGTTTGTAGTGACTTATCTGAAATTCGCATCCTAGACTTAGCGTGGTCACAAGTTACGGATTAGGCATGATGTTGGGCTGACTCTTTTTCAGCCCTTATCACAGGTGAGATTTTACAGTCGCGTATTTCGCGACTGACTTGGACTTGCTCCTTACAGCCTTAACTCCTCCTGCCCCTTTCCCACTTTCTGGCAGTGCTGGGGGTATAGTCCAAAGGAGCAGAGTTCTCTGGGGTATCCATGCCTTTTTCTCCCCACTGGATGGGAGTAACATTCGGTCAACCATTTCAGTTTTAGGGCCAGGTTTATTTATTTATTATTTATTATTTATTTTATTTAACAAACTTGTATGCCGCCCCCTTGCAAACAAGCCTCGGGATGGCTAACAACAATCAAAAAACACAATTAAAAAACCAATACACTATTTAAAACTGGCCCATCTCAGAATCTAATATAAAAACTATAAAATATAAAAAACAAAATCTATAAATAGCCAATAATACAGTATAAAATTAATAACTAACAGTTAAAATATTTCTGAAATAAAAAGGTTGGCTCACAGCAAGATACTTTGCTGCCCTGGTGGAGCCCCATCTCATATTGGATGGATGGAAGCAGAGTAGACGACCATGCCGCACGCTTTACCCTTTGCTACGCCGGCCCAAATTGAATACGGACTGGTAAAATAAAAATGAAAAATTTGACAGGCAGGCAGGAGCTAAGAAAGGCCTGTATATCTTCCTATCACGAAAAAAGAGGGCAAAAGAGAGGACGTACATCCATTTATTTATTTATTGTATTTATCAACTGCCCGATATCCTTTGGGACTTTTTGGGGGGTGCGAAGTATAACACAGAATAAAAACATTAAAAACAATAAAAGCAGAATGCATGGAACTGGGCAACTCCAGAGCTGTAAGAAGTAATACAACTTATAGCACAACAACAGCTTCAGTAAAAGCAGTATTAAAACCAATGTTTAATGAATTAGAAGAAGAAGGGGACTGCAGAGGATGAGGTGGCTGGATGGAGTCACTGAGGTGGTTGGTGTGAGCTTGAGTGGACTCCGGGGGATGGTGGAGGACAGGAGGGCCTGGAGGAGTGTTGTTCATGGGGTCGCGATGGGTCGGACTCGACTTCGCGACTAACAACAACAACAACAACAAAAAATGTCTGGTAAATAAAAGGAGTTTTTTCCTGGCACCGAATGGAGAAGAAAGATGGCACCGGGGGAATCTGCTGAGGGTGCGTGTTCCACAGACAGGGTGCAGCCGTGGAGGAGGTCCTTCTCTTGACCCCCACCCCCTTTCTTGCCCTAGGGGTGGTTCTCTAAGAAGGACTTCTAGTAAAGGCCCTAAGATCTTGGCAGGAGAAAGGCCCTTCATTAAGCAACCGGGTCCCAAGCCATTCAGGGCTTTAAATGTTAGCGTCAACACTTTTCACTGGGCCTGGACTTCAACTGGTAACCAGTACAGCTGGCGGAGGACTGGGGTAATATGGTCTTGAGGGCCAGTCTCCTTTAGCAGCCACACTGCCCTGGTCTGGACCAGCTGGCATTTCTGCATGGCCTTGAAAGCAGCCCCTGCAATATATTTACATTGAGCAAGAATTGCTCCCGTTCAAGTAGAAATGCAATGCAGTTCACCATTGTAGCAGGCTGAAGGACCAAATGGAGAAAAGGTGTTTCCAGGAGAACCTTTGGAAACTTAGGAAAACCACACAGAGGTCTCAGGTATGTGGCATAAGGGAGAAGGACAAAGACTAAGAGGAACCAGGGACCTCAGAACTGTTGCTGAAGTGCAGGAAAGGTCAAGAAGAAGACATCTTTAGTCTACAAGTTTCCCACTTCTGGTGAGACAAGGCCAGAGAGGTGCAACTCACACAACGGCATATTACTATAATGTTGGATAATATTTATATTAAAGTATAAAGGTATCATATTTATAAAGGTATAAAGCTGTTGCCCCTGATTATTATTGTGCACTTATTTTTATGGGAATTTTGATTTGCCGTTTGGATTATGGAAGACCCAGACTGCCTTTTGATCCTGTTGTGCAAGGGACATTTCTTTAAGAAACAATCCAACTGACTTTTACTTTTTTTGTGGCTTAGAATAATCACATCATTCTCTAGGATTCTGATTGCATGAATTCTGTCTAGAAGTGACATTAAGTTTAGGTCAACATATATGGTCAACAAAAGGACTTTGACCTTTTCTCTTCTTCCAACACTTGGTTTTGGTGAGGTTGGGTTTTCCAAGATGAATTAAATTGTTGTGCAAGATAACTTTGACCCTTGAGGAATTTTGTATAAGTGCTAATGTCCTTACATAGGTTCTTCTCGATTGCACAGAATCTGAATTATTCTTTCATTTCAGCAGTAGAACAATTTGGCTTTTCATGCTGTATGTTGGAACACTTTGAATCCGAGAGTCCAGGAACTTCTGCACCTTCTCTGCCCAAGCCTAGGAGGCAACCAGTAACATTCTGGCTTTGGAAATGGAGGTGATGGAGCATCGTTTGAATATCTCAACAGGAGCATTTCTCTGTGGGTCACATTCCACGTCTTCATTCCAACAGAGCATTGGCAGAACAGCTGAAGTTGCCTTCGTAGCATCATCCCTTTAGAAGATGAAATGCTACTCATCAGCTGTTTGGGATGGGGAAGCACGGACTCCAGGCTGCCGTTCTGCTGCCAGAACTGCTGACCGGTGGCATTCCGACATGCTCTAGCACTGCGGAGGTGCAACTGGGGTTGGACTTTGTGGCCAAAGGCCGAGACGCCATGGTGCAAGGGGAGGCGAAATGGCCATCCAGACCACCTCAAGTGACGGGGGCAGTGAGAAGCAGGATGGGCACCAGTCCCTTTGATGGGACTGGGCATTAAAAGCAGACCCTCCCCAAAACAACCTTGTACAGTCAGGGCTCCTGGCCAGGTATGTACACCGTTACAGATCCACACATTGTGGTTGTTAATACTATTTAAAAGATATATCATCTTTTTCTGCAGCCAAGTGTTAGAAAAGTAAAAGCGTTTTGCAAGAGGCAACAGAAGCGCATCCCATTGATTCTTGTAGTGATGTTGGTGCTTTCATTTAAGTAAAGTGAAAATACAAATGCTCGGAGGGCCTTTTGGGGGGAGAAAAGATCCTGGTTGGCAAACATGGGCTATTGCTGTTGCTCTAGTAATCAAGAATGCAGAAAGTGTTGCAAAGCATAGACTAGTGATGGCAGGCAGTGGTGGGTAAAAGAAGCAAGAGTTGTGTGCCCTTGTCCCCAGAAGACAATTAAGTCCAGGGCTTAAAGTGACGTTGCTGCAGGTGCTTCCTGCTGGATTTGGAGATGGGAATCGCCTACCGTCACCTCTTTGCACACGTGATTCTTCCTCCACATGCTGCAAGCCAGTGTCTTTGTCCGTGCATCTCTTAGCTAGACTGCAGAATGCATTACATCCCTGCAGTCAAAATGGTAACATTGTGTGTTGGCTGGTGAACTGACCGATGCGTTAATGTTCCATGCTGCCATTCTTTGGAGGAAGGAAAAAAATTCTGTATCATTGCTCACCTTCTTCAATGAATTTGCACCTTTAAACTTAACCTAAAGTAGCATTGGGGAAAAACATGCCTACTGTAATGTTTGGAGAAGTTTCTGAAAAAGCAGTTAAGTCATTACGGATGTTTCACCTTGCCTTCCTCAGCTTGAGGTGGCCTACAAAACTTAATGTTGCACAAATCCATGCCTATGAATAATTCAAATAAAATCCAAAAATTGAGCAAGAGGAACCTGTTTCCTGGGAGCCTTTTCACTCAAGGAAGGACCCTTCCTCTTGTTTGTTTATTTATTTTATTTAGAATTTTTGTATGCCGTCCCATTTGCAAGAGCCTCGGGACGGCTTCCATACAATAAATAAAGAAACCATATAAATAGAGCACAAAAATCCGGATTCACCCTGGCTGTAAAATTAAAACCTATAGATAATATTAAAAGTTGTTAAAATATTGTTTAAATAAAAAGGTCTTGGCCTGGCACTGAAAAACAAATAACGACGGCGCCAGGCGGACCTCTCTGGGGAGCACGTTCCACAGATGGGGCGCCACCAAAGAGAAGGCCCTCCTCCGTGTGCTCACCCTCCTTATCTCCCTCACGGAGGGTTCCCAGAGGAGGGCCTCTGCTGCCGATCTCAGGGGGCAGGAGGGCAAATACGGAAGCAGGCGTTCCTTTAGGTATCCAGGTCCCAAGCCGTTAAGGGCTTTATAGGTGATAACCAGCACCTTGAATTGTTGAATGCAGAGCCAAGATCCAACCTCAGGGGGCTGCTTTTGGAGGACATTCTTGGATGTGGTGGGGGATTGGGCCCGTGCAGAAGAGAGACTGTTGATGAGTGCAGCTCCTCCACAACGTAGATGCAGTGGGGTCAGCTGTCTTTCTTCATGCTTTACTGATGCCCTTCTGTTCAGCACTAGTCAGGCCTCATCCAGAGTCCTGTGTCTAGTTCTGCACTCCACAGTTGAAGAAAGGTGCAGACAAGCTGGAAGAGGTTCAGTGGAGGGAACAAAGCTGTTCCGTGACTGGAAACAAAGCCCTGTGAGGAGAGATTGGATGAACTGGCCTTGTTTAGCCTTGAAAAGAGAAGACAGAGGAGAGATTGTTGTTAGTTGCAAAGTCATGTCTGACCCATCGCGACCCCATGGACAACATTCCTCCAGGCCTTCCTGTCCTCCACCATCCCCTGGAGTCCACTCAAGCTCACACCAACTGCCCCAGTGACTCCATCCAGCCACCTCATCCTCTGCGGTCCCCTCCTTCTTTTGCCATCAATTGTTCCCAGCATTAGGCTCTTCTCCAGTGAGTCCTTCCTTCCCATTAGGTGGCCAGTTTTGGAGATTGTATCCCTGTATTACTTTTCCTACTCTTTTACTGATTATGAAGGCTACTCCATTTCTTCTGAGGGATTCTTGATCACAGTAGTATACCTGATGATCATCTGAATTAAATTCACCCATTCCTGTTTATTTTAGTTCACTGATTCCTAAGATGTCGATGTTCAGTCTTGTCATCTCTTGTTTGACCACATCCAACTTGCCTTGATTGATGGATCTTACCTTCCAGGTCCCTATGGAGTACAGATCTTTGCAGCATCGGACTCTCCTTTCACCAACAGATACATCTGCAACTGGGTGTCCTTTCGGCTTTGACCCAGTCGCTTCATTCTTTCTGGCGCTACTAGTACTAGCCCTCCGCTCTTCCCCAGTAGCATATTGGACACCTTCCGACCTGAAGGGCTCATCTTCCAGTGTCATATCTCTTTGCCTTTTGGTACTGTCCATGGGCTTTTCATGGCAGGGGTAGTGGAGTGGGTTGCCATTTCCTTCTCCAGTGGATCACGTTTTGTCAGAGCTTTCTGCTTTAAACTGTCCGTCTTGTGTGGCCCTGCAAGGCAGAGCTCATAGCTTCACTGAGCTACACAAGTCCCTTCTCCACGACAAGGCAGTGATCCATGAAGAGGGAGGAGAGATATGATATCACTTTTCAAATACTTGAAGGGCTGATGCCCAGGGGGTGGCCTGGATTTTTTCTCAGTCATCCCAGAGTGCAGGACTTGGAATAACAGGCACAAGTTGCAGGAAGCCAAGTTCTGGCTGTACATGAGGAAGAACTTCCTGACTGTTTGATCAGTATGACAATGGGACAGATGTCCTAGGGAGGTTGTGGACTCCCCTGCACTGGAGGAATTCAAGAGGCAGCTGGGCAGCCAACTGAGGGCAATGCTTTAACTTGGCGTCCTGCACTGAGCAGTGGGTGGACTCAGTGGCCTTCTTGGTCCCTTCCAACTGTACTGCTCTGTGATTCTGTGCCTCCAATACAATGTTGCTTCAAGGCACTGCCTGGCCAGTGTTTCCCATTGAGAGGGGAGAAGGCTGGGGAGGCTGCAGGGCAACACCTCCCCTGCTTCTCCTGTCTTTTCTCTCGCTCTCCAAAATGCGCCTCCCCACTGCAGTAGCTTTGCCTTCACAGCCTTGGAGAGCAGCCGGCACAGTCCATTCTGTGAGGAGAGGAGGGTGGAGCCCTGACTGTCTCTCCTGCCTGAGGGTTGTCTCCAGCCTTGAATCAGGGGATCTGAAGCATCCTACGCCCCTCTGGTGCTAGCTGGGGCCATGGGATTGCTCCCTAGACCCCCTCCAAGTTGGGCATGGATGGCTCTCCGCTTCACGCCTCTTCGACTGGTTGGGGGTTCTTTCAGAAAAGGTGTTCTTGCTCTCTGTAGCCCCCCCCTGGTCTTTGTTGGAGGTGACAGCATGTAAGGGAAGGGCTTCTCCACATCCTGTGTCCATCACTCAGAGGAAAGAAAATTATGAATGGATGGGGGAGCATGCCTGGCTACAGAAAATTCATATATGGCCCCAGCTCCAGGCTGTTCATTGTGCTCCAGTGCCTGCCCCCAGTTTCAGCAAATTGTTATAGCCCAGATCAAATCAGCTATTTGCCTCTTGCAAAAAAAGAAAAAAAGGACAACTTTTCATAAAGAGACAGAACAACACAAGACGGAGTGCTTAGTTTTTGTCACCATTTCTTCAGCGTGGAGAAGGACTGGAAACAATTTGATATGAAAGTAATCCACAGGGGCTTAAATGAGAAATCCAGGGTGCCACTGAGCATCAGGGGAAAGAGTGGGAAAGGGCTCTTTTTCCCAGGACCTAGGCCTGCCGAGAACGGGCAGTGTTCGCATCTCTCGGTTTCCTGGGGAAATTCGGAGCGTGCCCAGTCACAGACTCTTCTCTCCGGCCCCTGCTGCCTCCTGGTAATTTCCCAGGGAAGCTGCCTCGTGTTCCTTTAAGGAAGGCACAAAAGCTCTCCCCTCTGGCCTTGGCCAACTTCGGGCCAGCATATTTGGGCCAGAAGCCAAGAAAATCCCCCAAGGCCAACCGGACAAAAACAGGATTAATCAAAATACTTGTGGCTCAGTAGGGTTGTGTGTGGCTGCTTTTGCACTCAGAGTGACACACAAGTGTGATTTGATGCAACTGATCTCTCCTAGATGCTGCGTTTGATGGATAGAGGGGCAGTGAGATGAGGTGAATCCATTCATACAGGCCAGGAACTGGGAAATATCTGTGGTACAGCAAGGGCTGCATCCTGGAGTGTGAAGGCTGCAAACACACTTATTATTTTGAAGGTTTTTGGCATCACAAACAATGCTTTTTATTCCTGCCATCCTCTCTTAAGAGAAGAGAGGAGTGAAACAGGAAAGGTTTTCCTTGTTCTGTTTTCTTTTAATTGGAGTTTGGAAACTGGCATTTGTTTTTATTTTAGCACATGGGTGTGCAGTACCTCTGCCGAATTTGCCCCTTCCCTTCCTTGCACTCCAACCCTGCTGTGGAATTCGCTGCCAGCATTCAGGTGGAATGGCAGCAAAAGGGAATCGGCGTTTCCCTGTTTGGAAGGAAAACAAGTACAGAAATGTGGCAGTGTTGCAACAACTGACCAAACCAAACCAAATCAAAACAAAACAAAACAAACTTTTAAAAAAGCAGAACTTTAGCTGCCAAATGTTAGCCAAAAAATTAAGTAATGCATCAATGGGGGTGGGGGAGGGGGTGAGTTCTGGTGAAAAAGGGAAATTGGACCCTGGGCACTGGAATGGGACTTTTCTTGCCCAGCTCTCACATAATAGGAATGGAGAAGCAGTTGGAAAACATGGAATGGCAGCGGATGGGATAAGTCCATGAAACAGAATCTGGAATTACCCAGCTATTCCACTGAGAAATATCTCTCTCAAGATTTTTTATTTTATTTTAGGAGCTCTTGTGACTCCTTATATACCTCTTTATTTCCTGTGTCTATGGTGGGATGCATACATACATATTCATGCATATTTGGCACTTGATGACTGGACAAACCCCCCGTGACGTAGCTATGGGGCTGAAGCATTCAAAACAAAACCAAAAAATCAGGGGAGAATCCGGCAGCCATGGGAGATGCCTGGAGCAAGCTGCCCGCTCAGCAGACTTGCCAGTGCAACGGCGGATCCTGGTGGACTTCAGGTGAGGCGCAGAATACAAGCTGGCTTTCAGATTACGACCAGGTTCCTGGCAGAACATCTCTTTCCTGGCCTCCCCTGTACAATACTGGTTGGTTGTCCAAAGTGCCCCCAGAGACAATGCATTATTTTTCCGTGGTTCACAAACTGAGCTGAGAGTCCTCCAGAAAAGCACGTGAGAAAACATTTTCCAGCGTTTCTTGGCATGGGGATAAATAAATAGAAGCATCTCCACAACCTAATCTGTATTTCCCAGGCTACTGTCAATGGCAAATGAGCAGAGCTGATATCAAAACTGGCAAAAGGACGTCTGTCTGTCCCATTGATTCTCTCATACTTTTCTTTGTGTACATTAGACACTTCTAGAGGGAAGTGGGGCTGTTTCCTTCAGCCATTCTGCCAACCACCAGCTCCACCAATGCCTGATTCCCATCTATTCTAGCTCTGCATGGTGCCAAGAACAGGTATAGGGCAGCCCCTAGGAATTGCTGGAAGCAAGGCAATGCCTCACCGAGAAGGAGCATCAATGTTTGTATAACTTTGCAGAGATGCAAATTTAGAAGCAATCGCTGCAGTTTAATAGAAGCACATGCTAGGCAAAGTTGAAGGAAGAAAGACTTGAGTTCACAAGAGCTGAGCTGAGCTGTGACTGTCAGGATGCTTTGGAGTGCATTCACAAAATCGGGTCGCCATAAGCTGGGGACACCTGGACGGCACATGACAACAACCACTGCGCGACAACAAACATCTCACCACAATGGGGAAGACAGCGGCCACTGTGTGTCTTGCTCATGGGGGGCATTACTGACAAACCCAGCTCTTCCTTCTGGTGCTTCTTTTCCACCTAGGTGAACTGGATGGACACCCCACCAGAGAAGGGATTCAAACAAAGGGCACCCCTTCAAACGGGAGCACGTTTCAGTCCCACTGCCTGCGAGCCCTTCCTTAGCGATTGACGCTGCAACCTTCTGCTTCTGCCTTAAGCTACTGGACCCCCCTGCCCTCAGCCATTAAGTCAGTTTCAAGTGGGAAACAAAGACTTTCCCTCCATGTCTTCCCCTGCAGGTTTTCACCCCTGGAGCTTCGCAAAGCCTCTTGATTCGGAGGCGGTTCCCAGGTCTTCTAGTTACACTAGTCGGAGGAGAAACTGCTGAGGTCAGCTCTTGCAATTGGACATGCTTGTTTCCTCTTTGCTTCTACCCTTGATCTGTGTTTGAAGTGCTGTAACCCTTATCCAAAATGTCTCGCACTGGGCTCCAGGGTATCTCAGCAGCGTTTGGACTTTCTTGGGTGAAGAACTGGGTTAGTCACGCTAACCTTACCTCCCATGTCGAGCAATGTAGTGATGAATAGCTTTAACATTAGCCAGTATTAAATCCTCAAAGAACACTGTCCTGTGTTGCCTGCCACAGACCAGCAACAGAAAAGGAACAAAAAATAAAGAGAAAACCACGAACTGATGTGGGAGCCTTAGACTTTGCCTTAGATACTTCTCTTCGTTTTCCTGGGACTTTGAGGAATTTTGCAGGGAAGTTGTGGTTCCTTCACACATAGGCACCCTAACAGGTGGCGTGTGCCTTCTAAAGTCCATTGTCTAGAAGAATAGAAGACAGGAAGAAAGGTGCACCAAGTTGTGGAGAAGTGGAATCTGACTGAATTTACTGCATTTGGTACCAAGCCAACGCATGCTTGGTGGTACAAGTAGTTACACACACAAGTCTTCCGTGCATTCAGAAAGTGGTTGTGTACATGTAAAGAAAAACATGCATTCTCCTGTGTGATTAAAAAATGGTTTCTTTTCAACACGCATTCACTGTGTTCTGAGATTTCTGTTTTCGCTGCACAAAGTGTGCGTCAAAATCAGGATACAAATACTTGTGGCAAAGAAGACAGAAGTATTTCAGAAGTGGTATCAATACGCTTTATATTGTCCTGGAAATAATGCCTTAAACTGCACCAAATCATTTGCACTGTTTCTTAGGATGCACATTCATTTTCACCTGAAGACAATGAATTTTTATGAAAGTGTATGAAGACTTTTTCAAGTTTTGCATGGGTCCATAAATTATTTGGCTTAATTCGTAACCGATTTTTTGCAGCTTTGCTGTGATGTGCTTTTAATCATAACTGATTAACATTTGCAAGCTGCACAGAGCAGAAGATAAAGCAGTATAAAAATCAAATTAATAATTTTTCATCATAATTGACAAAAGTACTGTTTCAGCATCCAGCCCTCCACCCCATCGAAGGACTGAGGTATTTGGGGTTTGTGCAATTATACAGCTCTGAAATAAACAACAGCAAGTAAAAAGTATTCATTTGGGATATGTAAGGTAATAGGCATACCTACACTTACAATTTAACCCAAACTCTAAATTAAGTGTCATGGCATCACCCCTAAAAACTTGGAAATTAAAAGCCAGAATAAGTGCTGGAATTTGTGTTGAGATGCCTGGCTCACCCACATCATCAAATTTTACAGCCCACCTTTTCCCGTGGAAATGGGATGGCTCTAAAGTATGTTTGGAAATCCTTGTTGTCTAATAAATTCCATCTGCCATGCTCACTTTTAGGGTCTGAAATTTGTTTTCCTGCTGGAAGTTCAGCTTGAAGTTTGGTTCCTCTTGCTGTGAAATCAAACCACACCGTGGTTCTGTAGGAACAGAGACACGGTGATGTTGACCCAGTCTGAAAAATAAAAAGCAGAAGACCTGGAAACAGCATGGGAACAGATAATAAAAGACTCAGTTTGTAAGCATATTGAAAACAATGCCGCGATTAGTAGAATCCACCCTGGATTTGTCAAGAATAAACACTGCCAGGATAATCTTATCTCCTTTTTGATCAGGTTGCTAGCTTCCTGGATTGGGAGAATGCTGTGGGCATAGCTGATCAATTTTGACAAAGCCTTTGAAATAGTCCTTCATTGTATTTTGGCTAGCAAAGTAGTTTATGCAGACTAAATGACAGTACTCCTAGATGGATGCACAACTGGTTGGAACATGAGAGTCAAAGAACGGCCCTCAGCATTTCCTTACCAGACTGGAAATAGGCTTTTGAGTAAGCTGCTTTTGTGAGTCTGTGCTCTTCAATATTTTTTTAATCGATGATGTATACAAAATGGAACAGGATATGTTTATTACATTTACAAGTGATGCGAGCATTTACATTTACATCACAGCGGCAGCAAACACATCAGAAGATGGGAACCAAATTTAAAATGCCTCGATCCAATGGAAAATGGGGCCGAATAGCAAAATAAAATTTAACAGAGATCGATGCAAAATTCTGCACTTAGATGGGGAAAGAATCCAGTGTGCAAGAATAGGAAGTGGATACCTGATTTGGCTGGAGTGTATGAGAAAAGGGACCAGGACTGTAGTGGCAAACATGCTGAACTGAGTCTTCCCATGGAATGGGCTGCAGAGAAAAGCTAACGTGATTTGAAGTTGCATTAAGAGAACCGTCATTTCCAAGTTGCCAGAAAGTCATGGCTCCGCTTTATTCTGCACCATTTTGGCCTCGTCTGAAGTATTGTGTCTGGCCATACACTGAATGACTTATTTTGTATCTATATTGAGCTTCTTTCTACAAATATACAGAAATATAGCTTTTTAAAAAACATCCAGAATATTTTGGACTATTGCTGAATGGCAAATTTGAAGAAATAATTATTCTCTTTGGCCAGAATCCAACGCTCTCTTTATCCAGCCATGTTTATCTGTCTAGGACAGAAATCTTGCTTGCATTTTCTGAGCAATTCCATCCAATCCCTTCTCCCCGAGGCTCTGCAACAATCTTTTGGAGAGTCACTGACCCTTGTGCATTTATAAAATTTCCCCAAGCCTTTCTGTGAGCGCTGGAGAGACTGCATAAACAGAAGGGAACCTTCCCAGCTAGACACAACAGCAAAGGTCAAACTGCCATATTTCCAGCACGGGAAAAGTACTCTCCCGTCAGTTCCACTGTTCATCAGTTTTACTGCCAATCCCAAATCAGATAAGGAAACCTCTGCTAATACTATCAGGTAAGACATTGTGAAAAGCCATCCGTTGGTTTTGGTAGCAAATACCCAAAAGGGGATTGAAACAAAGAACTCCACATCCCCTGTGGAGATGCAGAAGCTGACCAAAGCCATGTTGCTAGTGACTCCAGAATGGCATAGCCATCTTTTCTGAGATCCTCCATCTGGTTTACTCCCATTTCCGCTCCATGGCAGCATCTTAAGCCAACTTCTTGTTGGGAGGGCCTTTCTGTAACTGTGTCTATGGAGGCGTCTTTTAGGACACCCTGGCGCTGCTAGAGCCCCAACTTTCCATGGATTTTCAGGATCGCATATTTCTGGGGCGGAGCACTGAGAATGGAATGGGAATACCCAGGCGGAAGCCCAGCGACTGCTGCAATTCTGAGCAGTTCCCAGGTGTGCGTCTTCTAATGGCTGCACCTCGATCTTTCTGGAGAAAGCATGGAATAGACAATGGGGGGCAGGGGAGGGCTTCCGGCCCAGCACAGAAGCCGTGCTGTGCATGCCAAAGGCTATGCAGTTATTCTTCTCATGTCTCTACTGTCTGATCGCCAGAGCTCTCTGGGCAGTTCGCCGCAATTGATCAAGTGCAAAAGATGTCTTAAAAACAGAAATGCAATCAAACAGAGTACAGAATTCCAAAGTGTCCATTTAAAATAGGAAAAAATTCCAATAGACAACAAAACCAAAAACAGTTATAGATGGTATTTGTCACCAAGCCAACTAGCTAAGATGTTTCCAAATATGTCAAATAGATGTTGGAAATGTAAACATAAAGTGGGTACTTTTTATCATATGTGGTGAACTTGTGACAACGCAAAACAGTACTGGATTAAAATACATAGATGGTTGGAGGAAATATTACAAAAACCCTTTGCTTTTAAACTCGAAGTTTTCTTGTTAGGCATTATACCGGAAGAGGTTAACAGACAGGAAATCTATTTGATGTTGCATCTAATTACAGCGGCGAGGATTGCATTCGCCCAATATTGGAAAAGTGAGGAGCTGCACACAGATGGATTGATTCTAAGAAAGATCTTGGACTGCGCAGAAATGGATAGACTGACTTTATCGCTGAAGGAGAAAGAGGATACTGATTTCTATCGAACTTGGAACTCTTTTTATAATTGGCTGGAGAAACGGGACTTGGCGTAGATTTAGAGATTTTTTCAAACTATGATAAATTAATTGGAATTTGATATTAGAATGTTAAAAAATATATAGTAGGAGGTTGACCCAGTGAATCCAATGTTTGTGATGTTTGATGTTTTCTTTTTTTCTAAGTGTTAGTTTAAAAATTTTAATAATATATGTGTGTGTGTGTGTGTGTGTGTGAAAAAACAAAAACAGTTTACATCTAAATCATTTTCATTAAAAAACAGACGTAATTTTTAAAAGGAGACATGACCTATTACATGCTATTAAATGATATTAAATGCCTGGGGACATAGGGAAGTTTTAGCCTGACGCTGGAAAGACGACAGTGTTGGCACCAGGTGAGTCTCAGGGGGAGACTATTCCACAACCGAGGGCCCCCCACTGAAAACGCCCTCCTTCTTTTGGCCTCTTTCTGGACCTCCCTTGGAGGTGGCAGTCAAAAGAAGTTTCCAGATGGAGGTTATACGGTCCTGGTAGATTGAGCCAAGGAGAAATGTTCTATCAGGTATTGAGGTCCAAAGCTGTGGATGGCTTTATAGGTTAAAACCAGCACTAGTAACCAGCTTAGGGGTTAAACCTTTGGGATCTCCTGGTTGCCAGGCCAAGATACTCCTCTGACTTTGGAGATCTGTGTAGTTTAGAGCAGGTAATGCTCCATAGATCAATGGTCTCATTTACAACCAAATTAGACTCTGTATCAGGAGAACTATGATTGGATATTTCACAGCTTCCCCCAGACAGAAAAGCAAACATCAACACGACATTGGCCTCGGGTCATATGTGTGCAAAACTGGAGCTTTGCCTCCAGTTTGAACCTCCCACAAGCTCTTCTCTGTCTCGCAGGGGAAAGTGTTCAGGCACAATATGGGCGCCTAAACAATCCTCTTTCAAAACATTTATTACTATACCAGTGAATTGCACATTTCTGGGTGCATCTCGGCATTGGACAGGAGAGGCTTGAAGCCCCATCAGTGCAGGTGTTTAAGGTTAGGTTGGACATGCATGTGGTAGGCATGTCACGAGTGGAGCCTGCTAGAACCAAGAGTCAGACTAGATGACCCAGGAGGCCCCTTCTGACTCTGTGTGTTTCTATGACTGCTGATACCATGAGATGTTCTGCAGATATGATCAACAGGTGGCAATAAGCTATTGTAGAATTTCAGCTTTCTAGGAAATGCAAAAATGCCCTTGAAGAAAGTATTATGAAGAAATTACTGTGAATTAATTCTCAGCCATGTGCTCTCAGCTTCTCAAGCGGGCATTTACATTCTGTCCCATTTCTACAATATACTGAAAATCTGTCTTCTGTAAATGCATAGAAAACAAAGTATCTTTAATGTATTTTGTCTCCAAAAGTGCAAGCGTCTAAGTTTTCTCTTTTTCCTTTCAAAGAACGCAGGCCAAAATGCTTTGCATCTCAACATGCACATGTTTTGAGTTGAGAGGAGCAGTATACAATTTGGAGACCTGTGACATCCACAAAATAGTTGCGTTCTGATGTGGACATTAGTCAGATGTCAGGCAAGACCGTTTGTGTTGAATTTACAAAGAATGACATTCTCAAGCATCCATGATGCTTATAACCTTGTTACAAGAGCGCTGCAATCGTTTGCTTGGACAGAACATCCTCCAAGATTGCTAAGGGATGGTACTTCTGGCTACGCAATTCCCTTTGGAGAAAGCTGTGGATGAGCAAGCTCTTTTCTTTAACCCGACAGGAGAATCCAGCTCTGGGGCCTTCTTCCACTGGTAGGTAGACCAGAAGCAAAAGGCGTGAGCTGAAAAAAAGGTCAATATATTGTAGTTTTGCCAATAATTAAGCTTTAAGAAAGACAGGAGAGCCTGGAGGAATGTTGTCCATGGGGTCATGATGGGTCGGCATGGCGTTGCGACTAGCAACAACAAAGGTTTAGGAGACCCATCTGAACCTTTTAGAATGGGGGGAAACTGCACAAGAGCCAGGAAAGCACCAAACAACCCAGGACTGGGGGTGGGGGGCAAGGGCTTCTGGAAAATTCCAGGCTTAAGGTTCTCTACCCTCACAGTCCCCCATTTTGCTCTTGTGTAGCCATTAAACCAGGTTTATTTGAGTCCTTTGGGGGGACATTTTTATCTGTTTTTCTGATGATTGTGCTGGTGCGTTTATTGCATTTTATTATATAAACACGCAATTTTATGAGTTATGCTGGTCGTGATGTTTACGTGTTATGCCATGTTTTATGTAGGTCGTTAGCTCTTCTGGATTCTTTGTAGGGAAGGCCATGACTTGAATCGAACAAACCAATGAGTTATAACTGTATGCTTTGGCCGTATTTCTGATGAGTGGGGGAGGACAGATGGATTAAATTGTGTAGGTTCCTCAAACAAACAGGTCCCCCTGAGTGTGTATATGTGTGCAATTATGCTATGCACCAGAGCTGAGGGGTTAAGTATTTGGAAACTGTCCTGCAGGAGAGCTCCAAATGGTATCCATTTGTGAAATGGTAGGTTGATACTTCTGTCTCTAGCAGGGTCTTCTCTCGGAAGATGTTTTCTTTGTGCTAATCCAGAAGGATAACTCTCCTGAGAATGCTCCATACTCCCACGCTTCTTAAGAGATTTTATCAAGCCATTGAGAAAATATATCACATCGGAGAGATCGGACTGTTTGCATTACCGTCGCTCATGTGACCAAACAGGCATGAGAGAGCAGCTTTCCTAAAATGTCTACGGCTATTATTAACCATTGCCCTGACCTACAGTATGTCTGTTTGATCTCAGTGGCCTTATCTTTCGATGTAATGTGCACAGCTGCCTAGGAGCATCTCACATGTGCTTAAGAAATTATTTGAACAGGGAGACGGCTTACAAATTAAAAAGTGGGTGAAAAAACCCATGGGCTGTACAGAAACTCAGAGGCTGCTTCAAACTGGGTAGCAGTTCCCATCTATTGACCCATCTAGCTGTCTTCATCTGTCTTTCACTTTATCTGCCAATCATTTGCTTCAGAGCCCCATATACACTTCCGGTTGTTGGAATTTCAGCTCACTGATTTGGATGGCCGCTCTCATACAGGCAACCTTGGGAGCATACAGATTCCCTTTCCATCTCCACACATGCAAGGAAGTTCTTGTAGGCAAAGGAGGAAGGCAGGACGCGCTCCAACGGAGCAAAGCTCCGGGAGCCAAGGTTCCATTTGGATGCCAGGAAGCACTTCATGACAGTCAGGACCCCGAGGGCATGGAATGGGCTTCCATGGGAGGTGGTTGAGGCCCCATCAGTGCGGGTATTCAAGGATAGGTTGGACGTGCACATGGCGGGCATGTCGTGAGCAGAGCCAGCTGATGCCGCGGGTCAGACTAGATGGCCCGGGAGGCCCCTTCTGACTCGCTCTGTTTCTATGTTTCTATGAATTGTGTGTGTACGATTTGAGTTCCCAGCAAGGGATGATTGAATGATAGAAGTCAAGTGTTGGCACCTGGTGGGAACACTAATATGAGATCTTATCACAGTAAATCCTTTTCTTATGTGCTTCATTTCTTATTTTAAAGAATGGGGTGGGGGATGAGAATTTTTAGAAATGTGAAGTGTAGGAATGGCCTCCATGGCAGATTGACTTATGCTTCATATGAGTGAATGCATGAAGTTGCCTTGTAATGAGTTCTTCCACACTGGAAACATTCAAGAAGTAGCTGCAGAACCACCAGAGAGATACTTCATTCTGGAGTCCTGCACTGAGTGGAGAGTTGGAGCCAATGGCTCCCTTGGCCCCTTTGCTGTTCCCTGATTCTATGAATCTTCCTAATCCTTTGGCAGCAGTAAAAGCAAGGCTGATTTGCCAACTGATTAATCATCTGTTTTCTAACTGTTTGACCAATTGACTAACTCACAATGATCTGTTAAATTAGCATTTGCACAAAGACAGTGCAAATATGTATATTTCTGAGATGGCAAAAGAAATGAAAATCCTCACCATTTAATGCCTAAGTGGCACCACTAGTCATGAAAAGGATGAAATGAAGGCAATTTGATCACTGAATTAATTTGCAGTGTTTGATTGGATTAGTATTATACCAAGAGAGTCAAAATAGGTCTACTTCTGAGATCATGAAAGAAGAATAAATTCGCACCATCTTATGTGTAGATGGTGCCACTCATCAGTAAGAGGATGAAAAAGCAGCTATTTTGATTTTTTCTTTTTCTTTTCTTTTACCCAAGAACTGTAAAGAAATGGTACCCTTCATTCCCAGCAACATGGACTAAAATTATGTTCACTAACGAAAACTAATACTTGAGTTGGTTAAGCTATTGATTAAGTTTCAGTCTTGTTAGGGATGGCTGAACTTGATCAGTTTCTGTCTGGATCAAAGCTTAAGCTCATTTCATAATAAACAATTTAGTACGTCCAACACCCTTGCAAGAGCTCATCACAGGGGACATTCTATCCTCAGAACAAGCTGTAGGATTGGCCAGAGCAACCTTCTGCAACATCTGCCTTCCAGATGTTTTGCACCAGGAGTAGTACTTGGCACATCTGGAGGACACGTGGGTAGGAAGGGTGGGATAGGGAGAGAGGTCAGCGAGGTCGGTGATCCATCATGGTCAAGTGGGTGTTTTGCACCTAGT
This sequence comes from Varanus salvator macromaculatus, assembly GCA_023646645.1. Lineage (NCBI taxonomy): Eukaryota > Metazoa > Chordata > Lepidosauria > Squamata > Varanidae > Varanus > Varanus salvator. The sequence continues at coordinate 18,539,430 of JAIXND010000773.1, forward strand.
TATCTCTCGTACGGCACTCTGACCGCTTCCATAGCTTAACTGAGCCCATGCACTTGGGTAGATAGATACTCCTTTTGGGTGTGGAGCTTTGTAATCACCAGACCTATACCATGCAGTGATCTTTTGCCACCTGAGGCAACCGGAAATACTTGGGCCGAACCATCAATCTCGTCTTCTGCTATAAAGAATGCTGTGCCAAAAAATTCTCACATATGTTCGTGCCCTTTGACAGAATATAACTTCATTCTGAAAGGAGAAGAAAATTTTGTGAAATTCTCATGGGTTGGGTGCATGGCTCTTATTTATTTATTTAATTTCAAGTTTTTCTATGCCACCCCAATACTAAAAAGACTCTGGACAGCTTACAAAAAACCAAAAAACAAAGCAAACCACCACCACCACACACAACACAACGCAACGCAACACAACACAACACACTGCTTCTGTTAGTTCTTGTGCTTCTGATAGTTGCAAGATGGCTGAGAAGTGTGTTCATGTCTTGCATTTCGTTGCACGGTCATTGCTATGCCCACCTCCAGCTTCTCTGTCCTGCAGTTAATTCATGCTTAGGAGAAGACATTACAACTATTTCCCCTACTTCGGATGAGGAAACATGAAAATCCAAGGAGTAGAAGAGTACTAGAAACACGAGAAGCAGAGTGTCGGAGTGGTGAGTAGTAGAAATCAAGAAGGCAGCATGCTTCTGACGATAAGATGCTCAAAAGCACCACCACAAGAAACTAAAAAGAAATGCCAAAGAATCCTAAGAATGAGGCAGAAAAACAGAAGCCTCTTTCAGGGGAGGGGAAAACTTTCAGAATATTGGAGAACAGTTCTCTCCTGAAAGGAAGGCTCTTCTCTGTGATTAGGCAATGGGATAGAAGAGCTTTTCTCTCCCAGCTACAGAGATGCTGCTTCGAGACCTTTTGAGGATTCTTCTTGTTCCTCTTTGTTCGTGGAATGAACTCCATCACGAATCCTGAGATAAGAGAATAGCAGTGGCAGTGACATTTCAGCTTCCTTGACAAGTTTGCAGAAACTTGGCACATTGTTTCAGACTGATTTCTGTAATGTATTGATTGACACTGTTTTAGCCCAATTCATTCAATGTGGGGCATGCATTCTCCATCTCTAGCTACAAATATGGCACACTTTGTGTCCGTTCCAGGGTCTAGGATGCCTTCTTGAGTTCCTACCGAGGGTCTACTCTGCAGCCAGGCACCACTGGTCTCAGTCTCCTGGATTCACGCTGGATCGTTGCAATTTGACTCTTCGCCAGCCTCTGCCTTTGGCCCTCAGAGCAGTGGTGGAAGGAAGGAGAAGCAAGAAATCCTAGGGCCTCCTTCTTCCCCAGCACTGCCTGTCAAATATCAAGCATCACCGCTGGGAAAGAGGATGAGGAAGAGGGATGGCTGCTGATGACAGAGGAGGAAGAAGGCAGACTCACGTGGAGCGAGGATGCGGATTGTGTCTCGCCTGGCAAAGCCCGGAGCTGGCCCTGCAATTGTAGAGGAACAGGAAAGTTGCTCATATGGGTCTAATACTTTAACAGCCAACTGGCTTGGGGCAGCAGAAGCTAGTTCAACATTGCCGGAAAAATGCTTCCTTTTGTCAGTTCTCCCGAGCCCGTTGCCGGCTCGGAGTCTTTGGTTGGCCTCGGTGTGCTGGGCATTTGCAGAGGGGAAGGGAAATTTCCTCGGCTCCATGCTGCTCATTCTTCTCAGAAGAGCTGGTGGATTTACATAGTGTTTAATTAATGGTTTGTTATAATCTCTTTCCTTAATGGCTCAGTTCATTTGGCAAAGGGAGGGGGGAATCTCTCCTAGAGCCGATGGATGGAAACTTAATGGGAAGAGAAAGAAAGGGCCCTTGAACCTTTGAACTCCATGGGCCTTCTGAAAGGCTAAATGGCTTTAGAAGAAACCGTCTGTGTTTTATGGAGGAGAATATATCGCGGGATGACATCATGCTAAATTTGAAACCTCATCCTGAACCTTTCTGCAGGCAGGCACTGAGAGGGGGCACACAAAAGATTTCTTCTCTGTTGGGTGCTCAGGCAGAAAGACCTTTTGCCCTCCACCTCTTCATAAAAACCTCCCCAGAAAGCGATTGCTTCACTGCACACCAGTTGCATATCAATGAGTCGATCTTGTTCATTTCTTATTTGGGGTAATAGAAGTCAGCCACCCTTTCTGGATGTTCACCATCAAGAGCAATGGCGAGGAAGCCTGGCATTAAATTTCCTTCTCATACAGATTTTAAAAATAGCACCGAGCCCAAAACTTGGACCATAACAAGAAGACTATTTTTCTTTTCTTTTTAAAACAAGTTGCATCTCAATCCTTGTCAGCGATGTATTCGTATGCATATTTTCTAGTCCAATAATTTTCAAACTGTAGTCTGGGGAACCCTGGAGTTCTTTGGAAACTTCTCAGGGTTCTTCAATGAAGATGAGTAATGGTGTTTTTGCAATAGCGTTGCTGTTCCTGAGTCCAGTTCAAAGGGGTAGTTATTACATGCAAGGCACAATCCTTATGCTGAAAATGTCCTACCATTCTCAGACTTCCCCGTCTGGAGTACCGCTTGGCCAACGTATTTCTGAAAATTTTAGTTCTGGGAAAGCCATTGGCAGAACAGAACCAAGCCGCCCCCTGCATGGAATTCAGTTCCTAAAAAGAACAGAACCAAGCCACCCCTTGCATGGAATTCATTTCCTTCCTGCTCCCATATCGAACAGGGCATATGAGCAGATAAAGACTAGGTTTTTGCAGAGCAGATAGCAAGGGGTTCTCAATTGTCTGGCAAGCTTGGATCCCCCACTACCTTTGTGTAGGTATCTGTGCATCAAAAATAAAACAAAACTGGTTTTATTGTTCTTCACGTGTTGGAAATGGATGGCCCTGTTCCTGTAGATTCCTGAAAGTAGTCCACAGAGAATCCAGAGATTCTGCTGGATGGGGTGAGCTGTGATGTGGGAGGAACGTTTCGAAGCTCTGCAGAATTCTCCCTCTAGCCTTTCTGGACTTTGTGAGCTGAGTTGAGAGGGAGTCTGCAGATGTTTGTGGAATGGGAGCTGTGCAACGCACAACTGGCTGCAGTGCATGCAGTTACACAAAGAAAGGGTGCTCCTTGTGGCATGGAAGGGCTGTTCTGCTTGCGTGACATTCGTGCAGGGTTCCTTTCCTGGAGGACGCTGGGCGGGAACTCCGACTGGTGGCTGCATCAAAGTGGACTGGAGTCTAGAGCTGAGCCCACGGAAGGCGAAGGATTCCCCAACCCAAAAATAGATTCCTCACATGTGCCTTATGTGAGTGGTAGGGAAGAATCCCCCAAAATTGGCTAGGGGGACCACCCACGAACAACACGCTTCTTCTCCCAAAAGATCCCTTCTCCTCATGAAGGCAAAGCCTGGATCCAACCCCATTATGTGTTCAGAACTGTAGATTCTCTCGTATCGCAAAGAAACACTTCCCTACTTCATCTTGTAATCTGACTGGGTTATTTTCTCTATGAAAACTGAAGTAATTCCTGACTTTAAAAATTAACGTCGGTGGCAAATGCAGTTCAATACATTTCATTGGTGGAAGTGGGCCCCCACTTGCCACCTGCCAAAAGGGCTTTTCTTTGCCATGATAATTCCTCCATTATGATATGATGTCATCACACTTCGCATGAGAATCTGATGACAAGCTCCACTAGGTCCCACCATGTTTCTAACGTATGAACCATTCCGTTCACCTCTTTGCCCGAGAGGGAGGGAGGAGGAAGAGGGGAGCAAAGGTATTGGTTGCACGCATGGAGTTGTTTCGTGAGTTGATGGCTTCACCTGTGCAGAGAATCCTGGAAAGTCCAAGTACGCAGAGGACACGATTCCTCTTGCAAAGCAAAACCTGTACACAAAACCTGCCAGTCACACGTACAGGGGAAGAACTCCGCTTCCAGACTCCTGATCACACCCTTGATCTGAGCTTTTTACTGTGCATTTTTTAAAAAACCAACTTTTATGCAGTGGTGAGGAAACCCTTTAACCCTTCCAAGGACCAAATTCAGTTTGAACCTTCGAAGGACCACCTTCAGAAACTTCACTGAGACCACTTCCCAGTGGCTGGCACGGCCAACTGCAAAAGGGGTGAGGCCAAAATAATAAAGATGCTGGCACATTTCTCCTTAAAACTCTTTCCCCTGCTAGCTGGGCCTTGATGGATTAATATACCGTTGAATCAATCCATAATTAAGGGTGCTGTCCTAGGCAAGAACAAGAAAAAGTTGGGCATTCTGGGAGTTGTAGGGCATTTTCTGGCTTCGTGGGGCATGCTGGGAGTTGTAGGTCTTGTTTTTTGGCTTCTTGGGGCATGCTGGGCATTCTAGGCCTTTTTTCTTGCTACTTGCATAGCTTCATCTTAAAAGTGTCCAGCTGATGGAAATCTCTGAAACAGAATGAACAACATGTATTTGGAGTTTGGAATTATCCCCTTATGTTTATTTACATATTTGTTAATTGAAAACAAAAACAAAAGTCCCCCTTGTGTCCACACTGGAAGGAGAGGCGTGATTTTTGACTCTGGGTTGTAGAAATCTCGTTGGCGATTAATTGATTCCCCTCCGCACAGCGCAATAACAAGGCAGGGTCAGAAAAACAGGACGTTGTGCCACAACTCCTTTTTTCTTGGGGCATTAGATCGGTTTTCAGGCTCGAGGAGTATAAAAGGACAACACGGAAAGAGCTGGTTGTGGGGCTGAGCCCCCTCCTGTCCTTCCCAAAGGCTCCATTCACAGCATTCGTTCAAAGAGGCCGGGCTTTGGCCTCAGCGGTTCAGACCACAGGGCCGGCTGGCCTTTGAATCCCAGTCCGCTGCCTGTGAAAAGATCGCATTTTTGTGTGGGCAGCTCCAGAAGCCGCCTGTGAGGGGGGAGGCGAGCCCCTCGTCGGCTCACGTGGGAGCTCGTTAGTCTCTTGGCATCGGGGGAAAGGTGAAGATGTTGTGACATGAGACTTGTGAAGTCAGCAGCAAGCATGGAAAAGGCCACGTTGGGAAAGAGCTACGCAAACAAATGACTCTTGTGTTCATTGTTCCGGCAGCAACTGCGGAAAATGAAATTTTCTATCCATTGGGGTGGGGAGGGGAGCGGAACAATAATCACATTTCCAAGCAAGGCCATGCCTCTGGCGTTGTTAGAATATGAAAAATGTCACGGAGGAAGTTCTCCGAAAAGCAGCCCTGGAACTGGAGGGACGGTGTCCTCATTTCTGTGTGGATTTTCTTCTCCCACATTTTCGAAGAGCTACCTGAAACGTGACAAAAGCAGTGGGATGAGTGTGTCTATATCACACACACACACACACACACACTCTAATCTGTGAGGCATCCAGAATGACTGTATTAACTACATAGATACTGGTTGCTTAGAGTGGATTTTTCAGGAAAATAGCTGAAGCCAGCTTTTCCCCTTTTTTTTGCTCTTGTGGGAATCCTTCCAGCAGCTCTTCACACCCACAGATGTATCAGTGTTGGGAAAGATGGAGGCGACCAGTGTCTGGGGAGCCAAACATAGTTCACCTACACAGGCATAAAGTTGGACGGACATGTGGCTTAGCTCACTGGGATACAAGCTCTTCTATAGCCTCCATTCAGTTCAATGGGACTTGCAGCAAAGTGGTCCCCTGTGCATTGTGCTGCTTTCATGCAGAGTAATTCCTGGTGCATTGAGACCCATGAGTGACTTGGCTGCTAAGCTTCATGTCCTGAGCTGCAAAATGGTCCTAATGCTGCAGCAAGTGGATCGGGGCCAAGAGACCGCTCAAAAGGGCACGTTCTTGGCTTCTGTGTTGTAAAATATGCATTGCAAGATATGTGAGATCGTAGAACAGGGATCTGCAACGTGGTGCCCTCCAAATGTTTTGGATGCCAAGTTCCATCAGCCTCAGCTGATCCCAAGAATGGAAAGGATTTGGGGAGCTGGATTCCAAACATCTGGAAATCACCAGACTGCCTGAGTTTGGTGAACATTCCCATAGCATGGAAGATGGGAAGTTAAATTACGATTTGCATGCTTTTGAATTCGTGAAAGCTTGATTCCTCTCGTAAACCAAAGGGTTTTAAATTCTAAAATAAACATAGAGAGATCTTACAGCACCAGTACATTTAATACTATAAAGCAGTACAGAAACAGCGCTGCTGAGATTATCGGAGAAGATTCCAGCCTGTAAGGATTCCAAATTCATGCACATTTGGACGAATAAATGCTTTGCATTTTGTTGTATATATTATTAGAGTTCGCTTAAGGTAAGCAGAAAAAGCTGTGCAGTTGTGGATTCAAATCTCATGTAAAGATCAAAAACAAATCACTCAAAATACTGAAGCAGAAACACAAGTGAAGGCCTAAATTTCCGAAGCTGAAATTTCAGTGTTACTTGCTCAGTGAATCCTGCCCTCTGTGAACTGCAGACCAAGGGGCAGAAAAGTGTGATAAGATCTCTCCTTTTCTTTTGAATGTGTAATTGGAGCTGGGAAACGGTGGGAGGGGGGGCTTATTAGGACCAGGGCTCCAGTGCTGGAAAGCTTCTCACTCTTCATGGCAATTTCTCACCCCCTGTGGCAATGTAACCTGTGTTTGTGCGTCTGCAACTCAGTGAAACAGGTGCCAGGTGAGTCTTGCTTAATCCTGGGTGTGTTTCTGCAGGGATCCCAGCTGGGTAGCCCCAGGTAAGACCCAATTATGATTGCCACATCTGCGCCTCACCTTTCTTCGCCTTACGAGGAATCCAGGGTGGCTGACCAGGTTTTGCTTTGATTCAGTTCATCCTCACAGCCCGCGAGGTGGGTTAGGCTGGCCCAAAGGGACCTGGTGAGCTTCACGGCCGAGGGGAGACTTGGAGCCCAGTCCAGTGCTATAACCACTGCACTCCTCTCTCCTCTGCACCTATAATATGGGGGTAATGACATTCGTATCCTCTTTTCAGAGCTATTCTAGATTATGCACTAACGTACCTATGCAAGGGGCTGTTCTGAAAGTCAGGGCGGTGTAGTGGTTAAGAGCGCCGGACTGGGACTTGGGTGATCCGGATTCAAGTCCCTGCTTGACCATGGAGCCAGGTGAGTAGCTTTAGACCAGTCACACACTTTCAGCCCGACCTACCTCACAGGGTTGTTGTGGTAGGGATACGACTGAGAGTAGGAGGAGGGTGCTTTGTTTAGGGTGCTCGGAGTTCACTATCAAAGATCTATGGTGCTTTGAGTTCATTATAAGATAAAAGTGGGATATAAATCTAATAAATAAATAAATAAATAAATATGTTCAGATACATGTGTGGCACAACATTTTTTTTATGTGAAATGCTTTGGACATTCTAAAATTGTATGTGCTCCTTACAACTGGTCTGGCTGCAGGAAAAGATAGCAGGGACCCCTCCCCAAATATGGGGATCGCACTGTTCACCCGCTTTGCTCGGTTATTGTAAGGACTGCCACTCGGTGAAGTGTTCCTAAAACGTGACGTACTTCTGTAAGTCTGTGCTTGTCTGTGTTTTGCTTTCTGGGTTGATCCCAGTTCGTAAAATAAGAGATTTCCCTGCTGGGAACAGTTGCAAACATGGAGCGAATCCCAAAACAGTGTAATCATTTACCATTATCATTCTGCTGCCCAAAGGAAGAGTTGGGCGGAAGGGAACATGGGAAAAGGGTTGTTTTGTCAATGCAAGGCACAGCTTGGCCTTACCCGGGTGTAGCCGTGAAGGTGCATCCACCCGGCACGGATTTTAAACTCACGCTGATTTGGGGGTCACGGCCGTGCTGGTCTGCCCTGCCCGTTGGCACCAGACTTGCATCTCGTGGTGTCCTCACTGGGAGAGGGCGAGCAAACAGCGCAACCCGGAGTGGGAGCAGCGGCAGAGAAGGTGCCTCCCGGGATGGGGGATGGCTTCTATGGAGGCGCAGGCCTCTCCCATCTCTGCCAGCAGCCCTGTGGTGCGGTGCAGCTGATGCCTGGAAGGAGGCCTCCATCCGTAGAATTCAATGGGCATCGGTCCAGTTCGCACTGTGCTTTCAAGAAGCCTTTCCATGCCTTTAGCGGCACATGCTCCGAATTAAAGGAGGCAGAATGGGATCGTGGTCTGGCAAATATGGGAACAGCCCCATGGCCATGTTTTCTTGGCCTTCCAGAAAGAGTCTTTCCCAACATTCCCAGGAGAAGCCACAGTGGCATTTTTCCAACTCCAAAGAGCGCATGGGGTGGGGCCATGGCTAGCTGTTTTTCTTTCAGCAGGCCTAACATCATGGACTGGCTTGAGTTATTTTGTTGTTAAACTGGGTTCAAACTTTTTAAAATGTAATCTTATATGTTTTATTGTTTTATCTTTATAATTAGTTTATTGGAAGTATTAATTGCCAAGAGTGCTTTAGCTCTTCAGTGATGTACAAGAATTTTTTTTATTATTAATAATGCTATTATAATCCTGGAACTTGAATCCAGGACTTTCTGAATGTGGAATGGTCTCCAGCATAATCAGCAAAACCTTTCACATTTTCCCTAAATATATACCGTCCTGGGACTTCTAGTGAAGGATGGTATATAAAAGCTTTAAATCAATCAATCAATCAATCAATCAATCAATCAATTAAATATATACAAGTTTGGGGGATTCTTAGCATTAGCAGTGCATTTAAACCCAACTTTCTTCCTTTTGCAAGGAACACAAAGTGGGCGACAGGGTTCGCTTTCTTTCATTTATCCTCGCTACTTTGCGAGGTTGGTAAAGCTGAGAGTTTGTGACTGGCCCAAACCACCACTCACCATGGGAGTGAGGACTAGAACCTGGATCTTCTGAGTCTCGAACTGGCACTCTAACCACTAGGCCATTCTGGTATAGGGCCAACTTACGGAATCCTGCTTCTCTCTCTCCATATTTAGTATTGTTCAGTCCCAAAGTCATGCCTGACTCTTTGCAACCCCATGGACAACATTCCTCTGGGTTCTTCTGTCTTCCACCATCCTCTGGGGTACACCCACCTCTCGAGTGACCCCATCCAGCCACCTCAGCCTCTGCCGTCCCCTTCTCCTTTTACTTTCAACCATTCCCATCATCAGGGTCTTCTCCAATGAGCCTCCTCTTCACATTAGGTGGCCAAAGTTTTCCATCTTCTTCTTCAGTATCTGTCCAATATAATATAATTCGTCATTGTTCAGTCTCAAAGTTGTGCCCGACTCTTTGCAACCCCATGGACAACACTCCTCCAGGTTCTTCTGTCCTTCACCATCCCTTGGAGCCCACCCAAGCCCACACCCACCTCTCCAGGGACCCCCTCCAGCCACCTCGACCTCTGCCATCCCCTTCTCCTGTTGCCTTCAAGCATCAGGATGCCCCTTCATGGGTCACTGCCTTGCTGTGGCGAAGGGGCTTGTGTATCTCAATGAAGCTATGAGCTATTGCCATGCAGGGTCACCCAAGATGGACAGGTCATAGCAGGGAGCTCTGACAAAAGGCGATCCACTGGAGAAGGAAATGGCAACCCGCTTCAGTATCTTTGCCATGAAAACCCCATGGACAGAATCATAAAGACATTTCGTATATGTGCAGTTAAAGGTGGGAGAAGAACTAAGGTGTATGGTAAGGGAGCCACCTCCTGGCTGGAAGCAGCTCAGGAGGTGCTCTGTTTGAGTGTGCCTCTCAGCCCCAGCCTCATGGCCTGGGGAGAAGAATCCTTGTGTTATTTCCAATTGTCCTCCTGGAAATGAAAACATCCTGTTTGCAAATAAACTGCTTGCAAATGGATGCTGCAATTCAGGCACATCTGATGACCACCCATCAGAGATTCATATGCCAGGATTCCATGATGCACAGCATTGGAAAGTGATGCAGTCACAGCCGCCACATTCCCAAAATACATTTTGGTTTTGTGCATATACAAACATGCAAAGGAAGGCTGAGCGCCGAAGAATTGAGGCCTTTGAATTGTGGTGCTGGAGGAGACTCCTGTGAGTCCCTTGGACCGCAAGGCGATCAAACCGGTCAGTCCTAGAGGAGATCAACTCTAACTGCTCTTTAAAGGGCCAAATAGTGAAGATGAAACTCAAATACTTGGGCCACCTAATGAGAAGGAAGGACTCCCTGGAGAAGAGCCTGATGCTGGGAACAATAGATGGCAAAAGAAGGAGGGGACGGCAGAGGATGAGGTGGCGGGATGGAGTCACTGAAGCAGTTGGTGTGAGCTTGGGTGGACTCGAGGGGATGGTGGAGGACAGGAAGGCCTGGAGGAATGTCTTCCATGGGGTCGCGATGGGTCAGACACGACTTCGCGACTAACAACAACAAACATGCAAAGATACCAAGAAATCTTGTAACACCAGAGAACTTTTTCTTGTTTGTAATGTTAGATTTGCAACTCAGCACACACATTTGTGTGTTTAGAATTAGTGGGCGTGAGTCTTGCATTGTTTCCCTCTGCACTAGTATAAAATGACCAAGCTTGAAGGAAAACTTTGCAAAAGCTGAACTTTGTATTGGGTGTTTCGAAAAAGGCTAATCTTGTGCTGCCACCTTGTGATGTTGCGCCAAAATACCACAACAGTATTTTAAACTTTTCTTCTGCTGGTCTGATCTTGAATATTACATTTCACCAAGAATGAAAACAATTGCTGCAATTGATACAGTGTGGTGCAAAGCCAGACTTGTGTTTTGCTAAAACACATATTAAAAAAAAATCTAAGAAGAAACATTTATAATTTAAGAACTCAGAAATCTTTTCCTGAACCTGTTGGGGAAAAAAACAGACACAGAAAAAAGAAGAGTTTTCAATCTGTCAAATGCTTCACCTGAGTTCTGGAATTCAGTACAGTGTGTACATGGATGGAAAATGGCACGGAAGAGATTCCAAATAATGAAACAAGGCACACTACCAATTTATCCATTTATCACATCTCTGTACTGGCCCATAGCCCATTTGGGCTCTCCGGGCAAGTTGCAGTTTAAAAACATAGAAATAACAATACAGTAATCAAAGTTAAATAAAGAAAAACAATAGCACCTGGTACAACAAAAGTTGACCGCCTACATCAGTTAAAATAACATAAGAGCATAATAATAAAAGCAGAATAAAAACTGATCTTATCTATTAAACTATTGGGGTAATTAAAAGGCCTTCAGCTGGTACCTGCCTGGGGAGCATCTTCCAAACACAGGGGGCAGCCGCTCAGAAGGCCCTGCTCCCTAGTTACCCCAGTGGGAGGGCTGCTTCCAGGGCCTCTTTCCTTTGGGCAACCTGTCTCATGCCTGGCCGCACGCAGGATCAGCAGAGGCAAGCCTTAAACCGTGGATTTAGTTACGGGGCTGTTCCTTGCGCCCAGATCTGTTGGAACGCACACATAAAGGGCCGAAAGGTTATTTATGCACAAAGAAGCCACATGGGTCTTGCATGAAGGAGAGACGTCGGGGCGTTCAGCCAGGACTTCGTGCTTCGTTGTTAGCTGGTTAGCTTAGATGAGGGGGAAGCACAGCGGGCAGAGAGATGGCAAGAGAAAATGGACAGGTGATGCTTTACCTGTGCAGGTGAGTGGGAAGGACACAGTCCAAGCAGGGAAGCAAGCCTCATTTTGTCATGGCAGGAACCCCCTCCCTCCCTCCCTCCCTCCCTCCTGCTCTGGTTATTTATTTATTTAAAGCTTTTATAGACCGTCCCATTACTTTTATAGACTGTCTCGGGACAGAGACAGTGGACAGAAGCAGGCAAAGTTGATGAGGGCCATGTTATGGATTCCTAATGCTTCCTTGTTGGCTTAAAAGAGGACGAGTAGGTATTACACAAATGCCATTTACTGGCATGATGTCCACCAGCCTCTAGAACACGTTCTCCTCCTCCTCAAAACCCATCCTCTCATCTCCCAGGCGTCCAGTGAGCAAACCCTCCCCCAGCACATTCCCTCTGCCGAGCAGGGGAAGAGTGTTGCATTCATCCCTCTCGGAGGTGCTCCAGAAGGGACGGCAAGAGCGCCCACTCGTGAGAATCTTATGCCTTTTCCATCCGTGCGGGGGTGCCAGAAACACACGAGCTTGGCGAGCGACTCTCCTGCAACAGATCCATTCTCTGGGACCAGCTCCATGCTTCGGGGGTTTCTTGCACCCGATGCTCGCTGCTGCCCGGAAGGAGAGGGCAGCCGGGGAAGCTGGTCCTTGCCCCCATGGCTTGCCCAACACTGCGAGGGTGGCTGAAGGCTCTCCCTTCTGGGATGGGCAGACAACCTCTGTTGTCTTCATTCTTTTTTGGGTTGTTTGCACACTCTTTCCAAAGGGCAACATGGGTGGGAAGGTGGAGAAACATGCATGCTTTGACTTTAAGAAGCTTCAGAATTGACCCAAACTTACTTCTGCTGTGGAAATGGGGTGGAGACCATGTGACAATTGTGTGCGAATCCACACAAAGACCATACCTTAGATCTGTTGCAGCTGGAAGGCTGCATGTCTTATTTTTTTAAAAAGGGCTCACTAGTGGCTAGCAAGAGCTGATGAAGCCAGGCTCTCTAACAATGGGGTGTGTGCTAAATATTGTTTGAATTTGGTTGGGCAAAACCAATTTCCATTTCTCTCTGTTTCCTATTTTTCCATTCCTAAGTTTGGTTCATCCTGAATGCTGTGAATTTTTCCAAGCTAGAGTTCATCCTGAATTTAAAAAATTTGAAAGGCTTACATGGGAATTTGTACATATTTTTTGGTGCATTCTGCTAATGCATGGAGTTTTATCTGCATTTTCCCCTTTTCAAGCACGTTTCCGGATATAACACTTTTTTGAAAGTTAAGATCACTGCTAAATACATATTGTTTACATTTTTGTTTCCTCTAATTACTCCCTAATTTTTGCAGGCAGTTTTTGAACAGAGAACTCAATAGCTTCTAGTCTTGAGGGAATATCAGTTTGTTCATTGCTCCAAAAGGGTGAATTTCTTCAAAATGGTGTCTTGACACGGCACTGGGCTTCATCATGAGAGTGGCCCAAAGGCCATGGGTGCTGTAGAAGGAGGGAGTGTAAAAGACTGCAAGAAACCCTAAAGATAGATTTGTAAAGAGGAACCATCCCCTGGGTAGAAACAGGAACTGGCCAGTGGCTGAACCTCACTCAGTGAACCTGGGCAGTGCCTCTCACTTTCTCCAGGTGCTTTGTCAGCCCTGGGGTGGAGAAAAGATACATCGAAAGAGGGAGGTTGCTTCCCTGGGAGGAGAACCACCGAGCATTGGCTGGTGGATCCAAGGAGACTTTTCCATCCAAGCATCCTGAGGCAAGAGAGGATGTCTTCTGAAAATGACAGGTACGCTCAGAAAACCAGGACACATTCCTGAGTTTCTACACCTTTGGAACAGAGGATTTGACCTCACGCTGGCATGAACCAACCAGAACAAAGGCAGAGAAACTTCTAAAGCGCGGGACGGCTGCTTCTATCTGTGGACCAAGGATGAAAATGTGTTCCTTGTTCAAGCCACCCCAATTACAAAAGAGAACTATTAGGCTTGGATGGACGAGAGGATGGTTTCTTGATGGCAGTGCTTGAGAAAGCTGTTTCTTCACTGACACCTTTCAGGTACCTCCCAGCTGTTTGAGGGGGAATTTGCCTGGAGCTGGGTTGCTGGATGCATTATTCATTTTGCATTCTGCCTCTGCTGGGCTCCTGCATTTTGAGGGATGTGAAATGAATGATATTCATTCTCTGGCCCTGTGGAAGTACCGACACTGTTACCTTAAGAAACTTTGCCAACAGCCGGTTTATCTGAGGGTTTGGGGTCTGCACTCCAGCCAGACTTTCTGGTAAAAACCCTGACCATGAACTGGCTTATTTGTGTTTAGCATTTATTTATTTATTTATTTATTTATTTATTTATTTATTTATTTACTATCTTTATTTTTGTTTTCATTTTTATTTTCATTTTTGTGTTCCTGTTCCTTTTCCTGTTTTCTTATTGTATTTTTTATTTTCGTCTATATTATATTATGTCATGTTATATTTACAGAATTTCTATAGTCCTGTATCAGTCAGAAAGGCTCTCTGGGCAGTTTACAAAATCATAACGACATATACTATAAAAAACAGTATAAATGTAACAGATCATATAGCAATAAAATAACAATAAAACACAGTAAAAACCTCGTGGTAAAAACACCACAGCAGCCGCAATTCAGATTAATTCAGAGACACAGAAGCACTACAAACAATAAATACCCTATAGAAGATTAAAAGTCCTGTAAAATTTATTTCGATGAATAAAATATTGGGCAAATAACAAGCTTTTGGCACGAAAAAGAGTAGAGTGAGGCTGCCAGGAGAAGCTCTTTGGGGAGCTGATTCTAGAGTTGGGGTGCCACCACCAAGAAAGAAAAAGTGGGCGAATTTCTTAAGCACCCTTTGCTTGTCCTCTTCCTGGAGGCAACTGTCTGGCCATGAGTGCCAAGGGGATTCTGGGCCCCTTTTCCCTCTGATCTGCCTCCCTTCGTGGGAGGAAGGGGTGCAGTGCAGCTTCACAGCCATCCTGCTGCTCCTTGCAGCTCTCTGGGATCGTGGCGACATGGAGAAGAGTGCTCAGATACAATGCATTGCATTAGACACTGATCTGGAAATATCACTGCCAGGTTTCAAATTCCAATCAGGGCCTCCTTGTCTACAAAGGTGGACTTGTGCGGCCAGTTAGGTTCACTGCAGCGTCTGGGAGGAAACTGGTTTATCAGCACAATATCAAGTTACTAAGTTTTGCTCTTCCTCTTCCTCCTCTCTCACTTTGCGTCAGTCCACTTGGATAGCTTTCTTTCCTTTGCAATTTATTTAGGGGTGTGTTCACGGCTGTGTTTCTTTCCAGCAGCTCTTGCTTTTGGGTGCTTCTCATGGAAATCCTAGCCTTTGTACACAGGGCAAAATTGTACATGATAATGTGTGCACATCCCATTAAGAAAAAGGAAAATTTAGGGCCTGGATAGCAAAAGGATTTCCCATATACACGTTCCCTGATCCTAAGGTCATCTGTGGAAGTTCTTCTCTAGGAGCTGCCTCTAAAAAAGGAAGGAAGGTGGCCACAAGGAGAAGGGCCTTCTCAGCTGTGGCACCTTGATTTTGGAACCAGCTCCTGGGGGAGGTGTCCCAGGTGCCAACTCTTTATACATTTCAGCAGCAGGTTAAAACCTTTTCATTTCCTCAGTACTTTGTTAATACAATTGCTAAATGCCTTGCTAATTCATGGATGTTATGTTGGTTTTTATCTTATTAATCATTGTCATGGGGTGATTTGGCTTTATTATAGATTTCATTACTATTTATGTTTCTTGTGGCCTTTTACCCACCCTGTGATATTTTGGGACAGATCTTGTAATATCTCGCATGTTACTTGTTCCTTTTGGTGCAGCCCTATATCACAAAGGCCTGCCTCTTCTCTGTCTTGGATGCAGTGCTGTATCCTACTGCAGATGGGCAGATCTGATGCTCCCATTCTCCCTCAGCTTCACTCCATGCAGAATTCTCACACCGCAATGTTATTTTTAAGAGGGGTTGAGGGAAAAAAAATCATCACAGTTTTGGCCTGTAAATCAAACTGTCTTTATCACTGCGGCCACATTTTCATTATCTAAATTTTGCATCTGGCCTCGATTTTTAAGTTGCTTAAAACTGATTTATGATTGCAGAAGCTTTGTCTATTGGCATGGAATTTATGATTTCCATGGGAGGCCAACTTGGGAAGATCCACAGAACTGCGCTGAATTATTTTAGAGTTGACACAGAGCAGCATGTAGTGCTTGATAGATGGCCTGTGATAAAATTGGAGTTGGACGATATGCCCATAGCAATGCAACAGGAGTGGGTTATGGGGTTTGGCTGCCCTTTGCAGCCAAGCCAAAGCTTGTGCATCCAGGTTGCTGTGCCATCCAGATTGGGTTGATGCTGCAGAGGTGTTGCCAGTGTGTCTTTGCAGCAATGGGCAAAGAAAACCATGCCTCTGTTGCATGCAGGGAATAGTTGCATGGACTGTGGCCATTCTGCAAAACCACTGGAGTTGTGCTATGCAATGAATTATATGCTATAATAAAAACACCCAGGATAAAACCATAAAAAGAGTCTGAAGTGGGAAATAATATTAGTCGCCTAACCACAACATTAGGTGCTCCCTAATGCTTGGCAGAGTTGTACATTTCACATCTGTGTGCGGTTGTCGCTTTCAACATCACACCGCCAAATGCACAGTCGACAGTTATCAAGGGATGCAACTCTGCAATTGAAAATCAATAGCCAATATTGCTAGAGCCAAGCGAGTCACCATTCCACACAACACACATTTTGTCAGTGCTGAAAAAGTTTTTTCAGAATGATTTTCCAGTAGGCTAAAAAAAATCCTCCCCAGCTCTTCCGTATTGCTCTCATTCTCGATTGCTCTCATCGCCCATCATTAATGCCAAATATTTATTTATTTATCTGGGGTTTTTTTTTTTTATCCCGTCCAATACGTTGTGGGTCTCTGGACGGCTTACGAGTCAGAATCAATAAATACATATATACCCAAATAATACAAAATAACCCATGACTGAGCATAAACATAGTTAAAATATTAAACATTAAAATTATGGAAGAGTAAAAAGGTCTTGACCTGGTGCTGGAAAGCAGATAACGTTGGCACCAGGCGGACCTCTCTGGGGAGCGCATTCCACGGTTGGGGCACCACCACAGAGAAGGCCCTCCTCCGGGTGTTCACTCTCCTAACGTCCTTCAAGGAGGGTTCCTGGAGTGGGGCCTCTGCTGCAAATCTTGGGGGTGGGAGGGCATATAGGGGAGAAGACGTCCCTTCAGGTATCCTGGGTTCCAAGCCATTTAGGGCTTTATAGGTCAATACCAGCATCTTAAATTGGGCCCAGACTTCAATTGGAAGCCAGTGAAGCTGATAGAGGATCGGTGTTATATGAGAATAATGACTGGCCCCCGACAGCAACCTGGTGGCTCTGTTCTGAACCAGAATTGATGGTTGCAATGTCTTTCCCTTCACTTTGTGCTTCTTGAGTGCCTGCACTCTCACTAAAAAAATTGGCATTGGGAAAATGAAGGTGTGGAGCAGGGCTGAGATAAATGAGCAATCCCATAAGAAGCTTTCTGTGAAAACTTGTATCTGCAAAGGGGTTAATGTTGTGAACCACCCAGAGAGCTTTGGCTATGGGTGGTATAGTAATATAATTAATAATAATAATAATAACAACTTTTACCCTCATATGGAAATTGGGGGACACTCAACATAGTCTTAAGTAGTAAAAGGTTTGAGATCCTTTTGGATAAAGAATGCCTCAATATATCGTGAAGTGTCTAATTGCGGAGTAAAAGACACAATAAAATTCAGAGCGGGAAGTTAGTGTGTTCCTATATAGGAAGACTATAATAGCTTTCTATCTATTCCGGGGTACACCTGAGTGCATTCAGTGGCCCTTGCTCCCCAGGTGGTGTACACGGAATGCAGCTTAGGCTGTGATCCTACACGCCCTTAAACAGCCATAAATCCTATTGAACTTAACGAGATGCATTTATGAGTAGACCTGCATAGGAATGCATTGTACAGTTCCCAACATTTCAATTGCATCTGAACTTTTGATACTGTCTATCTTGGGGGAATCAATCTTTTTATTAATCTAATAAACCGAATCTAATGTATGTAATTATTAATATTTATACCTCCCAAGCAGCAAAAGTTAAGAGCAATGGGATAAATAGCACACTTGTAAAAGGAAATGAAGAGAGACAAATGATGGCGATGATTTAACTGTTCATTAGGTAGTTGATACTTTATATTTTGTCCTCTTTTTAGATGTTCAGTAATTCGCTGAGCTTAATGCCAAATAACACTAACCAGCAGGGGGCACTCTGAGTTAAATTTTGGAAGAAAGCACCTGTATATTTTGCATTGATACATTCAAAGCAAAAGCTGAAATATAATAATAATAATAATAATAATAATAATAATAATAATAATACCACCACCACCACCACCTATATTCCCTTTTCTATTTTTGTCTGTTCAGAAGGAAAGTTATAGCACTGAAAATGCATGTATTAAGCCCTCAGTTTGAAGAATGGATTTGAATGTCACTGAGCATTAAGTGCTAACAAACTGACCTTTTTGGAAGAGAATCTCAGCTGTACAGACTCTTGGTTGATCTTGAAAGAGGTGCTCAGATTGTTAAATTATGCTTATGGTTATGGATTTGGTTACTTGTTTTATGCCCGTCTGAATATCTGGCCGAATATTGCAGCCTTCCCAGAGTCTGAAACTAGCAGTGGGATCATTGCAGGCAGAAAGAAGTGAAAGTGGCAAACACTGGACTGAAGGGAAAAAAGGGGGGACTTTCCTGGAATAATATTTTGGAGTTAGAGGGGCTCTCATTCTGTACATCTAACCTTCCCCAACTTTTCGGTGGCTTGACACAATCATGCGTATTATTTCTGTTGTCAGCAAATCGTTAACTCTTCCCTTCCGCATTGTCTTGCCACGCCATTCTTTACAACAGCCTCTGCATTTTGAGCACGTAACAACGGACCCCAAAATTCTGCACCACCGACTTTGTTTTAAAAAAATAAAATACTTGGAGTGCAAATGTGCAATTCGGTATATTAAACGAAAGCATGGCATCATCCTCGTTGCAGGAATAAAACACACTTTGCATTTGCTGCCTTGATACCAAACATATTTACTTGGTAAGAAACACCATTTGCTTGCCAAAGGGGGTAATGCATTTTAGAAGGAAACACAATAGATGGACCCCCTGGAAGCACGGTTGTTTTCGGCTTGTCAGCCTCTGGCTATAACGCTGGGTAGAAAGCACAATGGTCGGAATCCTGGCCTGAGCAACAGTGGAAGTGCCTGGAAGCGTTTCGGAAGGGTCAGCAAATGAGAGTCGCGACCCATTTCGGTTGGCAAAAGGTGGAAGAAATGTCAGTAGGACGAGTGTCCTGCCGCTGAACTTTTATTTGGAAACGTCCATTTTGAAGAGTAATAATAATAAATAATGATGAATGAAATTAGTTTAAAATAAATACTAATAATTAATAACAACGTTGCTTCTGTGTATAAGTAAGTGCCTTGAAGAAAATACTGAAAGAGGCGAAAGTGAGCTCAAGGCAGAGATGCCCTGTTTGTGCCGATGTTTACTTTCTGTTCCGGACAATATTATCAACACTGATACAACCATTGTGCAGACATCGCCAATCCTTTTAAATTAATTGGCAACCTTGGGGAATGACATAGACTTATCTAATTCATGTTAATGTCCATTCTTAGGTTTAATATTTCTCACTCTCCAGATGCAGGCAAGGAATGGAAGGGGAGAAGCGGAAGATGAAAGAACAACCACGATCAATTAGCACTCTTACAGAGAAATCCTATGCGTGTTTATCGAAAAGTAAGTCTTGCTGAATTCGGTAGCCTTTCCTCCCTCATAAACACAGTTAGAATCGCATTGTTACAGAATATTTATCCGCTGAATCATCCAAATTAGAAAACAACTGTTAATAGATGAGCCTTAACAGCAGTTACTGCAAAGATTGAGTTTGAGGGAACTTCATCTGATGTGAGACTTACTTGTGATCTTAGGCCTGTGGTAGCTTGCTCACATATGCAAGCCATCACTTGCTTTGATCAACAGCCCCTAAAATTCATATTCCCATAGGTCTGATGCCTAGTTTTTCTTAAAATTAGAAATAGAAAAACCACACCATTAAAATATTGCAAGGTGTGACCCCCTGAGTTACTGGCAGCCAACACATGATGGCTCCGTGTTGCTCATGACGGCATCCTCTCATGGAGGAGGCCACGTTGCCATGAGATGTGCAACCATGGATGGAGTCCAATGTGTTGTCTAGGCAACAAGGCTGCCTTCTTCACATCCCCCACCCTCCTCAGAAAGTCTTCCAGAGGGTGTCACCAAACCCTCCAGAGCATGTCTGAGGAAGCTTGTAGGGCCACAAGGATGGTGGCTGGTTTGCAGGGAAAGCCATATGAGGCAAGACTGAGGGAACTGGGTCTCTTCAGCTTGGAGAAGAGGAGACTCAGAGGGGATATGTTGGCGACATACGGGTATGTGAGGGGGTGTCACATGGAGATGCGTAGAGACCTGTTCTCCCCTGCAGAGGAAGGCAGGACGCGCTCCAATGGAGCAAAGCTCAGGGAACCAAGGATCCATTTGGATGCCAGGAAGCGCTTCCTGACAGTTAGGACCCCGAGGGCGTGGAATGGGCTTCCACGGGAGGTCGTTGAGGCCCCATCGGTGAGGGTGTTCAAAGACAGGCTGGACATGCACATGGTGGGCATGTCATGAGCGGAGCCGGCTGGTGCCGGAGGTCAGACTAGATGGCCCGGGAGGCCCCTTCTGACTCGCTCTTTTTCTATGTTTCTATGTTTCTAAGCTTGGAGGAGATCCGTGGGGAGGGGGACTTGCCCACGCTATTCTGCTGCAGCCGTTTGCGCCAGTTGGATCAACCGATTAGATTCCACCTCAGGTTCCTGCTAGCAGTACATGAAGCAGATGTCATCCAGTTCTGCATTTTGATTGCCATGCAAAATCTCTCTCTGCAAACCTGACATTTCCAGTTTTTCAGATCAGGACATGCTGGTCCCATGAAAGAAAATTAGCCCCAAGACAGACAGATAACATCATGCCAGCCAAATATGAATGGCCGGAAGGTAAACGCCAGTTTACCGAAATTTGTGCACGTAGTGAAAAAACAGATATCGGCATTATTAAAAAGGTATAGTTGGACAGTATGGATTCTAGCCATGGGCATTGTTCCACAGGGATATATGAAATTCACCTTACTTCTATAAATCATTAGCATTCTGCATTGGTGTTTTTTAATGAGCCAAAATGAGAAACCTTGTAAACTAATTTGAACAAATACAGAGAATTACTCGCAGCAGGAGACGGCAAACATCAATCAGCTACTGAAACTTTGGTTGTGCGTTATTCTTGCATGAATCTTTCATCTAAAAAAAGACACTAAGAACTCAACAATAGATCTTGACAAGATTCTCATGTGTGTAAATGCTCCAGAGAGAACTGACACCTTGTTTCACTGTGTCGGGTGATAAAAATATTCCATTTCCAAGGCCAAGACGAAAGAGAACCCACCTGCTCATTAAAGAATAATGCAACCTGACTGTTTTACACAATGTTTAGTAAATTAAGCTTCAGTGTGGATGCCTTTACTTTGTCTGAACAGAGAGAGACCAAGATTGCTCTGAAATAGTGAGCATTTCATAAAGTTGCTTGAACTAGAAACCCCTTTTCTGATGTTCTCTATGATAGGAAAATTCCACGCCACCATCCATACCCTCCCTCTTTCGCACGCTCTTTTTCTGCTTTATGTGAAATGTGCCTGGAGTCACAGAGAAGGTCTCAGCACAGAGCTCCCTGACTCTGTGAAATAAGAATTGGCACTTTCCACCAAAGAAGACTTTGAAGAATAGCTGTCCACTTGGAAAGCATGAGCCCCTTCAAATGTAAAGGGATGCTCTGCTAAGGCAAGGTTTTGAATACCCTGAAGCACTTCAGGGGAGAAAAGCATTCAACAGCCTTAAACCATGGATGCTAACCGCCTTTAAAAATCTGAATGAATTTACACTAGAGAAAAAGACGGCGGGGAAAAAAGGAAGAAGCTTGGAGCAAAATGATCATTATTTGGCGAGAAGAATTCCTAACACATCGGGTGTGTTATGGGATGCTTGTGATGTTGGATCATTTGTTAGCTAAATTTAAATGTCTTTCATCTACATTTTTATATCTTTTAGCTGGAGTGGGCAGAATCCTGTCAAAAGCAGCTAGGAGTCCCTCTGCCTTTGACTGGAAAGAGGATAGATCTGTGTCATTCTCTCATTAAAAGAAAAGGGGTCAAGCACGCATAGGTTGTACCAATGGGAAGTTGGTCTGTTGTGCAATCAGGTTAAAAGCACAATAAAGTGCATTTGAAATATGTATTTAAAAATATAAATACGTTGAGGTGAGTCACTGGACTTCCCCAAAGCCATTTCAGTCCATCTTCTGTCAAGGGACAGACCCTCTCAAAACCTTCGCCTC
Organism: Varanus salvator macromaculatus; assembly: GCA_023646645.1. Taxonomy (NCBI): domain Eukaryota; kingdom Metazoa; phylum Chordata; class Lepidosauria; order Squamata; family Varanidae; genus Varanus; species Varanus salvator. The sequence goes on from JAIXND010000773.1 coordinate 18,561,494, forward strand.
CCTTAAGGAGTTCCTGTCAGCCTACACCTGAGCTCATTCTTTTAGCAAAGGTGGACAGGCAGTTTTTGCAAAGGTTGGATGTTCTGAGTTGTTTCGTTGCTTTTATTATGAATGCATCTATAGATCTTCTTCGGATGCAGGTGACGCAATGGCTTAAACTGCTGTGCTGGTTGATCGAAAGGTCGCTGGTTGAATCTGTACAACGGGGTGAGTTCCTGTTGCTCCGTCCCAGCTCCTGCCCACCTTGCAGTTCGAAAGCATGCAAATGCAGGTAGATAAAAAGGTACCACTTCGGTGGGCAGGTAACAGCATTCTGTGCACTTCAGTATTTAGTCATGCTGGCCACATGACCACGGAGACCATCTGTGGACAAACGCTGGCTCCCTCAGCCAGGAAATGGAGATGAGCACCATCCCCAAGAGTCAGACACAACTGGATTTTAATGTCAAGGGGAAACCTTTACCTTTTTATAGGTCTTTAGTTATCTGAACTTTTGACGCTTATACTGCTTTGCCAAGGCCTTTGGTTTGTTTAATATATTTAGTTAAGGAGGAAGAATTGTTTTTTAGTGTCTTGCTTATTTCCAATCCCAGCACTATTTCTCATTTATAGAGCAACAATACACTTAGAAGTATTGCCACATGCAAACAGATCTAGGATTGCAGTCTGAAAGAGATCCGGCATATGGATTTTGGTAAAAGCAAAGAGACGGACTAGTTACTCATCCATCCATCCATGCATCCATGCATCCATCCATCCATCCATCCATCCATCCAGTTTACCTGAGATTCATGACCATTCTTCCCAGTCTGCTCCATTTTGTGAAATTGGCTCTATAATTGTACAATACCTTTAGAAACAAGCGATCACCTCCCCCCTCCTTCCCCCCTCCCTCTCCCCTGGATTCACAATAAATTGTTTTTGCTCCTGAAAATGAAACTAACCAGTATTCATTGCATCTCTGATGTGCAGCCAGACTTTTAATATCTACCTTGACATGGCCATGAAAATGTGAAAAGCTACAAAATTGTGTGGACCTTGCTGTTCACTCCTAACATTTTTAACTTAGGAAAGGTCCCCTTATTTGATGTGATTTATGTCAAAAAGCAGGTTTGGGAGGAAAAAAGGTTTGGCATCATAGCCTTAAAAAGAGACAGGCATTGTCATCACGGGAATGTTGGTTTCGACTGGGGAAGATGGTTCATTCGGTTTCTGGGTCATCACTCCCCATTGACTTTCTTCTGTATTAGCCTGTGAATAGGCTCCACATGAATAGTTATTGAACATTTACCACAATATACACATTTCTGAACATCAGAAGATGCACTCTGAATCAATTTTCTCCTAAAAATTGATGAACACTTTGGTTTCAACCAAAAAAACAAAATGAAACTGGGAACTGCATCACACATCATGGGAATTCCCAAAGAAAGCTATGCTTCAGTCTGCACACTAGTCCAAGTGAAGTGGATCTGGTCAGGACACACAAAATCATTGGCGGTCCTAGTTTTGGCACCTGTTCTCCTACCTGAAAACAAATGCCATGGAGTTACCAGCAAAAATGAATCGGAAGCATCAGCGCTACATGTTTAAATGTTTGACTGATTACATCCACGGGCTCTCTGCATCCATATCATCCAGACCCAAGTGTTCTATCATTTTGCTTTCCGTTCGGTCTTGCTTGAATGTGAAAGATTGAGATAAGCATAGAGATTGAAGTGCTAAAATTTACTTTTCCCTAACACGTAGATGACATAAAACCTAAAACCATCCTATAGTTAGTGTTGGGGGAAAAGTGTTCCTCCATGTCCACTTCTGTTTTGTAGTATTTTCCTCTATGCTGTGTTTGCTTCCATGGTACAATATGTTTAGCAGTGACTTCTGCACACCATCATTTCTTTATTTAAAACTTTTCTAGACCATCCCATTACCAAAGTCTTGGGACAGTTTAACATACAAAATGTAAAAAAAAATTAAAACACAGCATCATCATCATCATCATCATCATCAATACATTTCTCTACTGCCCGTAGCCAAAGCTTTTGGGGCAGTTCACAACATTAAGTCACCCATCCAGATTTCAACCAGACCTGACCCTGCTTAGCTTCCAAGATTAGGTGGGAGCAGGCACATCAGGCTATATGGAAGCTGAGTAAGCTCTACTCAGATAAGAGTCCCACCAGGGTCAATGAAATTGATTTCCAGGCAAATGGGTATAGGATTGCAGTCCTTTATGCAGTACTTGCTCAGAAGATGGGAATTCAGAAACTAAGCTTCCATCAGATCCTGGTTTATTATCCTGGCTTGTTGTTTGCTAATAAGCCAGGATGTCCTGATTTGGATGTAACATGGAGATCTGGCTAAATACTACACAGAAACTTAACTCCAGAATATGTGGGAGGGCAAGGAGAGGGAAGAATGTTCAATCCAGCCTTAAGCTAATGTCAGAATCAGGGCAAAGTGTCATTTGTTCTAGAATGCCATCTCCCCTCTTGCATCCACTTTGCTTCATTTAGTTCCCCACAACAATGAGAGACTTCAGCAACCCCTGTAGCATCAAATATAGCAAAAATTAGTTAAAATACAATATTCAGACTGCATTTCTTTTTGACTTTCATTTTCTGCTTGCAGTAAACTGATGATGTTTCATTTTTTTAAAGGAGCTGGATGCAAGATAATAATTTTGAAGAGGAAATTAAATTTAGGATCATGTCCTCTTAAAAATCCCAGGTAAGTGTTTATGTACAATGATTAAAAAATGGAATTATTTCACATAGGCATAGGGGTTCATCTTATTCCATCAGACTGGCCAGCATCGTGCTAGATTTCTGCATTTTTAAGGTGTGTGTGAGAGCATCCTTCCCTAATATTATATTGTTCTCATAATGTTATGAAACAGCCCTTTGTAAAAAAAAAAAAAAGAAAGGCTGCAAGTCAAGGTATTAAATTAAAGTGAAAAAAATTCTACCAAGTCACTTAAGCACACTCATTATTATGACCCTGGCTACCTCGAGCCACTGGAGAACTTATAATTTAGTCTGCATTATGCAGTTTGAAGTGTTGTATGCTCTGTGCTGGAGCAGGCTGCAATTCAAATATCATTGGCCATGAAAAATATGCACATACATTTAGCATGGAAAATCTCCAAGGGCATGACAGAAGAGATCGGCACATGTTGCCACAGCGTGATGGAGAATTTCTGTGAATTAATCATTTGGACATAGTTTATCACCATTTTAGAGTTTTGCCAGAGACATTTCCTCCCCATTTGTCGGAGGAGCTTATTATCCATGCACATCTCCGGAAGATAATAAGGCCAAAGCCTTTGATGCTTAAAGGCAACCGGCTCCGTTAGATTCCGTTATGACACAGACAACTTCTCTACTGACAGAGCCGTTCAGATAACAGGAGTAATTGCTTATTTTATTGAGTTTAGGGAATTGTGTTCCATTCTCCCTCCTTGCCTATTACATCAGTTATTATGACCTGTCTTCTGTCATAATTTAGGGGGGAGAGGAGGCAATGCATTCTGAAAGCATTTGCTGAAAGAAAAGAGCATTCTATTTAAATATTTCGTCCATATTCCCAAAGTGCATATAGTATAATTTTTATAGAGCTTAGCTGAATCACTTCGAGCAGTGGGTTTTTTAAGGCTCTCCTTTTCAATTATTTTTGGGGGCTGTGAAAAGGGTTGCCTGTTCATTTGTATTACTCTTTCAATTGTGGCACAAGCCCCATTTACTTTGTCCCCAAAATCTATCTGGGCTTTTTGGAGCCTCCCTGTCTCTCTTCCATGCAAATCCTCTCCGTCTTCCTGAAAAATAACAAACAGAGCCAAATGCCCCTTAGGTAACTTTGCCTCTGACTTTTCCTAAACTAAGTCTTTCTTTAACTTGGGGGGATTCTGGGAGAAGGAGGAATATGGTACAAGTCCTGTTTGGAGTTTGGCTCCATTCCAAGGGGATTGACTCAAAATAGAGCTGGACGTGCGTTTGTGAGTGTGTAGTTCCGTGTTTTGAACTTCTTCTATTTGGGGACTCACAGATTCTGTACTCAATGAATGTCATAAGTCCTCGATGAGAACACGGTAAGATGGCTAACAACATAGATGGATTTAAAGGGAGCTAGATACTCTCGGGAAGGATAATGGAATAACTTCCATTTTGCAAGTGGTCTGATATTCTCCCTGTTCAGCTTCCCCCTTTCTAAATCCCCTTCCACCTCCGCTTGTCCTCTGTGAAACTGGGAGTGGAAAGGAGGGCTTGGCATTGAGTTGCGGTTGCCGCACTCATGAAGAGTCAGAGCAGGATACCTTAACCAAGTCGGATAAGGGTCCCCACAGAAGGGTTCATGTGAAGGCACCTAGAAAAGACTGCATGCAATTTCCCACTGCAGAACTCCAGGGCAGGCATTTAAAAATGTCTCTGTGTGGATTTATTTATTCAATATATGTATATACCACCCCATAGTCCACCTGTAGCAACCAATTCAACAAAAACAATAAAACTAACGTTCAAACAACCAATAGCAACTGGAGTAAAAATTTGTACACAGTGTAACAGCATAAATGATAAAAACAAGATTAAAACAAGACTTATCTGCTAAAATATCTGAAAAATAAAAGGGCCTCCTCCTGGCACCAAAAAGAAGAACAGAGTTAAGTGCACCTCCCTGGGAAGCACGTTCCAGAAAAGGGGTGCAGCTGCTGAGAAGGCCCTTCTCGCTATCAGCCCCCTTATTTAACAAGAATTTCCCAAATTTGGGCGTCACAAAATTTTAAAATCAGAAGCGGATGGTTCTGATCTCTTCTTGCACATGAAAAGATGGGGAGAAAGAGTGTGAAAGTCTTCAGCTCGCTTTGGTTTGTGCATACCAGGCATTGCACCAGGAAGAAATGTCATTTGCCTGCTTGTGTGCACAACCCAAAGTGAGCCTTAGACTTTGACGCTCGTCTCCCACTTCTTGGGCTTCCACGGGAGGTTGTTGAGGCCCCATTGGGGAGGGTGTTCAAGGATAGGCTGGACGTGCACATGGTGGGCATGTCGTGAGTGGAGCCGGCTGGTGCTGGAGGTCAGACTAGATGGCCCAGGAGGCTCCTTCTGACTCACTCTGTTTCTATGTTTCTTTTGCCGCAAGGTGCAGAACGGTGAAGCAGAAGGGGGCTGGGGCTGCCCAGTGCCCCTAGGTGCCAGGATCACCTTGCGAAGGCTTCCTGGGTCGCCCTTTCGGTGGTACCTACTCAACTGCGTCCAACTACACCTGGAGGTCTGTTCACGGGATGGAATCTCTCCCGCAAAGTGTGAGCGTTGCAGCTAACAGGGAAGAATTTGGTCTTCGGCCACTTGGACTGTAGCCTGAATTGGGGACTGGCATGGGCAAGTCTCACGCTGTGGCTCAGTGAGACTGAGTGGTCAAGTGGTTGTGGGTCAGGACATGTGAGGGTGCCCTGCAGACTCTCATTCAGAGCCTTTCCCTCCATCCTCCCAGTTGCACTTATTGGTGAATGACGGATTCCTTGCACAAATGATGTGCATTAAGGCAGTTTCCCCCTTTTGGGCAGCTTAGGAAGGTTATCCCAGGCTTAAAGAATTCATCCACCATCCGTCTCGCAAGGATGCCAGCTTCGTTTCTTCTTCTTTCCCACCATTTGGCTTCTACTTAGGTGGACCGCTTCTTCTGAAGTTCTTCCACAGGGAAAGGCAGGAGATGGGAATTTGGGAGACTTTTCAGCAGCATTGCAAGGACAAGAAGAGTCTGCATTGCCTTGTCTGGTAGGCGTAATTTCTGTACTGTGTGTGTACTGGCTCTTTCCATAAGCATGGCACCTCGTGTTGAAGCTGGTAGCTTCCACAACAGCTGCTGCTGCTGTTACATATTTAAACTAATTTAATTAATAAATACATAAATTATTGCATTCTGTTGTATTTCTAAACTGCTCCCTGGGCAGTTTGCAAAATCGCATAAAATGCAGATAACAATTTTTAAAATGATAACATTTCACTACAAAAATATGAACACTCAATTTAAAAATGGATTTTTTTCTACGCCCCGTCCCCATGGGGAATATGCTGTAGGCCATCTGGCGGTGTCTTAATATTGGACTGTTTGTAGCGCAATGTGTTTGAGGAGCTCCAGGTCTGGTATTCATTGACAATGCAGAAAAGACAGTTGCAAACGTGTCATCTGCTGAGGACATTCCAGCCCTGGAAGGCCCAGTGAAAGATCTCAAGATGTCAGAATCAGACTGTTTGTAATGCACCAACCTGGTCAAGATGACACACTTTTTGGGAACTAAAGATCAAAGAAGGCCAAGGGACATACATTTCAGTGGAAAGAGATTGAGAGTTAAATGGCTCTTGATTTCATGTCTGAAATCAATGGGAAATAAAGTGTTTATCTTTGAATGGATCATACACACTAAATGTTTGGATTACATTAAATATATGTACCATAATCATTTAATGGGGCATTATAATGCCCAAGGATGTGATCCAATTACCAGAGATGCTTGGAACATTCAAAAATGCCTTCTAAAAATAATCAGAAATAGCTATATTTTTGCTCCTCTTAACTTTGAGTTATCTATTGCAACTAATAGTAGAAACGAATGATTGGATTGTTTGATTAAACAAAAGAAGAGATGAAAGATGTTTGACAAATTCTTTTATGAAGATGAAGATAAGATGCATTAGAGGCATAATCCAGTTAATGAGGAAAGTTGAAACATCAAATTGTTCTAAATTTTGAGAAGACAAAGTATCTGGGTTTTATTTCCACCCATAGGAATAAGGACAGGAAATCAATTGTTTTACCTGATCAAGTCCACAGTGATGCAATATAAGCCCAGTGTAACCCATGTTGATCAAACTACATAGCATATGGAGGTAAACAGAAATAATATTTGAATATGTAAGCATTTGGGGCATGATCCAGGCAAATGAATGTGTACCCAAGAATGCAATGCCTAATCCATTGATTTCAATTGTATTCCACTAGTGGCTCTTGTTAATCAAGGGACACATGACCCTCTTTGTAATTATCTGGCTAAGAAATGGATGCCTTTATGTAAAATTGTACCTGGACTATTTTGCTTTGAATTATAAGCATGAGTTTGCTGAAACATGGAACAGTTTTAAACCCCTTCTTGTGTCACTCAGCTAAAGGAGCCCAAGATGCTGGCTATGGATGGCTGCTAGAGATCTCATCCCTGGGATGGGAATCCAGTGAATTCCCTGGACTCAGCTCTCTTGAACCCAGTCTGTTTTGCCAGGGCCCCGAATCTGAGTTCCTGGTGCCAGGAACTGCACTCCACACAACTGGGCTGAGCATAAAAAGACGTCTGCAAGAGCTTGGAGGGATGGATTCTCATGGGGTTTGTCCCCATCCTAATTGCCACATCCTTGATCTGTCCTCATGGGCACCTGCAAAAGTGTGGACTGTTTGATAGATCTGCATACGGATAGGGCTTCCACAAGAGCCTGGGACTCTGCAGCACCATTTGGATCAAGGTAGGGAATTGCCACAGCCTCACTGCTTCTGCAGCCCATGCATGGATAATATGCAAAGTGTTTGGTGGAACTGTGAATCATCCCACTGAGCTGCATTTGAGCCTCTGACTCCTACACAGAATGGGATGTCCAGTGGAGGTTATTTCTTGCTTCCCCACTCCCCTGCATTTTTGCTATGCTGTTTTTGCCATTTAGGTAGAGCACTTCAGAGCAGGAACTGGAACACTGTCAGGAGACTGCAGATTCTGGCTGCTCCAATCTCCCCCCATTCTCCAAAACAACCTTCTTTAGGACTTCTCCAAGGTCGCTTTCTGACCTCAGAGAACAGCCAGCCCTGTTCTTTCCATGCTGGCTGTGAAGGGAAGAAGGAGAAGCACTGGAGGTCCCAACTCAGGGCTAGGAACCCAGATGATCTTATGGTTCCAAGACAGTGTGCAGGATTGCTCTCTGAATGAATGTCAGATCTATTGTGGCATGAACACGTGGGATTTCCACTTTTATATACCCTAGTTATTTGAAGAAAAAGATTATTTGTAGCCTCTCCTCCTCCCTCCTGATGTACAAACAGAACCTCACAGGAATTACATAAGAATGTATATGATTTTATTCCATAGTGAGGCAGACAGAAAGTAGGTCTGGTGTATGGTACAAAGTAGAGAAGAACACAAGGGAAACGTGTATAAGCTAAAACTGAGTTTGTTGCAGTTGTTCAAATTTCTCTCTAAAGCTTATTCCATTCCATGTCTGCGTCGGATTACAAACATTTCCTCTTGCATGAAAATCCATGCATATTTTTTCCAAACACATGAATCAGTTGCGCACATTTTTGAACTGTGCACATTCTTCTCTCATTAATTAGCTAATCTTGGTGTGCATGTCTCAAAAGTATTGCATTTTTCATGCACGTTATTTATTTATTTATTATTAAATTTATATTCCACTAATAAATTGTCAAGTGGGACTCTCTATGTGGATTATAAGAATCACAAAATCAAAACAATAAATGACAATAACAATAAGACAACCAACAATAAACAGACATGACATAAACACAAACCATTACAACATCACGTACAATATAATATACAGCGGAGAGTTTAAAACATAACCTGAGCGTTGAAAGCAATACAAATAAATTCTATAACATACAAAAAATTAATTCCAATTCCAATATATAATTTATACAAAAATAAAATCAATTATCAACATATCTGGAAAATAAAATGTCTTTCACCTGGCACCAAAAACTTTGCAATGAAGGTGCCCCATGAACTGCTGTTGGGAGGCTATTTCCCTCTTTGTTTTCCGTCCTCCTCACCTCCCTGGAGAACAGCTGTTGCAGAAGGGAACAGAACAGCTGTCCCCCCCCCCCACATACACACACCTTTCCAAATATATGCATGCTATCCAGCACATTTAATTTTGGCCCATTAATTGCAGATTGCAATCAATTCCATTTTCACTCTGGATCATGTGAACTGGTACATTTTTGTCAAATAATAAGCAAATTTCCCATACAATCCTAGATCCAGTGAGTGAGAGTGGATATTCCCAGTACAGCTAGAATTCCCAGTACAGCTAGAAGCTATACAAATAGGTCCAGTTGTACTGAAAATGAAGTTTGCTTGAAAACTCAGTAACTAATCCATGCATTTGCTTGGACCAGTTATTGATATTTGATTTTTTAGTGTCAAATTTGACCATGAATTCCAGTTCAAATGGACAGACATTATGCATTCACAGTGATTAATAATGTGGAAACATCAGCATAATTTTATGACATGGTGTTGGCAAAGTTAATGAGCACCCCCTGCCTTCCAAACCGTTATGCCTTGGTGTAATAATTCTCTACACAAATCTATTACGCTGTTCAATCTGTCATTGTTATTGAAGGGCAAAGTGGAGGGGAGAGTACAGGAGGTATTATCCTACTTCTTGTTTGGGTTGTATGTCACGACAAAACTTCTCTTTGCATACATTGATTTAATCAAGCCTAATCCCCCCCCGCCACCAAACATAAAATGGGTTATCCTTGAAACAAGAAGATTTCATAGAACCCAAATAGATTCACTGTTATGCTATCTCAGGACCTGCAAATACAGAGGGCGTAGCTTTTGGCAGGAATTTACAAAAAATTTGTCCCAGTTTTTAAAAAATCATGAAAATGCCTTGTGTACCATCTGAAACACAAATATGATTGCACTTGGGAAAATCATGCACATTTTTGAGCTTGTGGTCAGGTTAGCAAAAGGCATCTTTTTAACATGTGCATTTTAAAATATTATTTTGATCTATTTTTAAACTTTCAAAAAGAGTGGTTTTTCCTGTGGCTGGGTGGGTGGGGGTGGGGATTGTAACATTCAGGAACCAGAACAAAGTCAACCAAAAGTGACGTGGGGGACGGAGGATGCTGACAATCTTCAAATGTAGTGTCTGGACAAGCTTTGCTCAGTGCCCATTTCTGAGCAATCCTTGAGCTCTAACATGTTTCCAGTGGTCACACCAGTTCCAGGACTGCAAATAGTGACTTCAGATAGGTAGATCTTGTTGGGACCATGATAGGAAGAGTTAAACTCTTGTCCACACCACCACCCCCCCCCCCCTTAATCTCACAGCTGTTTAGGTGCCCCTGAAACTGCGACTTTCATATTTTTAAAAAAGTGTGCATTAATTTCATTCATGCAATTAACACCATGCCTAACCTGCCTTCTGATTACCAAAACAAAAAAGCCTCCAGCTTGGAACATAAGTCAACAGGGAGTATGACAAATGGATATCTTTGTAGCATGGTACTCTAAAACCTGAGTATACCAATGTAGATCATAAATTCCCTTCCTTCCTTCTCCTCCATTGTTTTTCTTGTGCTGCCCATTATTTCTGGAATATTCTGCAGGTGAAGTCTCTTCCAATTTTTAAAAAGTGTCTTAGGACTTATCTATTCCAGTTAACCTCCACCTGCTAATTTTCTCCAGCATCTTGGCAGCCTCCAATTCTCCAATTTCTTTCATTTGCATTATACTTCCCCCCTTCTTTTTAATGTGTTTTCATTATCAGTTCCTAAGTCTGCTTATTTTTTGGTGCCTATAGAATTCCTTTAGGCATATTGTGGCAATGCTGTATAAGGTGTAAATGCACTGCATTTCCCAAACCATAATTGAGCGTGTTTTTCAGTCATGGCTCTCTGACATATCACAGAATTCCGCAAAGTATATCCCATGCATGCCACCCATCTTTGAATAAGTATTGGCAGGCTGATAGGTTTGCACACATTCCTTGTAATCAGATGGAGTCTCATTTGAAGAGAGTTAGTTTTCCATCAGCTGTTGATGCATGCAGCTATACCTAAAACTTTCCTCCTACTTAACTATTTGACTGGATCAGAACAGATGCCTCTTGCACTGATTTTTAAAGACTTTCCCAGAGTAAATGTAATCCCATTTTGCAAGGGTGGTAGCCGATAGGTTAACTATAAACAGAGAAACCTGTCGATGTTCTGTATCGTGAGGTCATTTTCACATGAAGAACAGAATCCTGTAATGAAGATGTGTTATTTGCCATTCAGAAATCAATGCCGCCTACAACAACCGGTATTGTTGGGAAATGAGAAAACATTGGCTTTTAAAAACTCCCGGCTCACCTGCTTAGCTGCAGTGAGTATTTCAAAGGTGCCCAAGTAAGTTAAAGTACATAACTAGTGAGCCTTCCTGTCTGCTTTTGGGATGGTAACAATACATTCCGTGCCGTCTTTTTTTAAAGGCCGAAATCCAGCAGGGCGTAGCTGAGAGGAGAGTCGTTATGATTGTGTCCTTCTTCATTTGGGGTCGTACAAGGGATAAGCCAAGTCTATCGCTGCTTTGCCTGGAGAGCTGTATCCATTTCATTATTGAAAGTATGATTTAAGCCTCTTTTAGAGGCTACATTGACCTCTTTCCAAAGAGCACGCTGCTGCTCCTTCCTTTGCTTTCCTAAGCGACTGGAGCCTCCACCTCATTCAGCATGAAAGATTGTCAGGGATGTTGAGAGGTGGAGTTCAAAGCACCTGGGAAAGGATGCTGTGAAGGTTTCCACCCAACAGGGTTTCCCACCTGCCTGCACAGATATTGCCACCTGAGCAAAAAAGCAGTAGGCATCACAATAGGGCAAGCTATGAGTGGGATGGTGTGACTTGGTGTCCTGCAACAGCAGGGGGTTGGACTTGATGGCCTTCTTGGCCCCTTCTGACTCTTCTATGATTCTATGTCTTTGATGCCTCCCACCCCATTGTAGACTTATAATTTCTTCCATTCTTATTCCCAGTCCTTACAGTATCCCAACACTTGGTCATGTCTCAGCGTGAAGCTTTGTTCTGCCAATTTCTATCTGGACCAAACTGGCAAGCGACAAAGGACATTCTTTAAAGCTATTTGCTGGAAGTGCAGATTTATACTTTAGTACTGAGACAACCCATAGTATTTTGAAAGGAACAAAACAGTCAGATGCATTCACTGCTTGCCTTGTGCTGTCTTGTGCACAAAAACCCTCTTGCACTCATGTGCTTGTGCAGCGGTCCTTTGCACGTCTGAAAATAACTCCAAATGACTAGAAATGCTCATTTCCCAAATGGGGCAGGTGAGTGGAACTTGCAGGAGAGACCTCTGCTGACCTGTCCAGTTCCAGAAATAAGCAATTCTGGGGTCATTTTTGGAAGTGTGAAATTTCCATTGCAAAACTGGTCACTCACAGAAACAGCAGTGGTGGAGTGTCCTTCTTGGAAATTGTCCATCAGTCTGGCTCACTGCAGATAGTACGATTTATTTAGTTATTTTTTGATTTATATCCTGCCTTTTTCCTACAAAGGGCTCAAGGCAGCTTGCATCTCCTCCTCCATCTTATCCCCACAACAACAACCCTGTGAGGTAGGTTGGGCTGAGAGTCTGTGACTGGCCCAAAGCCACCCAGTTGGCTCCATGGCCGAGCGGGGACTCGAACCCGGATCCTCTGAGTCCCAGTCCCATGCTCTTAACCACTGCACCACCCTGGCTCTCCATTATTATGATATCACTAAATATCAAGTATGGCACTCTGCGCAGGTACCCCATTGGTCAAGGGCCAGCCTCAATGAAGGACTTAGATGTTCTTTGGTGCCATAGAATGCTTCAAAGATTGGAAGACCTGAAAAACAGAGAGACTCAACAGCAGAACTTAAGAAGAGAGCAGACACTAGAAACTAGTCCAGATGCATTCATCTTGTGACTAAACCAGACTTCCCCATGCTGGTGTTCTCCAGATGTTTCAATTACCCAAAGGCCAAGAATGATGGGAGTGGCAGTTACAAATATCTGGAGGATATCATTGGACCAACCAAATCATAACACTATCCACTCATTGATCAATGGTAGCACAAAGGCAAGAATAGCATTTGGTACACCAGTGGGAGCCTAAGTTCATCTCTGTAAGATAGCCTTTGTTTTCTAAACAGTTCTATAGAACCCTGATTTATTCAGGAGACAATTTCCTTTGCCAATGATGGCTATGAAAAAGGAATGTTTAAAAAGTACTCAATTCAATTTTTGGAGGGAAGAAATTAAATGAACAAACCTTCCAATGGGCAATAACAGAACGGCACATAAAAAGATCATTACTTAATAAGGAACTATCTTCCTAGCTCTTTGGGCAAGAAGAATGAAATGAAGCCCTGACTTAAATCCCACAGAACTGCTGATTAAAGAAATGACCATGTAAAACTGAATGTTTTTCTCCCTTTGGTAAATATTTCAGTATCTCCTTTAAATATTTTAGGGAAAAGGAAGGGTCACTCTCTTTTTACCATTTGCTTTGGAAAAAAGCCTTCTCCGCTCGCTCCGTTCCAGAAGGTCATCTTTGAGATGTGCAAGCCGCCCCTCCATTTCAGTCTCCTCTTAACATTCATATTTAACTCTCCTTTCATTCTGTGGCCTTTATTAGCTGAGCTCCTGGAGCTTGTAGCACATTTTAAACAGCAACTCTGGGAGGATGTAAATGCAGAATAATGTATCAGGACTCAAATTTGCATGGTCAAATGTCAAAAAAATTAGGTCTTCCCCAGAACCATGTCAAGAGAAATAACGTAAGTGGCTGGCTCGACCGCAGGTTTGCCATTATCAGTTAGTTCAAGCTGTCATCTCTGCCTAGCGGTGGAAGCACTGGTCATTAGCTTTAACTCTGCAGGGGGAGGCTGCAATTCTTTTTTATTGTATAATATATATAGGCCCTATTTTTAACACCCTATGACAGTTCTTCACAGAGGACCCACAATGTTATAGTGCCTCTTTGACATGGAGGTGCTTTTTGGGGCAGGGCGAAAACGGAAAGAGAGGAGAACCTTCCCATCAAACACTGTCAGCTGGAGTGTGCAGGAACCGAATTGCCGATCGGATAAATACTCATTTAGAGTAATCACTTTATTTCAGGCCTGTAATGACATTAACAAGCTTGGAATACAGGGAATTACATGAGCCAGAACAAATAATTGAATATTCTGCTACCAGAGGACGCGAGGCAAAGTCTGACTTAATGTCATGCCATTTCGGAAGCCGGCACAAGCATGCAATTAGATAATAAGCTTAAAAAGCATAAAATTGACACCACTGCTCCAAAAAAGAGGACTATTAATAGGAAAATGATCAGTTTATAAATTCTGTGAAACAAACAAAAAAAAAGACTACATATTTATTTCTTATCAGGGTGATTAGCTGAAATGTTACAGCAGTAAAAATAAAAGCTTACATGGATGCGATGATTCATAACCTGCAATTTCGGCTGCTGGCCGATCCATGCTTAACTGGAGGCAAACCCCATTGGACTCTATGGGGCTTCCTTCTGCATAGAAATGTGCAGGATTGAGTTGGGAAGGGGCCAGGAAGACCACAGCAACCAGACGCATGTGTTGGTTCCCCGTTTTTCTCAACTGGTCCAAAATGGAAACACTAGAAAACACAGTCCACATGCACCCTACTTGGAGGTTCTGTGTGGAACACCCACCACTGCTGTTGTTCTTGAGTTTGTGGCCACCAGAACATCGGCGATTCTGCCAGTACATGTACCGCTAATTCTGTAACAAAGGTAGCTGCATTTCCCAACATGGATGATTTGAGGAGGACTTCCCCCATGACCTCTGGAGCTTCTGGGAGGTCACTGTAGGACCTGATCTCAGAGGCCCCTAGTTTCTCCAGAAGGATGCATTGGTTTCCACCATGTCAAAATAGTTTGAGTGCTGATATCAGTCCTACCAGCAGTTGTGCTGACAGGGAAGGAGATGGGAGCTATCTTCAGGAGTCATGAGGTGTCTCCATGAGATGGAGAGAAATATTTATTGATTTATCTCATGTCTATCCCTGCCCACCTCCAAAGCCAAAGCTCTCTGGGAGGTTTGCAGTAGTTTTGAAAAACAAGGCATCATGCAATAAGGAAAACCATATTTTTCACACTAGAGTTTGTATAATATCAAAAACATTTGATAAATTTGGCCACAGGCTGAGAATATCTGTCCAAAAAAACCTGATGTCAAGCCATTAAATAAACTTTGATTGTCTTTAAATACCTTAGAACAAAGGGCTATCTTCACCTGGTGTGGCTATGAGTAGAATGGCAGAATTGGCACTAGAAGGGTGTCACTGGGGAGATAATTCCACAGGAGGAGCCACCACTGAGAAGGCCCTTCCCCTTGCAGCTGCCTTCCAAGCCTTGATTGAAGGTGGCTGTCAGGGGAAGGTTGCTGATGCTCCTCATGGGGTCAGGGCAGATCATGGTTCCATCAAGGGAGAGTTCCATCAACTATTGTGGTTTCATAGATGATGATGATGAGAACAGTACTGATAAATGAATAAATATATTTAACAAATAAACAATGCTGGAATAAAGAAATAAGGTGGACTAACTTTGATTTATGTAATCCTAAATCCTTCATACTCTTCAAAAATCCTTAGACTGGGGAGAGGCAATTCCAGACGCATTTGAAAATTTGAGAAGGTGCATGTGTTAGAAGGCAGGAGTTTGGGCACTTCATCTTTAAACACAGCAACAGTCCTCAGACTGGGAGCTAAAGATTTTCCAGGAGACAGGAGTTTGTCTGCACTTGCAAACTTAAAGCTATATTTGCTAGTGCTCTGTGATTATCCATCATGAGTCCTAATATTACCTATGAATTATATTCATTCTTATGTCTCTTTGAAATGCACATTAGTACTAACCCAGCTGCACCTAAATGGTATGTCCAGTCATGAAAGGAGCAAACTTAATGAAATTTCAGCTTGGGAAAAGCAGAGAGAATTGGCTAATAGGTGGAAAAGAAATGTTATTAATTAATCAATCAATCAATTAATTAATTAAACTGTAGTCTTCATTGGAAAATGAATAGCACAGTGAAAATTCAGATCCAGGAGCTGTGCTTTGCTCTCTCTGCCTCTGCTTCTGAATGTTTGGCACATTGTGCCTGGGTTTCCATATCATGAGAAGCAACCTTGTACAGTTTCTGTGGTACATGGTTTTTTGCCTATATGCGCCTTACAGACAATGAAGTGATTTCTATGTTAGCATGGTTTCCCTCCTCCTTGCTCAGTCCTCCCACTGTTGCCATGTATCCCATCAGCCCCCATGTCTGAAACTGAATCCCATGATAAATGGCTAGAGCAGCTGCTGCTCTTTCCAGGAGACTCTATGGTATCACTGTGGAAACTAAGGTGCTTGGTTCAGATGACTGAAGAAACCATGGTGAGGCATGGAAGCCATAGGACAGAGAGTTGCTTCTTACCGTGGTTTGTAAAAACTGTCATGACAAGGTTTGGACAACATGGCAAACCAGCCAGTGCAAGAAACTACCATCAGTTCTTGTGTTGTGTGAACCTGCTCACTGCACCATCAGGAAGGTGTGTGTTTGTGCGAAGGGAAATGTTGACTTCTACTTCTTAATTTATACAAACAATAAGGGGTATTCTACTATTTGTTGTATTTGATGTAGTTATTTTTCTCTGAGACTCATCTTTGTGTATTATTTATTTGGAGTTTTTGTATGCTGTCCCATTCGCATAAGCCTCAGGACGGCTTCCAACATAATAAATAAGCACTCATATAAATAGATACATATAACATCTGGATTCACCCTGGCTATAAAAATGTTAAAACAAATAAATAATATTAAGAATTAAACTCAACATTAAGAAAACTAAGATCATGGCATCTGGTCCTCTCACTTCCTTGCAAATAGATGGGGAAGAAATGGAGGTAGTGACAGATTTTATTTTCCTGGGCTCCAAGATCACCGCAGACGGGGACTGCAGCCAAGAAATTAAAAGATGCTTGCTTCTGGGGAGGAAAGCTATGGCAAATCTAGATAGCATACTAAAAAGCAGAGACATCACCCTGCCAACAAAAGTGCGTATAGCCAAGGCTATGGTTTTCCCAGTTGCAATGTATGGCTGTGAAAGCTGGACCATAAGGAAGGCTGAGCGCAAAAGGATTGAGGCCTTTGAGTTGTGGTGCTGGAGAAGACTCCTGCGAGTCCCTTGGACCGCAAGGCGATCAAACCGGTCAGTCCTAGAGGAGATCAACCCTGACTGCTCTTTAGAAGGCCAGATAGTGAAGATGAAACTCAAATACTTTGGCCACCTAATGAGAAGGAAGGACTCCCTGGAGAAGAGTCTAATGCTGGGAACAATAGATGGCAAAAGAAGAAGGGGACGGCAGAGGATGAGGTGGCTGGATGGAGTCACTGAGGTGGTTGGTGTGAGCTTGAGTGGACTCCGGGGGATGGTGGAGGACAGGAGGGCCTGGAGGAATGTTGTCCATGGGGTCGCGATGGGTCGGACTCGACTTCACGACTAACAACAACAACAACAACAAAATATTGTTTAAATAAAAAGGTCTTGGCCTGGTGCAGAAAAACAAATAACGACGGCGCCAGGTGGACCTCTCTGGGGATCGCATTCCGTTCTGTGTACTGTCTGAAAAAGGTGAAATGCTGTTATTGCTGCTAATAATGATAATTATTATTCTTAATTAATTATTAGTAATAATAGTGAGAAGAGGATAGCATATGAAAACCCTCCCCAAAGTTACGTAACTTATCCAGGGACTCAACAGCCTATCTGAATAGGTAGATCTTCCCTTTCTGAAAGGTGGAAAAACACCAATTGGGCAAGAGTACCTCACAAGGAAGACATTTTAAAAGCTTCTCAGCTTTCCTGGGATCATAATGGTTCCCAGTATATCCCTCTGCCCTATTGTTTAGAAGAGGACTGGGAAATCTTTGGGCCAGCTGTTGAACTTAGTCCCTCTCAAGTCCCCATCCAACTCTGAGGAGCAATCCCATTGACCTCAATCCCTCCCTCTTTCCCCCTCCACTGATCCCCCCATCATGACATGGAGAAATATCTCTTTTTTTCCTGGCGAGAAAAGTTTGAAGCTACTAAATGACAAATGTGTGTGAGTTTTGGTCTTACCTGTTGTACCTTGGCTCTGCTGACCAGTAGTGCTTGGCTGCCGAGAGCATCCCTCAGCGCTGGTTCAGGAGAGGTTGAAGAGGGAAGTTGACTCATCCATTCATCCTTTGCAAGCAATGTAGGACCCCTTTTCATGCCATGTTGGTCAAGCGTTTTCTTCCATGCCATCTCCTGAATAGCTGGGCCAGACGTGAATCACCGGTGTTTCTGCTCCTCTCCAGGACTGCTTCTGAAGGTAACACTAGTGAGGCTTCCTTCTACAAGATCCAGGACTTGCCACAGTATCGCCAAGAGGCTTATTCCTCCAGTTTAACTCATGTTAGTGCCATTGGTCAGAGCTGGGTCAAGACATTTCATTGCTGAAGAAGAAGAAGGTGCCTCCTCCAGGTCTGTGTTCAGAGCCACCTGGTGGTTGAACTTGCAGTCCTAGCAATGAGACAGCATCCTGGAGTGTCTTGCTTGGGCAGGACAGGATTCATGGCCTGCTGCTCTCTCCTCCAGCACCTTGCTGCCACCTCCCAGTACCACTGCTCGAGACAACAACCTCCCTGGGTCTAAAGCTAGTCTGGCCCCATCATCAGCCTTGACTGAAGGCAACTGATTTCCAAAGCAATTAGCTTAATCCCTGAACATTAAGCAATTAGCCTAATCACTGAAGTTCTGTTTGCTAACTTCAGCAAATCAGCTTTTAATTTGATCTTCGACTCAATTTTGTTTGCAAAACTGTTCATATTTAACCATTCATTCCAACCATTCATCCTTTGTGCTCTGCGATTGGCCAACCCAATTGTATGGCATTGTCTCTGCTCCCCGACCGGAACTTCTGAAACAGAAGAGCAGCGCACACAGGATGAATAATGAATAACCAATCGCCTTGTTCACACATGGATAGTTTGGCTTGCATGAAAACGTGAATATTCACATCATTTTTCAGCAAGCTGCATTTAGAAAGCCCGCCTGGAAGGAGTTGAGAATGAGGATTCTCTGGGTAAGACGGTTTAAGCATTCAGATCATCACTTGCTTAAATGCCTTTGCCTCCATAATGCTTCGAACCAGCCTCGGAAATGTTAATGAGCTCCACTCTTGGAAACGCCGTGTTGGTCTCCCTTGGATCATTCGGGCACTTTGTATTTATCGTATGCACTTGGAACCTTCCGCATCGCAGGAGCTTAGAAAGTGTAATAGCCGCAGAACTTTAGAAAAGGCCATTTCAGTGGCATTAATATTGTCATTCACTTAATGCTTAGCATTTTATATTGTACTTTCTTAGTGTTCAAACTGTTTTACATACACTTTTGGACTAATCCGTACAACAAGCCTTACAAGGAGGTACGTCAGCATTAGCATCTCCATTTCCCACACACTGCCGTCCACCGAGCGGGTGACTCACAGTAGAGGCAAGACGGCAACAAGGTAATTTCTGAGCCGCTTTGTCACTGCGTTGTGCCCTATTTATGCACCACGTTTATATTGTGTCCTTTCCGCCCAAAGCTCAGGATGGCACACACAGGAGTTGGCACATTCCATCTTGTCATTGAGGAAAGCAGAAAGGGAGTGCTTGGGCAACTGAGATTTCAGGTCACAGCCCTGGAATAAGGAGACAATTTCCTCAGGGTTCTGTTTGAAATGGGCCGGTTGGGCTGTTAAGTAGGAATCTGTAACTTGACTTCTCAATGAGAGTTGTATCTTTTGTAAGCACTGTTGGAGCCCCAAACTGGATCAGGGCCAGGGTCATGACATAGCATGGGGAGGAAGGGCCTAGCCTCTCCCTGCAGCAGCCCCAATTCAAATTGCCCCTCCCAACACAGAGGAAGCACACCTACTAGTAGCCCTGGAGGTCCATCAGCAAGATGGTACAGTAGCTCTTCTCGTGAAGTCCATCATCCAAACTGGACCTCACCCAGCTGCCTTCAGAGGCACAGAATCACACTTGGGGATCCACTCATGGATCTCCCACATGATGTGTAATTGTCTCCCCGTCACATGTGCACACCACCAGCTCTTTGCACAAACATCCTGTGCACGGTGGAACCTTGATGGACAAGGTGTGCAGCACTTGGAGCTCATGCGCTGAGACCCTCAGTCCTGCCAGGAAGGACAGGAGGGCCACCAAAAACTGCCAAGAGGACCTGCATTTGCACAAAGACATGCTCCTTTGATGTAAAGATGCACATTTATGAAATTCTATAGTTTAATTTAAAATGCGGCATATCTTCCCACCCATTTGTGTGGAATGCACTGCAGAATCCATTTGTGACTGGACTCTTGACTTGTTCAGTCTAATATCCAGATGTTGTTAATGGATCACTTTAAGGTCCAGCAACAACGATAATTTAGAATAGTTTTTTAAAGAGTGGTAAACATCAAAGCAGCTAAACACATGGAAAAGTCTGTTTTTAAAGCTGTGGCACACTCCCAAATGAAAAGTTTCAACAACAATGCAAGACTGGGAGTTGTAGCCTTTGGAAGGAAAGATGATGGGAAGGGGAAGATATTTCTCCAATGTGTGAGTGCACATGTATTGACTCCAGATGTGGCCTGGGTATGATTTGATGCTTCAGAAAATGGCCCAAAGTTGCGCGGCCCAATTCCTTGTTCAATTAATTTGGAGAGCAATCACTTTAACTTGGGTACTAAACCTGAGCTGATGTTCAGAGGCTTGAGACTTCATGCTTCTCCTTGATTATCATGGGAAATTTGAAAATGGCAATTATATTTTTATATGTGGCAGAAATGGACAGTATTTGCTGGCCTACTAACCCATTAGAAGCTGATGAAACCTGACAATTTGGTTTTGTGTTATGTGCCAATATAATATAATATAATATAATATAATATAATATAATATAATATTATTGGCTTGTGGCAAGGGGCGGCCTATAAATTTCCAAATAAATAAATAAATAAATATAATATAATATAATATAAGCAGCCAATAACTTTTTTTTGTTTAGCCCCTGTTTAGGGAATCAAGCCTGCCAGATTTCAGAGTTATATCTTCAGGGGGGTTGTGCCAGAGCAGCTGTTAAATTCTGGGGGTCTCAAGAGAGAAGGCACTCATTCTCCACGTTCCTGAAAATGGTCCAGAAGTGCCAATAAGGGCACAACTTTATGCAAGTTGAAGAAGGAGAAGGAGAAGAATACGCAGCAGCAGCAGCCTTTCTAACTTGCCTAACAGCAGCAATGGCTTCTGTCTACATTTTGTGCTCTAGATGAAATGCCTGCAAAGTTTCAGGAATGTAGGCACAACCTTTTATGTGGAAGGGGAGTCCTACAACTCGGCAGGCAGGGGAGATGAGATTAGCTTCCACTGCCCTCCTCCTCTAATTTTTTGAAATCCACACGCGTCACAGAGGTCACCCATGGCATGAAACCAGCAAGGTTTCAGAAGAATAGGTGCAGGTCTTAGTGAGGTATCATGCATGAAAACCAGATTAAGATCTTGTTCATAGTGGGGCCTGGTGGTGTTGAAATAATGGCCCATCTCACACTCTTGTCCTTTCTCTCTCTCAAACCAAAGTGATTGGTGATCCCCTTAGTAAAACACACAAGGATCTCAGTCACACAAGCACATTCCTTCCTTCCTCCTGTTCATAATTAATATTTTAGAGAAATGAAGGCAAAAGACACTATTTCGAGAAGAAGTATAATGATTGGGGACAGGAACACAACAATCCACATTCCAGGGTTGAGTGTAGACTGAATGTGGGTTGTAGAACCATGGATTGTTTTTGAAGTGAGGCTTATTTATTATGTTGTCTGAACCCAGTCAAGATAAGAAACCATGGTGTGAGCAACCCACAGTTCACAACCCCATGACCAAGCATAGGTTCTGTTCATGGGCTCTTCGTAGCTTATGAGTGACTGTGGAGTCAGTCAACATGATAATCTGCATTTCAGCAGCCACTCACACTAAGCACGTGCAAGTCCTGAGTATGGATTATACTTCTGTTTCATTGAACTGGTAATGCAGTTCTGGTCATTTTGGAGGAAAGCCTGCGTTTGTTTGTTTGTTTGTTTGTTTGTTTATTTAAAACTTTTCTGTGCCGCCCCCATTGCAACAAAGCCTGGGGGCGGCTTACAACATATACAAGATACAATATGTAATACATTTAAAACTGGCCCATCTCGGTTGTATATTAAAATACTATAAATACAATAATAATAAATTAACAATTAAAATAACTTTTGAATAAAAAGGTCTTCGCCTGGCGCTGAAAAGCAAATAATGACGGCGCCTGGCGGACCAGGCTTTGCCTCTGGAAGCATTGGAAATGGTTTGAGTTTGGTTCAACGATTTGTTGAGGGCTCCAGACTTCAGCTGAATCTGACTCACATCCCTCTTCTTTACGAATAAGTGGAAGACAACTGAGCATGCTGCAGGTGGCAAGTTCACTGCCATACATCAGGTACTGCAGAGAAACTGCACCAAAAGTTCCTCTTCAGAGCTTTGAGTGATGGTGGCCAGGTAGAAAGTGGGAAAGACTCCTTTGCCTTTCATGGGGAGAAAGGAGAAGGACCTTATTCAGGCACAAATCTCTTGACATGCCATCTTCTGCACGAGCAGTAAAAGGTGTAACAGCCTTGGCCTCTTTTGCATCTGGCCATCCTATGTTGACTCAAACTGCAATTCCCCTCGGTTTCTTGACATGCGAGCTGACTCACGTTTCCCTCCAGCTGCTGGCTCTGGAATGCATCCCCTTCTTCAGCACCCCGCTCCATTTCAAACATTCCATACTAACCAACTTCTAAGGATTATCTCCAAGGAGGGGGACATGACCGGAATATCCGACTCTATTAACATGATTTCATCCAATCCCGGATCGGATTCCTGCATCGCTTCAAGGCAAACTCACAGTGATAGCTTTGTTCACAGCAATCTGTCAGCAAACCCACAGCAATACAAAAGAGGTTGCCTGGCCCAGTTTCTGCAGGCCTTTCCTCCCTTCTGAAAACAGTTCCCTGCCTTGGTGCCCCAATTCTAGGCCTTCTGTCAGAAGATGCACAAACACAGCCCAAACCGGAACTGGCTTGATTTTGCAATGAACCACAAGAAGTTATATCTTCAGATGAAATTAAATCACGGTTTGCTGAGGCAATGCTGTTTCGACAACATTGCGATTACTCTTTAGCAATAGCTTCTTTCAAAGCGATGAGGTAGAACTGAGTCTGTTTCTCCGGCACATGGGGATTTTGTGACCACTGGGCGGAGGTGGCAGCAATTGTGTGTGTGTATGTGTGTTTGGGGAAGGTATTTGATGTTTTACATTCCATGCATTGGTGTATCCATATTGCTAAGTACGGTTAGTAATTATATCAACATAAACAGTGATCCAGCAGCTATCAAACATCAAGGGGTTTTATCATCCTGTGAACGCCCATCTTTGCACGTCTGTCAAATTCTTGGCCTCTTTCCCTCCTCACTAAGTATAGTGTATCTATATTTCATATGCAAATTCTCCAGTGAGTGATTCGCCTGTTTTGTAAGCTACACTGCACCTGTAACATGTGGGATTGAGTTAAAAATGACAAGCAGACAAGCACAGAGCGCATTATCTTGACAAACCCAGCCTCTGAAAATTAGCCTGTCCCTGAATTATTGAAATAACAAGGAATATTTCACTCAGCTATGCAGAAATGTTCCTAATTGTCCACTTTAGCCAACTTCTTTCAGACTTCACAATCGGTCAATTTGCAGTACGGGCTTGCAAATTCCTGAAATCCCATTAGAGGATCGCTCAACAGCAGTTCAGCCACCCTCATTTATTTTAATAACCTGCCAAGGAGACATGAAAACGGGAAAGGAAAAGGTGACAATATGACAGAAACCTGATGTGTCAGAGCTACATTATAATCTAGTTAAACTACTTTCTGCCTTTCATTCCTTTTCTGGTAAGTGGCGAACTAATTGTCAAATTACTAATTTTGTTGGCATTAATATCAATACCAAGGCAAGAAACCTCCAAATAGATCGCCCTTCTTCTGTTATCTCTGTGGCAGCTAGAGGGGGGGAAAAGTTCTCGAATCACAGAATGGCATCTGTGAAACTTCACCAATTTTGTGTTGTGACGAAAGAACTTGCAGTGTGTAGACAAAGGAGCTGTGGAACTTTGAAACAGTTTGCCAGATGTCAAGCAGTCAGCACCAACTTATGGGAACAGATTTTAAGACTACAGAAGAAAAGATAATACTCCTATTTTTCTTTAAACAATTGTACTCCTGTCCAAGTTGTGAAACGTCACCACTCATCTTTGGAAGCCTGTGCCAAGTAATTGACAAGAGTGGTGAACTCGGACAGTATTCAGTTCTCTGTGTACATTGATGAACCTTGCTTGGGAAGTAGGCTATAGGATTGCTATGGGGCTAAAGTTTAAGGCACTTGGTAATGAACATTCAGACAAAGCGGAGTCCGACAATTCCTAGCACGCCCCGAACAGCATGGCGGGGAGTTCTAGGACTTTTGCTCTGTCTAAACAAACACAGTAGTGGCCCTTCTGAATGTGTCCCTTTCCTTTCCACTGCAACCAATGCAGGGCGGTGTACATAGAATTCCTGGGAAATATCCAACCCAGTGACTGACCAGACACCTACCTGTTTAGCTTGAGGAGGGGGTTGCAGTTCACGTCCTTCGATCGTACCCTGGGGCAAAGCTCTAGGTACATGGATTCTGGGAAAGCAAACATGATGAACAGAGAATGTAAATATAGAACCATTGCAGTGCTTAAGCAAACCTGTCGCCTCTTCACTGGGCCAACAAGGCCCTCCCGCCCAAGCGCTCCATCAGACGGGCCAAACGAACAGGGCAGAGAACGTTTTTGATCCCCTTCATCAATTACGGGTATCCTGTCACATCATTTACATGACTGAATGTTAACGGAGATGGAAATCAGCTCACAGCATCCAATTTTGTCTCCCCTTATTGTCTACCTAAGGGATTAAAACTATGCATTGTTTTCCTCCCAGATCAGATAAGTATTATGTTTCCAACAGTTGAAAGAAAGACAAGGAGAGGTACGTACCATGGGCACCTTGCAATGTAATTCCATGGCTGCTTTTCTAAAAGCCCTTCCCTCATGGAAATGGACATTAGAACAATATCGCAGATCTTTTCTAAATGACTGTTATTTTTAAAGAATGCCAGATTCTTCCATTTCTATCAGCCACATATGATCTCTATGATTGGGACCTCATTACAGCTTGGGACCTGGTTACCTAAAGGAGCGCCTACGTCCATACTTGCCCTCCCGCCCCCTGAGATCGGCGGCTGAGGCCCTTCTCTGGGAACACTCCATGAAAGATATTAGGAGGGTGAGCACCCGGAGGAGGGCCTTCTCTATGGTGGCACCCCACTTATGGAATGCACTCCCCAGAGAGGTCTGCCTGGCGCCGTCCTTATTAGTTTTTCAGCGTCAGGCCAAGACCTTTTTATTTAAGTAGCATTTTAATTAATTTGTGAATTTATTTATTGTTTTAACTTATTGCCTGGATGTTTCTAGTTTTTATATATTTGTATTGTTATTTATTTGATGGAAGCTGCCCTGAGGCTTATGCGAATGGGGCTGCATATAAGAATCCCAAATAAATAAATAAAATTTCCCACAAAAGCTGCATCACACCAGCTTCTTTGGCCATTCTGCTCATTATGGAGAAAGCTCCTGAGCATCAAAAGTCAAGAGGAATGTATACAGGTTTAAGTTGTTCCTGATGAGGGTTCATCATGGGCTTCTCACCTTCTTTCCCCACTATCACATGCCCAGCCTCCTTCTGTCTTTTGTATCATTTTTGGTTTTGATTGTAGGTCTTTGCATAGGCTGCTCTCTCCCTCCCTCCCTCTCCCTCTCCCTCTCCCTCTCTCCCACACACACAATTTTACAGCCCCAAGATAAAACAGGTGCTCCGGCAGAAATTCAAGAACTCTTGGGCCTTCCAGTTGTTTTTGCTTACAACTCCATTATCTAGTCATTGGCAAGGGGAATTGCATGGCAAAACTCTGGAGTGGCAACCACAAGTTGCTACCCTGGCTTTAAAGGACACATTCAAAATTCAGAATGATTCAGTGAGTATGGGCAGGCTAGCAGGATAAACTAGAAAGAAAGGGGTGGTGGAGACCTGAAATCCATCCCAGAGCAATCATAAAGCTGATTGTAGCTAAGCAGTTTGCCATTACACACAGCTGCAACTCTACCAATTAACTCTCTCCCACTGAATATGTTTCCTTACACCTTATAAAGCTAGTGATGCTTATCTGTAAAGCATTGGCAGAAATTTAGATGTGCTGAAATATTTTTAATTGTCATACAATAAAAAACAATCCCTTACAAAAGATGAGCTTCCTAGCAATGATTTTTAGCAGGGGATGAATACATGTAGTTCTAAAATCAGTATAACTGAAATCCAGGGCCCGAAATCAAGGAGATTGACCAGACATGCCATTTCTGGGAAGGGATTTTGGGTTTATAGTGGGTAAAACCACTGGTTGAGTTTGCATGACACCCATGTGGCTCATCGTGTGAGCTGGTTGTAAGTAACCTGCTGCTCCTCCTTCCACCTCCAGCCTGTATTGCAGAATCCTTCATCTCATCTCCCCCGCATCTCATCTCCTTTCCAAATGCGACCCTCCCCCTTCCCCCAGACCCTCATACAGTTGCCAGTGACTGTTGCCACATCAGTGCCCAAGCGACACTTCAGAGTAACCACCATCGACTCTCTGCCTTTGGTGGAAGAGACAGAAATGTGCACAATTCTGCTGATTTTTTAATGCTCGGCAGTTCCAAAGAATAGAAGCCTTTCTTTAGACAGCTGCAATAGAAAGTGCTTGTGGAAGTGGGTGAATGCAGTTCTCCCCTTCCTAGAGAACTCTGATGCTCGAGGAAGTTGAAACAGGTGAAGGAGCTAAGAATCTAGAGATCACATCACTTCTTTTTCTTGGGGTAGGGAGGGCTCCCTTTGTCTTTTTATTTTTGAACTGACAGCTCACCACTTGACAGCTATCAGGTATGCACAAAGCAACCTCTGTGCAGCCTTGTTTAGTTAGAGCTCATCGATATTTTCTACTGCATGGCAGAGGTCACCAGGCATAGCAAGAATTTTTGATCCTCTTGCTGACCAGCTTCACTCAACTTTTCCAGCAACCAAGGAGTGAACCAATCCCCTGGCTTTGGAGGATATGCCAATCCATCATGGGTTTAGCAACGGCTAGAACAAGCCATGGTGTGTGTGTGTGTGCATGTGCTTGTTGTCCCCAAATAAGCTACCCTATGGGAAGTGGTCTAGGTTTGGAAAACCCAGCAATCCACCATGAACAGTTACCCAGTCAATGAGTCAGCAATACAGTTGTCAAATATATTAAGGAAAAACGTCAGAGCAGTACATGGGAAACTGGTAGTCATCTTCTCAGAAGATGCTTCTATTTCTGAATCCATGTAATACACAATGAAAGCCCTGTCTACTTAATATTAATTAATTATTTTCTATATCACCATAGCCAACGTTTTCTGTAGCAAAACAGAGAAACATAAATCCTTGAGAAGGTAGAATGGATTGTCCATCCCTAGAGTTTGCAGAGCATTGTTTTTGGAAGTTTCCCTCAGTAAGATAATATTCGTGCAATTTGGAAACAAGCCCTTCATGGAGAGGACTATGCTAGAATTCCTAGCATGCTCATGTTTATTCTATTTGGTAAATGCATTATCTTTTGTTTAATCTGTTGAGCATTCTCCACCCAAGCACATGAGAGCTCTGTTGGATCAGATAAAAGGTCTACCCTCTGTTTTTTTCCAACAGACATCTGTGGAAAGCACAGTGCAGACGTAATGCATCCATCTTCTCCAGATGTTGTTCCTCACTCACTGGCGTATTGAGCACTGATACTGGAGGGAGCATATAGCTGTTCGGACTCGTGGCAACTGGAATCCACCATGAATTGGTCTAATCACTTCCATTCCTTTAAAAGCAATGTTCTGAGATATCACAACGATTTACAGGAAAAAATGCCACTCTGTTTTGTGTGAAGAAGTCCTGCATTTCATCGGTCCCGAAGCAATCAACATTCATCTTCATGAGATGCACCTTGGCTCTAACACCGTGACAGGGATGGAACCCCTCCCATGCGCTTTCTCTGCACCTTGCGCCATTCTGTACATGCCCAATTTGTTCCTATTATTTGCCTTTCCCCCCCTAAACTACCCCCACCCCAAGCATCATAACCTTTCCTCATAGGATAAATGCTCCAACTCATCTTGGTCACCCCTTTTCTGTACTTTTCCCACCTTTACAATATCTTTTTGAGATGGGTACCCAGATCTAGGCACCATATTCCAAGTGGGGTTGCAGCATAGATATGTATAAAGGTATTCTGATATTGGGAATCTTATTCCCGATTCCTTTCCTAATTACCTGCAGTCAGAAATGGTATAATCCACTGAACACATAAACCGAGCCTAATTCACTCGAGCATTTGATGTTGCTAGAAATAATTGCTAGAAAATGGCAAAAATTGCACCACTGAGAACCACCAAAAGCCCCATCACTGCTTTGCATGGAAAGCTTCCCAAACATGCAATGCAAATTTTCAGGAAGGTGGGAATTTCTGCAAAAATAAGTGGAATTGTTTTTTCTTCACTTAGCTGAGCTCCATTTTGTTGCTGGCTTGAACAAAAAAAGATACAGTACATGGAGATGGGGGAAAACTGCACCGCTGAAATACTATCTCCATTTTGGGAGGGAAGTAAAAAAAGACGACAGCTGCGGATATTTAGCCTGCCATTAGCACGTCTGCTTTCTGTTTCAAACATTTAAAAGCTTCTGTTTTAAATTAAGATAAACACGTCCCCAAACAGCTGAGCCGTGGATG
The DNA here is from genome assembly GCA_023646645.1 of Varanus salvator macromaculatus. Taxonomy (NCBI): domain Eukaryota; kingdom Metazoa; phylum Chordata; class Lepidosauria; order Squamata; family Varanidae; genus Varanus; species Varanus salvator. The sequence continues at coordinate 18,590,309 of JAIXND010000773.1, forward strand.
CCACAGAACAATTGAGGAAGGATCAAAGTGCCTGACAGATAAAACTATGCTGGATGTGGTAAAATAAACAGGGCTTAATCCCTTTATAACTTGAGTAAATAAATACAGCTTTAATTCAGATACAGTTTTGCCTCCAGGTTACTCTGTTCTGTTAACACCTATCTGTCAGGGGTAATACCATGTAAATAAGCTACTCGGAGCTTTCCCTCTTGCATCTCCTCTAATCCTCTTCCATTCTTCTAATCATCCTACGCACAGAGGCCAGTATCTATTTTCATCTGGCAAGATAAGATCTCCTAAGGAATTAAAGAGGCCTTCCACTTAGCTTGGCAGCAGGCCCGGCCTTGGCTGTGATCTAGGGCTTTAGGGATTTCTCATTATGCGCTGGTGCACGCTGGATCGAAGACTCACATTCCTGGCTACTGGATTTTTAATCCTCCTGCGACCAACGTTCGAGTCTCCCACTTATTTGAGATCTTTGATTACTCAGAGCTCCGAGCCTTTGATTGAGTGAACTTCTGAAGACTGTGTGCAACTGTTGATTTCGAGTTAGTGGTTTTAAATAACTACTGGAAAAATAGATAGGAAAAACCCAGGATTGAGTTTTTCAGTCTCTCCTTCTCTCTCCCCTATTTTAAAAATTGACTTTCCAAAGCTTATGGTTTTGTACATGAATGCAAAACCTCCCCATGCAGATAAGGAGCCAAATCAACGCGGAACTGGACTGGACCAGTGGTCTCGTCCGTTGGCTCTGTGCAGGACGCAAACACGCCTTGCATTGGCTCCAAGCTGAGCACGGAGATGTGCAGGTGCTTCTCCCACTCTTTCCGACGTAGAAGTGAAATCCCAGTCACTGCAAGAGATTAAGTGCCTCCTTACCAGCTCTTTGTGTTTGCTCTTTTTAACAAAGCATGGTTACCTTCCTTAGGAGAAAAGGGGACAAGAAAGAGGTGCTTATGGATGTGAACTGAATTCCTTTCCTTTCAGAAGTGGCTGCAAAGAAGGCAAAGTGAGGGCTGGGGCGGTTGGATTGGTATCTTCACACTAAGGCTGCAAGGTTGCTCTGCAACGTGGCCATGGACTTGCAGAATAACCACAGTCCGGTTCCCCTGTTGCAGCCTCAGCAAAACAAGAGCAGTAATATCGGCCTGCCCAGATGCTGCACAGGTTAGCATGGTTGCAATTCTGGGATCGGGCCCACTTTATGCAACGCTCTCCCGCCAGTATTCGGACCCAACGAAATCATGCTTTAGCGTCCACATAAAGATGTGTCTCTCCCCGCTGTCCGAGCCTGCTGCCAGTTTGTTTGGTGACTTCCACATTGTGAAGTCTTGCTTTTAATGGTTCTATAAATGTTTCATTTCAATGTTTTCCAGTGTAAGCCACTTAGAGGTATGTTTTAAATAGAGTGCAGGGTGTGTAAAGGTATCGCATAAATGCGAGAAGTGAATACCTGGGCAGTTCTCTGTGTGATTACTCAGAAGTAAGCCCCACTGCGTTCAGTGCAGCTTCATTCCAGTAAGTAGCTGCAGGGAGAGTTTTGACTCTTGGATGGTATAGAGAAGTAATAAGTCAAAACAAAACAAATATATGCAGGATAATCATTCTACTTTTTGGTTGGAGATTCAAAGGGCTATAGCAATGCCAAGTACTATTTATGAAAAACAGAAATCTTCCTGAGCCTCTTCTGGGAAGAGGGCTTGCAAAAGGTTAGAGATATTCTGATCCTAAATAACAGAAGACGAGAATGCACTTTGTAACAAGGCAGCTGGGTATTTGCCGTGGGTAATTCCAGTGCTTATTTTTTATGGCCTGTATTTTTGTCTGCTGTTAGGTTGCAGTGCCACGCATTCGCTACATTAATACTCGGCTTTGTAAAGGCTGCGAGCAGAACAGGAGAATGTGGGGAATGAGGAGCAGAAGAAGGGGGTGTGGTCTATAGCCCACCCGTATACACCCATCTATTTATTTTTTAAAATGTATAAATATTTTTAAATGCTTCAGAGCCAGAAAACCTAGCAGGTCGTCATCACCTACCTGCACCCAGGTGACATCTGGAGACTGGGCCTTATCATGGGTGACCCATGTCCCTGGAACTCCCTTCATGATGTTCATGATTCAGGGAGGAAACATGGGATGAGTTGCAAGCATTTTTTGTAAGCAGGTAAGCACACACAGCCTTCCTTTGGCTTGCAGGTGACACAATGATCCTCAATTGCTTTGGTTTCTCTGTTGTTTATAGTAGTTGATTCTGTTAGTTACTCATTTTTGCCACAACTCCCATTGTGGATTAAATGAGTGTTTGAATAGTGAGTGTTACTTTAATGTGCAAACCACTTAGAGACTTGGCTTATCAAAGGCTACACAAGGAAGAGGAAGGGGAAGGGGAAGGGGAAGGGGAAGAGGAAGAATTGTAGGAGTCTGGAAAATGCTGCTCATAGGCAGTCCTAAATTGAAAAACACCCTGTTTTAAAAATGTATTCTTATTTTACAACTCACATCTTCCCTCTTGTGAGGAAACCAAGAAGGCTTGCATAGCTCTATTTTATCTTCACAGTAACAACCCTGTGAGGTGGGCTAGACTGGGAGAGAACAACTAGCTCAAAGCTTCATGGCTGAGTGGAGATGAGAACCCACAGCTCCCAGTTCCCCAGTTCAGCACTCTAACCATTGCATCAAGCTGGCTTTCCAGGGGAAGGATTTACATATACCCAAATTACAGCATTGTTGCAGAATATGATATACACACCAGGGGGAGCTATGCATGAATGACTGTAGGAGCACTCCAAACCAGCTGGACCCACAACAGAAGGTTGCACTATGAAGTCCCACTGTTCATGGTACTGGCCAGTCTGGGCAACCCTCCATGCCCAGATGGTGGTCTGCAAAAGGTTTGGCTCCTGTTTCCACAGTCCTACACACACACACACACACACACACACACACACTGGTTTCAACCATTCTGTACAGCCATGGAAGCCAACAGGCACGATTGGAAGACAGTTTGGCCTGGCCAGCCCTTCGGGCTTTGTTTAAAAGAATGAACAAAGCCGGTGGTGTTTATTTGATTGCTATCTCACCTTTCCATCACAAAACCATCATTTTGTTTAATCAGTGTCTTTTTCTGGTGAATATCCCACTTGCAATTAGGGATCTTTCTACAGAGCAACTTCTTTGGAGGTTCAGCTCCCATTTTGATGGATGTCAAGAAGACATGGAGTAAGTGCCTAAGGGTGGAGGAGCATTTTGGGCTGGTGGTGGCTGGCAACACGAGGGCACAGGGAATGGGTAGGGACTGCGCCCCGATCTACGCGTGTTGACTAATGAACAGGGGTAGACATTAAAAATAAATAAATAAATAAATAAATAGGAGGTGACGTAGAGAGCTTTGCTGGAGACCCTTGAGAGCTGGTCAGAGCAAAACAATAAGGGGCCAGATGGTGCAACAGACTCACCAGGTGGCTTCGTCCATCCCTTTGAGCAGGTAGGCATAGATTTCTCCCCAGATCTCTCTCTCAGTCCAGCCCAGAGATATTTTCCAGCTTGACCTGGGAGGCAATGAACGTGGAACTTCCAGCAGACAAAAGTTATGCTTGACTGAACCGCAGCACCAGCCTTTTTCAACCTACTGTGCTCTAGATGAGTTGGATTGCAACCCTAGCATGCTTTGCTGGCCGGGAAAGTTGGGAATTGGAGTCTAACACACCTGGGAGACTTCTGGTGCACTTGTGAGAGACTAATCATGCTATTTCCAATGTTTCACATTTGGAGAAGCTGTTTGTGGGACTATGCAGCCTCCAGCTATGGGTCAAGGTCCTGGGACTTAGCCAAGCAAGGCAGTAAAGCAGACTAGGGATGTAGGTCATACCAACCATGGGTATGATGGGGAGATACAACCCACAAGAAGGAATGTTGAAATGGAAGACCTTTCCAATGGAGACCAACTCTGTCCTTCGGAGGTGGACCTGGTAGCTTCACACCAACACCAGTGAGAAGCCCAGCTAGGGGTGTTATGGGTGGAACGGAGGTGTGTGTGCGCTTTCACAGCACTGCTCCCCAAGGGTTGCAACACAAGCACACTCATAAGGGGAGTTTTGGGAGATGATTGCGAGACTGGGGTCAACTGACCACTTTCTGCATGCTCAGTGACATAGCTGGATAATTTATACAGAGAGACAAAGATCGTTAAGCAAATGAATGGTTTGAGACTGATGCTGGTCAGAGGGAGAAACATGGCACACAGCAGCATCCTTGCAAACATTCACACATTTCTTTAGCAATGGGTACTGTCAGGGTGGTTTACAAAGAATGAGTTTGTTGGACATGTTCCTATCCCAATGCTCTATCCATCCAAACAAGGACACCAGGGAAACAGCCAAGGAAGGGGAAAGAAATGGAGGCCAGAAAATGTGTGATTCATTCAGTTACGTATGAATTATGTTGAAGGGATGGCAGACTGGTTAATTCTTCATCAGAAGATACACTCAATGATTCCTTGAGATGGGAAAGGGGGGAAAATCCTGCAGGATATATAGCAGTTTTCTTTTCTTCATAAAAAACAAAGCAAAGCAACCCTCCAGAACTGGTTGGGGTTCCAACCAACTGAATTCAAGCGTGCAAATCCCGTTAGGTAGTAATGGGAGACGGGAATTGTCGGAGCTGATGGCAGACTCCAGCCATTACAACAAATGCACTCTTTTGTACACAGCAGGTGTATGAAGCAGATAAATGTGGGAGGGCAGGATGAGGTAGGGTAAAACAAGCTTGCATAATACAGAGCGATTTGCATAATAAGTAGCCATCTCAGCTCATCCCCTTCCTAGCCAAGGTATGGTCTACATGACAAAGGAAGGGTATTAAATGAGACATGGATTGATGAAGCATCTGTGTAACATCTGGAGAGGAACAAGATGGTCATTTGTTTCTTCCTACCCCCAAAATCCACTAGGACAGGGTGGGGGGAGGGGGAGACAGTATTCACAAAGGCTATCAAAATACAAAGGAGCTGCCGCTGAGATGGTGCAGTGATCAGGAGGAACGTGTGGAAGTTAAGCATGTGACAGTGGGACCTGCAACAGAATCCTGGGTAACAGTCACGTCTCTCGATCAGATTCCAGCCGGCTACTCATAACTTCTTCCAACAGGTTGCTCCATTCTTCCACACCCAGTTTTCAGTTTCCTTTTTCAAGCTGCTGCTCAGCTGAGCAAGCATAGCTGTTACTAGGCTGCCTGGCACTGGGTGGGTGTCCCTTCTGGGTTTTTTCAGCCTTCCTTGGAAGGACCCCAACATCTGATGGAAAGACACCTACAACTTTTTAAAGCACACCTGAACAAGTTCAGTCCCCGGAGGCTGGTTATCCTCTCACATTTCTCTGCCTGCTCCAATGTTTCATTTTTGCTTTCAGAAAATTGTTTACCTTCTGAACCAATAAGGATTCTGATTTGCCGGTACTGAAATTAATATGAAATTACCTAGCGAATGGCTAAATGAGGTATGTATCACTTGAAGAATACTGGAGTAGCTTCTCTCTCTATCGATATCATCTTTATATCTATACCTATCACCATCTGTGTCTATATTCAGTGTGCGTTACTGCTTGTCTTTTCCTGCTAAAGTAGAATGATTTTGAAATCAGCCATAATTTTTGTTCCAGATAAATCTTTAAAAGGACCTTCAACAAAGAGTGAATAATGTCAACAAAAATGGTGGCAGGGACACAAAAGATATATTTTTTCATACTTTGTTAAGCCTCATGGTTCTCCCAGGTGTGCCAATACCCTTTTCTTCACATTAGACTTGTTTTGGCTACAATCCTGTGGTACCCATGACCGCCCAAATTTATATAAAAATAGGTGATATTCAGGAGTCCTGGTAAACTTAGTCTTCCTCTTCATCCGGTAAGCTTGGTTACATGAGAACTGGAATGACCAATGAAGGTTCCATGAGGATCAAGATTTAGCCTCAAAAGAAGCTGCTGCTTCTTTTGCATGACATCTTCTTTTGCATCACCCCGTCTGGTTACAGGGCTGCTGCAGGGTTTCTTGGGATTGGGGTGTCGGGGAAAAGAATGCTGGATTTCCAGCCATTTTTGAGATATCTGTTATAAACGTACACTCTCAGTAAATTCATTTTTATTTTCTCAGTATTTTGACAATTAACTGGTTTTATCCTCGCTTTTATTACTATTTTAGTTGTACTTTTTAAAAAGATGTATGTTGCTGCTGTTGTTGTGGGTTCTGTTTTTTTGGTTAGCTCTCTGTAAGACACCCAGAGACTTTTTTTTTTAGTAATGGGACGGCATACAAAACCCATAAATAAATAAATAAATAAACAAACAAACAAACAAACCAGTGACTTCCAGCCACCAAAAGCCAATGAACAAACTTCTCCATTTTGCTCTAGAGACATTGACTAACTGTCGCTACCAACTTGCCAAGAAGTCAGCCGTATTCCTGTATTCCTTGTTTCAACGTGTACCTTTGTTTTTTGCCAATAATATGTTTTCGGCATTATGGTATAGCTACGCTTTGGGGGCTTCTAACGGTCACACTGGTGAGGCATGTGGAACAATAGCTTTCCCTTTCTAAATCCGGACTCAAACACGTGCAGAAGAGCAGATGACCGAGACCTCCTGCCAATGGACTTGATCCACTGCCATCTGGTAATGAAGATCTCATATTTTTAGACCTGCTCACAGTGAGGTGCTTGGCAAAATCTTCTGTTGCTTATAGCAATGAAACTTGGCATTGCACATGGTGCTGAACTGGGCAAGTTGGGTGGCTGCCATCTTTAGCTCTGACGGAAAGCTAGCAAAGCTCTGCCACCAGGGCCGCCAAGCCTCCCTTCTGCCAGATTCACAGTGCTTGCTAGGGCTGTTTGCACTCCCGATCACTAGTTTTCCTTGCATGGGTCACTGTGCATTTGATGACTTGTAGCGGAATAGAGGAACTGGCCTCATTGTGTGTGAGATGGTGGTGGTATACACAGACCTCTGAAATAATATGGCGTCTGTGAAGATCCATATATACCTGCAGAGGTTCACTTGTGTAAACCAGACCGAAGTCTGATGGACCTGAGCTTTGCTTGTGCAAGCCTGCTGAGTAGATAGATAGTCCCTCCCTTCCATCTTTCCCCATGCACTCTTCCCCATTGACCCTAAAGCCAATGGTGGACCTGGCCAAGAGGAGTCCTGAGCTGGCAGTGGGCATGGCCCAGACTGGAATCTTCCTTGATCCCCAGTCTCACACATATTGAAAGCCACACAACCTCCATCTCTTCCCCTACACACATTGACTTTGCTTCACTGTATCTTACTGTCCTCCCCATTTCGTTGTGCAGGGGTGGAGAGGTTTGGCCCCTGCTGCATGCCTGGGGCTTTGAACCTCAGCTCCTTGCATGCTTTTATTGACTTTCCCTATGGCCCAGGTGGCCGGTGATGGGCCAGCGTAGTCTTCAGCTGTTTCCAGGCAGGAGGTATAACAACTTAGATGGGGAAGGAGCTGCATCGAGATGTTTCTCCCTGTGTGTTGTCCTCTCCATTCAAATTGCAACCTGCAGCCTGCCCAGGTGACAAGCTGGGTGATTGCCTTTAGGATGAGAAGGGGGATGTTCCTGGTGGTGCCCCATCCTTCCCACAAGCCCTGAGCTCTCCCTGCCCAACAAGCAGCTGTTTGGCAGGTTAAGGGCTGTGTAATATCAGTAAAAGTCTCTGCAGGCTGGTTGTGGGTCACCCACACATAACTTAAGACATTGGGAAGGTTTGCACTGGTGAGCCTACCATGGTTCATCACTTTTTAACCATGGTCTACCTGGTAGAGAATCAAGTGGTTTCTATGGTACCATGGTCTCCATCCTTCCTGCTCAGTCCTCCTGCTGTGCACATGCATCCCATCTAGGGGTTCAGCAAACCTCCCCGGAATCTGGCTCTCTTCTACTTATTGGACTTCTGATACTCAGCTCTGGCTTAGGAAGCTCAGCCAAGCCAAGAAGACGCCTGTGGACACTCATGGAATTCCAGCTGTGCAACCAGCAGCCTTCTTCAACAGCATGTGCAGTACAAAGGCTGCCAATCATGCTCATGGAAGAGGGACACTGCTTGCCCACTTTCCATTTGTGCTCACATCCTGACAGGTGCCTGCACAAATGCTCACATGCTTGGTGCCAGGATTGGCTGGAGTCTGGGGAGCCGGGCCCAGGGGATTCAACACATCCCTAATTCCGTTAGCCACCACACCTGAACGTCAATGCCAAGGTGAACACGCTCTGCCTATACCACCTGCCTCCTTCTGATTGCTGCACTCCATTTGCTAGGCAAGCTCTCTGTCCCTCCCTCCTGTTTCTTTTCTCCCCACAGGCTGAACTGCCTTTTGATGCCTCTTGCCCTATAAATCACCTTCTCCCACTGTGATTCTTCACCACATCAAAGCATCTTTATCCTACCTTATCTTCCCTACCTAAAGTTCTACCCAAGCTTGACATGGTGCAGGAATTACAAGATCAGCACTTCGGTTCCCCTCCCTGTGTATTTATTCCCAGAGAGAGCCTGCATAATCTTGGTGGCTCTCACCTCCATCCCCCTGACCCGCTCTGCAGCCAGCCCTTTCCCGTTTACCTGCCAGCACCTGGAGAAGCACCTTCCCGCTCCCCCCTTGGCTTACCAATCAGGCATGGAGGCTCGTCTTTTTGTCAGCCCATCAGACGCCCCAAGCTCTTCTCCAGCAACCTTTGCTTTCCATCCTCCCATGCACTCCCGACAAGAAGAACTCTTCTATAGTAAAGCAGATCTTTATTTCAGCAGCACAGGAAAGCTGGTTGTTTCTTTAAAAGATTTCTTGAGATAGAAACTCCGGGAAACTCTGGCTTATTATCTCAAGAAGATCATTACATTCTTCTGCTGGTGTTTAAACTGTGCAGCCCAACTGTGTGTCCATAAACTAACTACTTCCTTACCATTATAGCTTTCTTCTCTGTGCTAGCATGCATGCACACTTACAAATATGCTGGAATGAAAATAAAAGGCATGGGAACTCTGGTTGGCGTCTGTGAGAACTGCGGCAGGCTGACAGTAGTACAGAGACCAGCTGACTCCAGAGTTTCTCTTCTGGGCAGTGGTGCTTGATTCTTTGCAGCTAGAAAAGGACAGGTGGACTTCTGGATGACAACTGAAGTTGGAAGGGGAAGGGGGTGGTAGCAAAGAGCAGCCTGTAGGAACGAGGGAAGCAGTGATGCATCTGTGGCTCGGTGGCTGCGTGGCTGGAGAAGCCCCTAGAGTGGCTGCTCTTTCCAGGGAACTCTGTGGTGGTGGAATACCGGGAGAGTGGAAACCGCAATGCTGGGTTCAGTCGTCCTGAGAAACCTTTGTGGTAAGCAGAATCCACAGCACAAACTGTTGTTTCTTCTTGTGGTTTCTAAAGATGAAAAGTACCACGCCGAAATACCATGACAGGGTTTGGATGACATGACAACAGTAAAAACAACACCAACAACGATCAAGGCTTGTGAACTCAGTAACTGTGCAAACAGTGTTATTACATTGTTTAAGCATCAGGAGGCACTAGACTTGCATCTTGGGAGGATCAGGCATTTCCTCTTGCCAGTCTGTTTTTGTGTAGGAGAGACAGTAACATCCTTGTCTAACTTCTTGAATGATGTGCCCTACAAATTCTCACTGACGTTTAACTGGATCCTGGTCCCTCCGTTTGGAATTGAGCAGAAATTGTCTCCAGGGCAAACTCACTAGTCTGTCCAAGAGTGTTTAGGCATGTTTATCTCATTTTCTCCTACAGCATCAGGTTGACGTAGCTCCTCCGAAAGGGGTCACTTTCTAGAGCACATTTTTTCTCACACTATAGCATAATGGTGCGGGTTGATCTCTGCATGGATTTTCTTCTCCCTGCACCTCATGGACAGGAAATTTGGATGGCGTTCCACGCGTCCCATGAAGTGGGCTGCGCTCTGTTTGCATTTTTCTAATGCATGAGCAGTACATGGACAGTGTGAGTCTGGGACTTCGACATTGTGTGTGCAGAAGGGAATGGAGCACCCCATCTTAGCCAGAATGGCTGGCAGGTGCGATCAAGGCTCCGGCCTGGCCTGGCTGTGAATCTGTGCCAGGAATGTGAACTTCCAACTGTGCTCTATAGGCCAGCTGTATCCGTTCATTCAGATTCTCCAAATTCCTTCTTGAGGGTCACTCTGACTCGACCCCTTATCAGACTCTGAGCTTTGCTTGACCTTTTTGCTTGAAAATCTCTGTGCATGTTCATGCACATTTCCCCAAATGAACAGATCATGTGTGCACATCTTTGGAATGTACAGATTCTTCTCCGTTGATTAATGTGGATTTGTTTGCATTTTTCAAATGCATGACTGCATTCCTTAACTCTGCATCGCATTGCAAACTCGGAAATGTATGGGCTTTGCCCACAGATTGCATCTGAGTCTGCCTCAGAAGATATGAACAGGGTAAATCCGGATTAAAAAATGAGCAGGACAGGATTTTCCATACATCCCTGCCTGGATGTGATCCCAGTCCCAGCTCAAGCACCCAGCTTGACTTGGTGATGTCAGGTAGGAAGTTACAGCCCTGTGCTGCTCTGAGAGAGTCTGTTGTGAGCTCCATCTCCTCCCTTGGCCCATTCAAAGCCACAAACCTTTCTTTGCAAAAAGTTTCTTTGCAACTTCATTGAAGTGTTTTTCAGAAACACAATCACCCAGAATGAATCTCTGAGCAGGCACAGAGTGGCTATTGAACCCAATCAAGTCTCTACTGCCAGCAACTCTCCTTTATGTTTGAGTCCCACCCTTTCAAGAGGGACATTTTGGAAACAAGTATGCCTCCCCTCTGCATGCCAATCTTCTAATTGGGTTTCCCTCCTCTCCTGATGCTGCATCGTGGGGTCCAAAACCAAACTGGTCCCATCTATCTCTGAGAAATTCTCTTGTTCCTCACCTCTGCCTGATAGCTGCACATCTTGGTTATTCCCAGAGGCTGCCTTGAAATAAGCATCTCTGACTCTCATCCCAAGGTCTGGAATTGGCCCACATTCCAAGGTTCTTGGGAATGCATCACACCTTTCCATCACAATAGAGCAATGCTTGGATAGAGGAGCGTTTGACCCATATGATTTCTGCATGTTAATGACTTTGTTTCAGGAAAATTACTGGGGGAGATACTTGTTCTGCTCGTTCAGAGAAAGCCTCAGAACGCCGCGTTCTTCATCTTCTGCTCACAGAAACAGGCATGAATGCTCAGTAGAAATATGCTATGTCATTTTATGGTGCACAGTCCATAGTTTAGTTTGAAAGAAGGTAAACAACCATATGTTATTCCTCTCTCCAAAATATAGGTGACAGTGACACGTTATTTATAAAAACACATCGGGAGGTGAGTAATTCAAACTTCAAGTCTTTATATTCCTTTAAATGTCATTTCCTCCCCTAAAGGCTGTTATCAAAATAATCTAAATCACTTTCTTTATATTAATCAAAGAATTACAGCACTTAAATTTGTAGTTGTCACTCACACGGAGTGTGCCTAAAGCATTTTGGAATTGTTTTGTGCAGTCTTTTCAATCATTTTGGGTACTTTTTTCTCAAGACGTTGTCAACAAGCACAAAAAATGGGGACAAAAGTGATAAAAAGTAAGAATGCTATTCCTTTTGGACTTTTAAGCTATGGTGTATTTTTCTTTCTACTTATGGTCACTGAATAAATCCACTTTTACCAATCCAATGTTAATAGCAAATCCATCCATCATGTCTCTATCCTTATGGAACCAAGACATTATCCATGCACAAATGGAAGCAGCAACAGGGTTGGAATCCCAATATTTTCCCTATTTATTTTCTGAAGTACAAAAAAACCCCTTTAGAAAAAAGATAAGGGGAGCACCCAAAATAGCCCCGTGAGAGAGGGTTCCTCCCTTCACACATTGAAGGCCACAGACCTTTCTTGCAAAACATTCTTTATTGACCAAAGAATTTTCCAGAAGTATAAACACCCAGAATGAATCTCTAAACATGTAAAAAGTGGTCCGTTCAAATGAATCTAGTACTGTCTTCCAGAAACTCTCTTTATGAGCATGCCTGGCCACCAGGAAGGGCCTTCTGAAAATGGGAACACTTTCCCTCTGCTTGCCAATCCTCTATTTGGGTTTCCTTGTTCTGCTGATGACACATCATGGGGTCAAGAGCCATGCTCGTCTCATCTGACTCTGAGAAACTCCCCTGTTCCAAGTCCCTCCTGGCATCTTTCCATTTTGGTTATTCTCAGGGACTGCCTGACCACCAGGGGAGACTATCCTTGAAGTTACTGTTCTCTTGTGTCAGTGTCTGGGGACGATGCGCATTCCCAGGTCCTCTCCGATGCCTCTGATTCCGATTCTTCTGGGGACCAACCAGCAGCCCTTGAGAATGTACACCCAATGCAGCCATCTTTTTCACTCCTAGCACTAAGCATGTTCAGTGGACACAGAATGCTGGCTGACTGCTGAGGAAAAAACAGGAAAGGCCCGAGGTGGAATTAAATGGAGAATCCTAAAAAGGGGCATAGCTGGCTGTCTGGGACCATGAACAGGAGAACAGGGGAATGGTGAGGAACCCTTTCCCTGAATAATCTGCATAATTGAGAACTTGACAAGATGAAATTTGCTGACCTACCTTTGGAGAAGGTCTAGATTTCTGTGAAAGAAGAGCATCTTGCCATTTGCAGGAAAGGGATCAGGCTCTTGTTTTCAACTTCTTACACAAGCTTTTCTTGTTTAACAAGCATCAAGGGCAAAGATGGGAATCATCTCATTTCAGCTGAAGATGAAATCCATATGTGCTTATCTAAAGTTTGACCCAGAATTACAAATATACGCAGCAAAAGCAAGCACTGTTTTTGCATTAAGGAAGCAATTTTATTTTTTTATTTTTGTTTTTACCCCCACCCCCACTTTGCCCCTCACCTTCTCAGTCAGTATTTTTCATATTGCTTTATCTTATGGTTTTCAGTTACCATGCTATTCAACATTGTCAATAAATTTTCACATTGCGAATAGCAATAATTAAGTCCAATTTACAACCTTTATTTCCATTAAACTCAGGGCCTAGCTTTTAACAGTTTTGTTTTGTTTTTTTAATGTGGAGGTTCCCAGAGACCTGAAAATTATTTCAAGGGTTCCTCCAAGGTATAAAGACTGAGAAAGGCTGTTTAGGGGACATCATTCCACACACTCTCACTTCACCACTCAGTGTTTTGTGACAAACACACATGCTCAGCCGGCATGTGTAATTTGTCCAAGTCTGGATCTGTGAGTTGCCCTTCAAATACTTTCTTTTTTCTAAAGCAGATGGTTAACATCTGTCCTCCCTTCTGGTTATTCCCCCAACCGGCGGGTACCAGGGAGTCTTGTCAGCTGCCCCACAGGCCTAACGGTGCTGCTGCTCAATGCCAGGTCGGTCCACAACAAGGCGAATACCATCTGTGACTTGATAGTCGATGAAAGGGCCGACCTGGCTTGTATCACCGAGACCTGGGCGGGCGAGGGGGGAGATGTCTCCCTCTCGGAGCTTTGCCCACCCGGGTATCTAGTGCAGCACCAACCACGCCTGGAGGGGAGGGGAGGGGGGTCGCTTTAGTTTATCGGGCTGCTTTTTCCCTCACGGGGCTTCCTGTCCCTTCGAGACCGGGGCTGGAGTGTCTCCATTTGGTGTTGGGCGACCGAGACAGATTGGGGATTCTGTTGGTGTACCGAGCACCCTTCTGCCCAACAGACTCCCTGCCTGAGCTGACAGAAGTCGTCTCGGACCTGGTGTTGAGGACCCCCAGGATGTTGGTCCTGGGGGACTTCAATCTCCATGCCGAGACTGACCTCTCTGGGGCGGCTCAGGACTTCATGGCTGCCATGACGGCCATGGGGCTGTCTCAACATGTCACCGGCCCGACCCATGAACGTGGACACACTTTGGACCTGGTTTTCTCGACGGGCTAGGAAGAAGGTGATCTGAGGGTGAAGAATGTATGTTTGACGCCCTTGTCATGGTCAGATCACTTCCTCGTGCGGTTTGAGCTCGAGAGTGGCCTCTCCCTCTGTAAGGGTGCGGACCAGATTGTGATGGTCCGCCCCCGGAGTCGGATGGATCTGGACGGATTCCTGAGGGCTCTGGGGGATTTTCTGGCTGACAAGGCTGGCGCTCCTGTGGAGGCCCTGGTCGAAACATGGAATGGGGAGATGGCCAGGGCCATCGACACGATCGCTCCCAAGCGCCCTCTCCAGCCTGGCAGAGCCTGTTCGTCTCCCTGGTATACATCGGAATTACGGGCGATGAAGCGGGTTGGGAGACGGCTAGAGCGCAGGTGGAGGAAATCTCGTGATGAGTCCGATCGAACACATCTTAGAGCACACTATCGCGCCTATGCTGTGGCAGTGAGGGCGGCGAAGAAGCGATTCTTCTCCGCGTCCATTGCCTCCTCACAATGCCGTCCAGCGGAGATTTTTCGGGTGGTGCAGGGGTTGACGAGACTGGGCCCCGATAAAGAATTGGTGCCACCCTCGAAAGCCCGCTGTGACGAGTTTGCCACGCATTTCCAGGAGAAAGTTGCTCTGATTCGTCACGAGCTGGACTCCACTTTTGATACAGATTCTTTTGGGGAGGGACCAACCATGCCTGCTTGTCCTGCATTATTGGATGACTTTCAGTTTTTGCGGCCCGATGATGTGGACAAGGTGCTTGGATCGGTACGCTCAACCACCTGTTTACTGGACCCGTGCCCATCTTGGCTATTAAAGACCGCCAAGGACGGGATTGAACCCTGGATCTTGGAGGTGGTCAACGCCTCTTTGAGAGACGGCTGGGTGCCGGCCCCCTTAAAGGAGGCGGTAGTCCGGCCAGTCCTAAAGAAGGCTTCCCTGGATCCAGAGGTGGTCGCCAATTATAGACCGGTGGCCAACATCCCGTTTTTGGGTAAGGTGCTGGAGCGGGTGGTGGCGGGACAACTCCAGGCACTCTTGGAGGAAACTGATTATCTGGACCCATTTCAGTCCGGCTTCAGACCCGGCTTTGGCACTGAATCCGCCTTGGTCGCCCTGTACGATGACCTATGCAGGGAGAGGGACAGGGGGAGTGCGTCCCTGTTAGTCCTTCTTGACATCTCAGCGGCTTTCGATACTATCGACCATGGTATCCTTCTGGAGAGGCTGGCGGGATTGGGGGTTGGAGGCACTGCTTTGCAGTGGTTCCACTCCTATCTCAATGGCCGATACCAGAAGGTGGTGCTGGGGGACTATGGCTCTGCGCCATGGCAGCTATGCCATGGGGTTCTGCAGGGCTCCATTTTGTCCCCCTTGCTTTTTAACATCTACATGAAACCGCTGGGGGAGGTCATCAGGAGGTGTGGGCTGCGGAATCATCAGTACGCGGATGATACCCAGCTCTACCTCTCGTTTTCCACCGATCCAGGTGAGGCGGTGGCTGTGCTGAACCGGTGCCTGGCCGAGGTAATGGGCTGGATGAGGTCCAATAAACTGAGGCTCAATCCAGACAAGACGGAGGTCCTGTTGGTAGGTGGGTCGGGCTACAGTGTAGGGGACTTGACCCTAGTCTTGAATGGGGTTGCACTCCCTCTGAAAGACAGGGTCCGCAGCTTGGGAGTGCTCCTCGACCCGGAGCTGACCTTGACTGCTCAAGTGTCGGCAGTGGCGAGGAGCGCCTTCCAACAGCTTCGGCTGATACATCAGCTGCGTCCCTTCCTGGAGCTCGATTGCCTGACGACGGTGACACATGCGTTGGTGACTTCCCGGTTGGATTATTGTAACGCGCTCTACGTGGGGCTTCCCTTGAAGACGGTCCGGATACTTCAATTGGTGCAAAATAGAGCTGCCAGGTTGCTGACGGGGACTGGGCGTGGTTCTTATATCACCCCAGTTCTCCGTCAGCTCCACTGGCTCCCCATTGAAGTCCGGGCCCAATTCAAGGTGTTGGTTCTTACCTATAAGGCCCTAAACGGCTTGGGCCCTGGCTACCTAAAGGAGCGCCTGCGACCATATATGCCCTCCCGCCCCTTACGATCAGCGGCAGAGGCTCTCCTCCGGGAACCCTCCGTGCGTGATATTAGGAGGGTGAGTACCCGGAGGAGGGCTTTCTCAGCGGTGGCGCCCCATTTATGGAATGCGCTCCCCAGAGAGGCTCGCCTGGCGCCGTCGTTATCTGCTTTTCGGCGCCAGGCGAAGACCTTTTTATTTAGACAATATTTTAATATTATTGTTAATTTATGTTTATGTTTTGGTTTAGGTTATGTTTAATTAATTTATGTTTAATTTATGTTTAATTTAAGTTTAATTTAAACTTGTTTTGATTTTTGTTGTATGTTTTTATTGATAACCTGAGATGGGCCAGTTTTTAAATTTGGTACATGTTTTTAACAATATATGTGTTTTATGTTGTAAGCCGCCCCGAGGCTGTTGCAAGGGGCGGCATATAAATTTTTAAATAAATAAATAAATAAATAAAGCTTCCCCTCCCCCACCCCCGACACACACACACACACACACACACACACACTACTGCAAACCTTGTGGTTCTCCAAATGCCACCTCTTGTTTCTCAGTAGCCCCGTTGTGGCTACAGAGTCATCAGCAACTGCATCATCTGGTAGACTGCCTGTACCTACACACACACAAACACACACACTGTGGTCTGTTACTCTTAGGAAGATTCAGCTGCTAGATAAAATGACAATAACCAAGGAGCTTTGGAAACTCAAAGCTGAAATGCTCTTGTCGATAAACACATACCTGATGGCTTGATCTTTCCTTGAGGTCACATCCTGCTCTATCTTCCATTAAAAAGACTAAGTAGTGCTTCGAGACTGGTATGTGTGAAGAATCTGCTTTGAGTGGGTTCCCGTGGGATCCCCTTGACTGGGCTCCCTGGACTCCAGCTCACTTTCTTGCAGCCGAGAGCTTGACTTCCTGGGGAATGTGCCGGGTGTTCACACTGCACACCAGGAACTGAGCTGCGTAAATAGCACTGCTCTTCCGTACGCCTGCAGACTTCGTTTGAGCGGTGTATGCAGTGGAAAACGGTTGCCAGTCATGCAGCTGCACTTCCCCGAGTGTTTGTGGACTTCCCATTTTCTAAGCCAAGGCTGAGCAGAAGAGGCGGTCCAAGGAACAGAGGCAAAAGAGATCCCGAAAGGATAATCGCAGCCCTAATTATAGACCTGTGCAACTGCACAGATGTCACACCGCAAACCTTCTTAGCTTTCAGTGTTCAGCTGAGGCCATTTCAGAGACCCAGGTAGTTCTTCTTTCCAGAAACCACAGAGAGTCCAGCAATGGAAAAGGAGGCACATGCACCAGCCCGATCACTGCGGTCTTTGTCTGGAACCCTCTGCATTCCTCCCCATAGTGAAGTGAGGGGGAAGACGGCAAGGAAGAGGGCTTGTTCAATCATAATGCCCCAGCTCTGGAATTCAATCCCACTGGAGGTCTGGTTGGTGTCCACTCTCCTTTCTTCTAGGGTTTTGGTATTTGGCACAACTAATTTATCACTAGCTTTTAGGCATTTTAAAATATTAATTCTCTCCTCCTCCTCGTCGTCCTCCTCCTCCCCCCCTTCATCACTGTGTCCTCCCCCCCTTTTCCAGCTGTTCTGACCTATCTCAAGCTATATTTAACCCTAATTAGGGAGAGGGGTTGGATTAGATTTTGGATCTTGCTGATGTTATACAATTTATAATAGTCCTTGAAGTTGCATATACACCACAAAATTCAACTAGGACAATTTGATTCCATTTTTTAAAACATTTCATTTACACAATTTATAAACATTCATCAGTTCTCTTTTACAAATATAGATACACCAGATATAGATACTGCATCATTTGCTAATGTGACAATACTCACAATTACAGTACATATTTCTTTCCTTCACATTGACAAATCCTAGTGATATAACATCTTGCAGACTTTGCTTTCTTTGATTTAAGGCCATCAAAAGGCCAACCCTTTTTAAAATGGTCCACAAAAGTAGAAAGTGTCTCACTGAGTAAATTTATTCCGTTTAGTTGCAAATGTCTGATTAGGTATTACTTCCATTTTCTCAGAATTAGCTCATTCTTAATTATTCATTTTGATTTAATTTTTTTTTTCAGATCTTGAAAGTCACTCTTGAATTTAGAATATTTTTCTTCAAGTTCTGGGCCACTAAAAATGTTTGATCTGTAGATCTTGATAAATGGATCGCTTTCTCTTCCATTTGCAAGATCACTTTATGCATTTATTTATTTTCTATGCTTCCCAACAGTTGAAGTTTTCTGGGCGGTTCACAAGAGCTCCAAACTAGATGTGCATCTTTGCATTTAATCTTCAGCATTTATTTAAAACAGTTGTATGTTTGCCCACCTCTGGGCAGCTCACAGTCATAAGATAAAACACAATAATAGATGAATTACAACACATTAAACATACAATAATGCTGGGAACAATAGATGGCAAAAGAAGAAGGGGATGGCAGAGGATGAGGTGGCTGGATGGGGTCACTGAGGTGGTTGGTGTGAGCTTGAGTGGACTCCGGGGGATGGTGGAGGACAGGAAGGCCTGGAGGAGTGTTGTCCATGGGGTCGCGATGGGTCAGACATGACTTCGTGACTAACAACAACAACAACAACAAAACATACAATGCTAATAAAATACGGATACAAATACAAGACAGAAGGTTGGGTGGCATTAGCTACTTAAATATGCTTTTTAAAGGAAGGTCTTTGCCTGGAGCTGAAAAGAATACAAGGAAGGAATTTTAACAAATGCAGACAGCATCAGTGGAGAGGTGAGTGTTCTCAGGCTCTCAGAAGGTATAGAGGAAGAATATTGCCAATATGGCACCCCAACTCAGAAAAAGAAGCTCCAGAGCAGGGATTTTTCTCAGGCTTCAGCATGGAAAGAACGGGTTCAGCTCTCTCCGTCAGTCCACCTCAGGCTGCAGAGGAGATGCTCTCGAGGCATGTTGAAGCTTTCTGGCTGTGGATCACGATGTCCCCCTCGAAGACTTCAACTGTTTGGGCAAGTGTGGAGGACATTTTGGGGTTGTTGTTGTTGTTGTTAGTCGCGAAGTCGTGTCCGACCCATTGCAACCCCATGGACAACATTCCTCCAGGCCTGCCTGTCCTCCACCATCTCCCGAAGTCCGCTTAAGCTCAGACCAACTGCCGCAGTGACTCCATCCAGCCACCTCATCCTCTGCCGTCCCCTTCTTCTTTTGCCATCTATTGTTCCCAGCATTAGGCTCTTCTCCAGGGAGTCCTTCCTTCTCATTAGGTGGCCAAAGTATTTGAGTTTCACCTTCAGTATCTGGCCTTCTAAAGAGCAGTCAGGGTCGATCTCCTCTAGGAATGACCGGTTTGATCGCCTTGCGGTCCAAGGGACTCGCAGGAGTCTCCTCCAGCACCACAATTCAAAGGCCTCAATCCTTTTGCGCTTGGCCTTCCTTATGGTCCAGCTTTCACAGCCATACATTGCAACTGGGAAAACCATAGCCTTGACTATACGCACTTTTGTTGGCCAGGCGATCTCTCTGCCTTTTTGTATGCTGTCTAGATTTGCCATAGCTTTCCTCCCCAGGAGCAAGCGTCTTTTAATTTCTTGGCTGCAGTCCCCGTCTGCGGTGATCTTGGAGCCCAGGAAAATAAAATCTGTCACTACCTCCATTTCTTCCCCATCTATTTGCCAGGAAGTGAGAGGACTGGATGCCATGATCTTAGTTTTTTTAATGTTGAATAATATTACAGTCCCCATGCTTTCTTGAGATGCGGTCCTGGTTAGACTTTTAAATGTGCTGTTAGGTATCTATTGAGGGGTTCACTTCCATATCCATGTACACAGTGCAGTGGAGGCCTTCTTCAGTGGAGTCAACACTGACTCACTGTCCTTGCTGCTTAATCATAATCGTTATTTGTTTTTTGGCACCAGGCTAAGACCTTTTTATTTAAAACTTATTTTAATTGTTAAATTTAAAACTTATTTTAATTGTTAAATTATTTGTATTGATAGGATTTTAAATTTTTAGCCGAGATGCACCGAGGGTTTTTAAATATATTTTTTTATTGTTATATTGTTATTATTTATGTATTTTGTTTCTATTGTGAGCCGCCTGAGGCTTTGTTGTGATGGGGGTGGCATAAAAATGTTTTAAATAAATAAATAAATAAATAATCAGGGCAACTGTGATGGAACGGAAATGGTATTGCATGATGGAGTCGGCTTGGGACACTTCCCTGTGCATTGCTACAAATGAGCCAGCTTTTGGGAGGGGAAGAATGTTTCGCTGGCATTTAAAAAAACCTCCATAGCATCGGTGTCTTTTATACATACCTCTCACAAATGCGATGATTTCTCCATAATCTCTGTCAGCTTGAATTCCGCCTTTTACACTGTTCCTTAAGGAAAGCCGAAGGCACAAACAGAAAAACAATGGTATTGATCCCTCCATGTTGTTCTGTCTCAGAGCCAAGGTTAGAGTGGGAACCAAAGGGGATTCTACCGTCTCTTCGGAACGAGGAAAGGAGACGGGCATCTCTTGTTTCCATCGAAACATCTGGGCATGAAACCATGACACTGGACCACTGAAGCTGGAGCCATCAACTTGCTCCCTAACTTGCTCCCTAACTCCCTAACTTGCACCCCTAACTTGGGTTTGTGACCAATCCTTTCCCTGTGGAGGGAATATTTTCCTCTCTGCAAAACTAGGGGACTCTGGCAGTTTGGGATTGTTTTCGACAAAGTTCCCTTTTTGCAAACCTGGAGTCAAGCTCTGGCCATGATCATCGACTGTGTTAGCATTCTCCATTGCCTTAGGCATTTCTTTGGGTTGGGTTGATGGTTGACTCATTTCCTTTTACAGCAAGAGTTTGATAAAGTGGCATTGTAATAGCATCAATAGGTTTCTATGCCAATAATAATTAGGCACCCATTTTATATTATTTGCCCACAAATATTATTGAGGGTTCTTTCTTGTCAAAAGTATGAGTTACCAAAATGTGTATTGATGTTGGATCAACCTTAACCCTAATTTAAAACTTATTTACAATGTAAAATGAGTTGTTTACATACTAAAATTATTTCACATTGCCTTAGGATTGTTGCTGCACCTTTAAGGAAGAAACTTCCTATGGTAATTCATTTCCCGTCTATTGCCCTTATGCTTAACTCCTCCCCAATTAGTGCACATAGTACTTGAGATAGTTGAAACTGAAGTCCTCCTTCTGATCATGGATTAACTAATAAGATAGAGCACAGAAAGGTTCTTTGTTTCTCTGCTTTCCAAAACTTCTCCCCTTCCCTATTTTGACTTAGGATGCCCACCAGAGTTTTCCTTTTTGGTTTATTCTGACTTGTGTCTGAATCCAGTTGCTGGGGGTTTTTTTCCTTTCACATGAAAATCCACTCTATATATTTTCAGGCAAATTTCCCCAAATGTAGGCATCAATATTACGTGTTTTTGAAGGGATGCATTCCTTCTTTCTATGTTTCCAGCTCTGTTTTTCTTCTGCCTTCTACTTATCCTGGACCGGCATTGCTTGCTGATCCTCTTGTCTCCTCTAAACTTTCCCAGTTTTGCTGCTGTTTCACCTCCTCCTTTTCCTCCTCCTTTTCTTTTCCTACTCCTTCCTCAAACCCCAGAGAACCCAATTTTTAAAAAGGTGTGCACCTTTTCAGAAGTATGCATTTTCCCATGGACATTTTTCAAATGGGCATTTTTTTTGTTTTTTGTTCTGCAGTTCTCATTCCAAGCTTGCAAAAGTATGGATTTGACTGCAGTTTACAGGCGCATCTGTGCTCAGTTCCAAGAGGCACAAACTGTGTACATTCTGGGGAAAAGTGAACTGAATGATTTTCTCACAGATGCTTAGCAGAAACAGGCCAATATTCCACTGCTGCCTCTAGGGTAGAAGAAATTTCTCAGGAATTTTTGGGTGAGAGTTTCCATGTTACTTATATAACTTAAGAGGTAGTTTGTGGGATCCCCCCCCTCCACATCTCCCCCTTTGTTTGTGTAATAGTTTGTAGCATCACATAGCTCTCCCTGCAGGGGAGTCCAGTGACTTCTAAGTGAGTGATGCTTCCTGATAGTAAGGCTATTTGGGGGATAGACTTCAGCACCGTGGATAGCTCCTTGCAACATCATATAAAGCTGAAAAGGGAATGGATTAAGAGCCCCACTGACTAAGCATTTCCCAGCCTCCTCTGCTTAACACAAGCTGCGCTTGAGAACAGAATGATGCAAAGTAAGTTAGTGCCACTCCTGAGGCATTCTGGGAAGTGCAGCTAGTAGGAGGCGCTGATGGAAGTTCTCAGATGGAACTTTTGTTTCAAGTTTTAGAAGAGCCCTCCAACTCTCCACCAAATTTCTTGCCCATATCTTAAGATAAGCAGCAGCCTCATCTCAAACTTTGAGGAATTCTCTTCCCATTTCCCTCATTATTTTTGGACCAGTTTCCTTCTTGTCCACACACAGCTAACAGTTGAAACGTACATTTTTGGCTCAGCTTGTCATGAGCTGGGAGCACTGTCCCCCAAACCTCTCTTCATTTCTCTTCTCAACAATTGTGATGACTATAACCTAACCGTAATCTTGATTATGAGAAAGCTGATCAACCAGGAATGGTTTTGTGATACAACGAGAGCAACAGAAAGGTCATAAGCAAAAGACTTTCTTCTAGTTAAGGCCTTCTAATTAAGCAGTTAGTTCTTGCCCTTACCAAGCATTGGGTCCCCACCTTCCTTCATCTCCAAACAGAGATAGCACCACCCTCAGGGAAGTTCATGATGCTTGTGAGCCAGATGCTGGTCAAGGTAGACAATACCTCATTGGTCCACTTATTTGATGTTGGCCATGGGGACGATAATGTCCCACCACCTCCCTCTGACTTGTTTCACAGTGTTTCCCCCTAAACCAGAGGTGGTCCAATTCTTGCCAGCTTCTTGGGTCTTCTCTCCACTCATTAACCATGGCATTTCAGCTAAGCATTCCTTGCTTGCCTCTGCTCCCAATTCAGATACAGAGTCTCAAATCTCTGCCCTGGGATGCTACATTTTGGAAGTAGTCTCCATCCCTGCACAACTCTAGACTGTGAATTAGGGATGCACGCTACACTCTCCTTGAGTTGTACTTTGAAAGGAAGTCTCAGTAATGGTGGGCAAACTTTCAGGAAAGCCAGCCTGCCATTTTTGATCTTCTCGTTGATAAACATGTGCTCGGCCTTAAGCTAAGGCACCAGTAAGTAAGCCTCGCATTAGGTCAAAGAGCCCTTCTAGGTCAAAGAGAGCCAGTGAAATGCCTGTGTGGGGGGGGGGGTAACCTGGGACCTAATGGGACACCACAGCCCAAGAAATCTTTAAAAACTGCAGTTGCCACAAAAGCAGTAGCACACAGCTCCAAGGCATCTGGTGCGAGCTCCATCAGCACCAAAACATGGCAGCCAGAGTTCCTAGAACATGGATCAAAAGCTAATGACATGGCGCTAGGCATGATACATGCATCCCACCTACACAGAATCTCATTATGGCTGCACATCTGTGAATGTTACTTCCTGCAACTTCACAGCTACACATCCTTAAAGGTGTGAGGTGCCAGCAAACTTGTTTCCTTTCTAGTTTAAGATGTGTGCCAATTTGACGAAATGCAGAAATGCAGAGTACCAGAAATTTACAAAGCGCCCCCTCTTGCAACTCACCTGGCATTCCTAAGTTTAACATGAGTAGAAAACTCCAAGTTTGCCTTTTAGAAGTCTTTAAACAGAAAGACTTATTTTGATTGTAACTAAACTACCCATAAATCTATGCACACACGTATTGATCTCAGCTGCCTCTTAAAAATGACTCTGTCCCGGTAAGTTGGCATATTTCATAAACAAAAAAAGAGCAAATTATCGATCTATCACACACTCTAAAAGTCCTGTGAAAAATCTAGGTTGCTTTTAAGTTCATTCCGTACCTAAGGGAATGAGAAACCCTGAAATGAAAAATAGATATTTTTAAAAGGGGCAGAAATAACAGAAGATATATAGCTAGCCCTGCCAATATTTAATCTTCTATTGTAACTCCAGTTCAGGGTATTGTATCTCTTGTTATATCCACTGATAGGCTACTTAAAGCATTAGTATAACTCCTTCTGACATGGCTCCCTAATTAATTTCATTATTTGCCAGCAGATAATTAGTTCTTTGTGGGAAATGTTGCTATAGCTTGCAGCAACATTGCTGGGTGTATTTGTTTTACTTAAGCCCAGGCCTAGAGCTGCAATCTTCTAAGGATCCCAGATATACCAGAATGAATGGGATGCCTGTCTTTCCCCAATTTGAATTATTTCCTATTTTAGAAGTGGTGCCTATTTTAGAGGCTCAGGCTATAATAAGCAGAGAACATCTTATAGGGCATGTTGCCCATTTCTTTGTCTTCGTAAAGTGAGGCTTATGAGGCCCGAATTAGCTGCTTGGAGACTGAGCCACGAGGCCCTGAACAGACTTTCGAAGGAATGTCTCACTAGCACATTGCTATCCCATCATGTTCTATAAGAACTGGCTTGTAAACGGTAGCGTGTGTTGCAATGTCACCGCACTTTTCATGTCCATCCTTCTTCATGAGTTGTTGATTTGGTGGGGTTCAAAGGGATGCTCCGTATGGCCTGAAGTGCCTGGTCCTGTCTAATTTTGGAAGCTAAGCAGGGTCATGCCTGGCTGAAATATGAATGGGTGACTTAAAATGTTGTGAGCTGCCCAGAAAGCTTTGGCTATGAGCACTATAGAAATGTAATGTAATAATAATTTCAAAACATTTGCTTTTACTGTGTGTTACTGGGATGTTGTGGGGAAGAATAGCCTGTCTGCTGATCTTGGTGATTGCAACGTCTTTCTCAAAGGGTATATACTTTAGGACTTGGAAGAAATAGAATTCCAATACACAGAAGTAAATTGTAGGTGCATGACAGAGTACAGGTGACAAAGGTGGGGATTTGATCATCTGAATTAACTGACTTGGATTAATATAGCCCTTGCTGCATTGTCATCAACTCAATGGCACTGAGACAGTGGCCCAACAGGCAGGGGCATTTCTCAGTGCCTAGAAATTTAAGTATAGAGGGAGAAAGGGGTAGTTAAAATGTGGTCACACTTTTAGCTCTCCATCCCTCTTTTGTTAACTCGCTTTTTTAACTGGTGCTTATATTACTTCTTCCTCCAGTTATTGACTTCCCCTGTTTTCTCTCTGTTTCTTTAGCCTTTCTTCAAACTGTCAAACATCTCTTGTAGTTGTTGCAAAAAATGTCACAATAACACCATCTCTGCAGGAGTAGATCATTTTTAGCATACCTCTTCCAGCTTTTTATAGTGTTATGTTGAGCCAGTGCAGAAACACTACGTGTTCTGTGGAACAGAAGTCTTGAGAAAAAGCAAACAAAATGGGGAGGTGGCACTAGAAAAATTTTCCAAAACTCATCAAGGGAAAAAAAGTTTCCCCTATTCCCCTCCCTATTTGTTTCTATTTTCTCCCAGAGTTCACATGGGGTTGCTTTCATGCCCAAAAGAGCATTCTTTTTAAAAAGCCAGTCTTAATGCCTGCTTTTATGCTAAGGGTAGCAATGGAAATAAGGCATTAAGGGCATGATCTTTGCATGGAGACAAGAAAAGTCCCAAAACTCCTAGTAAACCCCAGCCAACGATGTGTCTGCCCAATCCGTACTTTAAGGAAAGGATCCCAAATGCATTATAGTTTTTTGTGCAAGGTGTTGAGCATCTGGAGAGAAGGCATGGTGTCCAGTGAAGCAAAATATTTGATCCTGATCAGGGGCCCTTCAATCAATGGACCCCATTTGAGCAGCAGGAGTCTCCATTTCCCATCTCCATGAAAAAAGGAGCAGAATGGAGGGAACCCCAGCACCTCGGCCTCTTCACTCCACGGAGCTGAACTGCTTCGAACTGCACTCTCCAACAGACGTAGCTTGCTTTTGGCACTGGGGATGGGCAGAGAAAAGGGTGTCACAGTCCCACTGTGATAACAGGATGCTGAAATTCAGGAGTCCAGGAAGGGACAATTTCCAGTTCACCAATGACAAATTCTCTTGGAAGAATTTGGCCTGTCCCCTGGATGCTGCAGCAAACTGTAATCAAGACCTGATTGAAAAAGGTTAGAGCATAGTGTAAGGGAAAGTGTCGTGCTTCCAGAGACAGACAGAGAAAACATCGACAGAGAAAAGGATGGAGGGAGAGAGAGAGTGTGTGTGTGTGTGAGAGAGAGAGAGAGAGAGAGAGAGCATAGTCGAATGTCACATCTCTCTCTCTGAATTTTGCACATGGGATGCCAGCCACATCTGAGCACATGTCCTCCATAACTGTGAAGAATTGGGTGTTTGGATGCTAGCAACTTTATATTAACATGGAAGGCTGGGAGTGGTAGCAGCCCCACAGCTTGGGAGTGCCAGCTGAGTTGAACCTGCCCCTCTGACCTCATTACACGGTTTATAACCTGGGAAAGGAGGATCACTTTTCATTGAAGCTTCTGTGTGTGGGAAAGAGGTAATATTCACCCAGGGCAGGGGATGTGGGCATGTTCCCAGGATTTATTTATTTATTTAAAACATTTCTATGCCGCCCCCATTGCAGCAAAGCCTTGGGGCAGCTCACAACATCTGAATAAAATACAATATAAAATACATTTAAAACTGGCCCATCTCGGTTATGAACTAAAATACTATAAGTACAATAATAATAACTTAACAATTAAAATAACTTTTGAATAAAAAGGTCTTCGCCTGGTGCCAAAAAGCAAATAATGACGGCACCAGGCGGACCTCTCTGGGGAGTGCATTCCATAGGTGGGGCGCCACCCTGCAGCATTGTTGTTGTGTAGGCAGGTGATGGGAGCCCTCCAGAGAGCAGTGGAGGAAAACAGAGAGACTGGCCAGTACATATTCCTTCTCTGCCCTTCACCCAAGAAAGAAATCACCGTTCTGACAGTTGCAGCTTTAACTTAGTTAAAGAAATCATGCACAAAATAAAAACTGAACAGGTGATTGGGAAGTCAGCCCCGTTGCTTAGCGTGGCAGTCTTGCAGTTGACTAAGTCTCGGGATTTCCATCAAGGAACCAAATTTGCTCAACGTAGCTCTGCAGCAGGAAGGATTCTTTATTCTTAGGTGATTCCTGCATCATCCAGATGGGGTTCAATCCTGCGTGAGAGAAAATGGAAGAGCAGAAATAGCCACTTCACAAAGGCACGTTGCTTTCCAAAGTACTTTGCTTACGAATTATTTCTTTCCTTCTTTGAAGCACATTTCCATCCCTTGATGTCGTCAGACAAGGTGAGTTCAGTTAATACACCTGAAACTTCTCTGACAGTGAACACACTCCCTTCCTGGCCCTCTCTTTCTTATATGCACACACACATGTGCATGTGCACGCACGGACACACACACACTCACAAGCACACACAGACAGAATAAACTGTAGGTA
The DNA here is from genome assembly GCA_023646645.1 of Varanus salvator macromaculatus. Lineage (NCBI taxonomy): Eukaryota > Metazoa > Chordata > Lepidosauria > Squamata > Varanidae > Varanus > Varanus salvator. The sequence continues at coordinate 18,617,796 of JAIXND010000773.1, forward strand.
GTTTATTGATGAAGTCCTATCTAAGCCTCCCTCAGTTGCTGGCCAAGAATGCTAAAAACCCATTAAGACTATTAGAAAAATTATTTCCCTTCCTTTGTGAGCTGGGTGAATTTCACAGCTATTGCAGCAAGAGGAAATGAACTGGTGGAGATCTGCTTCAGAGAGCCGTTCCTGTAGTAGGAGTTAATCCAATGTAAAGCCTTGGTTCTCTTGGTGTCACTAGCACTGGAGAGCCAGTGGGTGGCAGTACAATCCAAGGGTTGGGTACAGAAGGTCTCTGGGAAAAAACCCGTAGGCCCTCCAGAAAGTCAGCTGGAAGTGAAGTAGGCACTTTGAGCAATTAAAGACTACTAGAAATCAGCTCTGTCTCAAACACTGGGTAAGCCAATATTTTCCATGCATGGCTCTTTCCATATTTAAGAGGAAGGGGGAGATTCCATGCAATTGCATCATGCCTTCATGCAGTGATATCAGCAAACAGGGAGATGTTGCAAAACGTTTAAGATGAATCCCGGAACTTTGAGGATTCAGATCTTTGTATTCCGTTGCTTTGCATATTATTTGCTCGTTTGATATGCATCTTGGAGTGAGTGTTTTGGGGTATACAATTTGTGTGGAAATTCCAACGTTTCAGTTGACTAATTAGTCACATTTTGATCTAGCCATGCTTGGGATGGTGAGCAAAACAGCGTACCTTGTCAGGTTCTCAGAAAAGTAAAGGGTCGGATCCAGACTTATTTAGCTTATGGCCTGTACAACTTGAATCTGAGCATGACTCACTTGTCATGTCTTAGTTCCACAGAGTCTGAAAGTGGCATAGAGGTCATCCAGTCCAACCCTGGTCAATGATGGAAACCGTTCATTGGATGAAATTACAGTGTCTGATAGATCACAATCCTTTCTGTGCTTAAATAACTCCATCAAAGGAAAGTCCAAACTTTCTACTATCTAGCAAACATTCCTTTCCATGTTTCTGTTGAAAAAAATATCCCCCTCTCTACCCAATGGCTCCACCCATTGGCTCCATCTTGCTCTCCAGAACCACAAAGAACAATTGGTTTTAACAACCATGGGGAGAAATTAACCCACAATATCTAAACTAAGCTATATAGAGAATTACAAGACAATTCTTTTCCTTCACACAGAAGTAACTTTTCGTAAGTTCCCTGCTTGATTGACAACTGCATGGACACAGCTGTGCTCAGCTATGTGAAATTTCTCCCCATGAAATGATGGTTAAGTCAGCCACACCAACAAAAGTTAGGGTTGCAATGGTACCATCAACCATGGTATTTGTCTCTTAGCTGTTTACTGAATGGTGTTCCCTGGTTGAGTTTGGACATTTCAACGTGAGAATCAATGTTCTTGGAAATTTGGCCCTCTTGCAGGCCAGACTTTCCCAAACTGGTGCCTTCCAGCCCTTCACCCAGAGCAGAAGTGTCAGGAGAAACAAGCTGCTCAACTTGCGGGGCTTTGCAGTTCATCCATGAAAGCCCCCTGAAGGTGGAGCCAGAAGACTTCATGAAAGGGAGTGACCAAAGGGAAGTTTCCAGTTTGGATTCAACTCTGGCATCAGCAAGAAGAGAAGACTGAGGGGGGACATGAGATCCCTCTATAAGTCTCTCAAGGGATGTCGCAAAGAGGAAGGTCAAGATCTTCTTCCACTGATGCCAGAGTGTAGGACATGGAATAATCAATTCAAGTTGTGAGAACCCAGATTCAGGCTGGACATCAGGAAAAGCTTCCTCACTGTCAGAGCAATAGGACAGTGGGATCAGCTGCCTGGAGAGGTGGGGGGCTCTCCCACACTGGAGACATTCAAGGGGAAACTGGGCAGCCTTGAGTGGGATGGTGCAACTTGGTGTCCTGCAACAGCAGGGGGTTGGACTCAATGGCCTTCATGACCGCTTCCAACTCTCCTAGAGGCATTCAGGATGCAACTGGACTGCCATCTGAGAGGGATGTTTGAACTTGGGGGTCCTGCCCTTGGCAGGGATTTGGACCTGATGGTCCTCTGGACCCTTCCAACACTACTGCTCCATGATTCTACGAATCTACAATTCTATGATTCCCATTCCTCCGTGCAAGTCTGCGTTCCTACTTTCCTGTCCCTCAAGCTTGGAACCGCCTTCCTGATTACTTGTGTGATGGCCCATCTCTTAGTCCACATGCATCCTGAGAACGCACCTTTCCTGTGTAGCCTTCGATGGAGCTACCACGCCCAATATTAACTAAGCCTAACAATGAGTAAGTAGTAGTAGTAGTGGTAGTAATTCATTTCTATATCACCCCACAGCCAAAGTGTTATGTACCCAGAATAAGGCCACTGAGGATGGATGAAGTGTTCCAGAAGATCACACTTCTGAGCCAAGTAAATAGTAACTGCCATTATCTCCCAGCTTGTTCTTCCTGAACTTTCCCCCCTGTTCTCCATATTGAATTAAACCCTGTAAGCCCCTCCGGACATAGATGTCTTTTACACCCGTGAAATACTATGGTGCTGGTGGGAGGCTGATGGGAATCAGAGGCCATTCCCTCAGCTCAGCATGGCTTGTTCTTCATCATCTGTCACCTGGCAGCACCCTTTCCACCAAGCTAAAACATCTCTGCACTCCGCAAGCTCTCCCTAAAGACCGTCTTGACTCACCTCTTCCTCCGAATGCCCTCTATTCCCAGGCATATAATGGCATTGAATGGCATATGATCAGTGTTTTATTTAGGTCTAATTTTACAGAAATTGTTTTTGATGTTTAAGTCATTGCATATTTTTTATTTTGGAATTTCAAACTGGTTTTGAATATGGATTTTTATATACTGGAAATTTATATTGTGCTTTTAATTGTATCTGTATTTTTATTGTATCTTTTCTGTATTTTTGTACTTTTGAGAAGTTGCTTTGAACCACCCTGAAAACTTCAGCTATTGGGTTGCAGAGACATAAAATCAATCAAGCAATCAATCAATTTGTTCCATTCCAGCTTCTCATTAAAACTACTTGGTCACTTTAAGAATTGGTGCCTGAGTTCCGTTCCTCTTAGCCCTCCCTTCTCTGTCATGTCCTTTTGCTTGTAAGCCCAGAGGCTCTGAAATCTGAATTTACACGAGCCACTTTGGAAGCCTTTCTGTCCAAGGATGGGATAAATGCTAATGATAATCATTTTAGCCATTCCTGGAAAATAAGCACAGCAAGTGAGTATCTGTCTGTCCCTGAGACTTGTGTTTTCGTTTCTGGGCTTCAACAGACAAGCCATATTTATCAAGTGCATTGATTTAAGCCGTGGCTACGAGCAGTTCCAAATAAATGACGACAGAAAATGACTGGAACTGTTTATTTGCAATGAGGATCCCCTCTCCTCCCAATACTTTTCATTTTACCCCATCTTATTTATTATTATTATTAATTAATAATAATTAATTATTATTAATTAAATAATTAATTTAATTTAAAATTAAATTAAATAATAATTAATAATAATAATTATTATTATTATTGGCGACTTTCCAAAGATTAATGAATGGCATTCTGTGCTGCTTGATGTATATCACTCTACACTCGCAAGGGACGCATCGGGTTCTCTCAGTGTCTGAGCAATATTCTAATTATAACATTGTAACTATCTTTAATTAAAAAGATCGTGTAAACAAAAAGTGGTCGCAGCATTTTGAAGAAGGTTGAGAAGGTGCCTTCCGTTCAAACTCCAGTAACAGGAATCATTCATGCATGCATTGTTTTCATAAACAATTAATGACAAGGGGAAACATACATAAGTAATAAAACCTTCATATTAATTGCATTTTGAGCTTCCTAGGAAACATGTTTTGCAGTCTTTTGGAGCATCATGTCACTCATTGTAACTGTTACTAATTCTGCTCTCTTTTTCTTCTGAAACATGTTTATTGTGCAATCGAGACTGCATGCTTTGATGGCAATCTTCTCTAAACAACTGTGGATTCAGCAACTTAGAGATATTTGGAATCATCTGATTTGGGGATATGAATTGGTGTAGCTTTTATTGCTTGTCCATAATGCTAACTGAGCTCAGAATAAAAAACGTGAGTTTACCATGTGGGCATTCAACGCTGTTGCAGGTGCATGAGGAAGAGTTAATTAACACCAGTCCCTTATTCCTCATGCATAAATCAATAAATATTGCTTTGATCACTGGGAAGCTCTCTGAACTGCAAACCTATCTTCTTTTTAAGAGCACATGTAGAAGTCTGTGAGAAAGCTTTGACTATTGGGTGGTATACAAACAAACAAACAAACAAACAAACAGTTTAACCCATGAAACTCAACATCTTTAGTCAACATAGGCTCTCGTTGGATGCTGCAGACAATACAACCTGACAGCTTAAACCCAGCTAAGAGTTTTTTATTATTTATGTATTTATAGTGCATGTGTGTGTTTGCTTGGCTCTTATCTCTTTGAGACCTGCAAATGTATATGTATGTAATTGTGGTCCCAGAGTTCTCAAGACCTCTCCTATTCCCAGGGACATTACTTTGGACAACCAGGAATAAATTTCCAAGTGCTTCTTTGTAACCATGGCTGGTGCTAGTTAATAAAGGAAGGATGAGTCTGTTTTCAGCTCATGTCACTTTACTTATCTTATTTTAAACAATTTTAGGCCATCTTTAAAGGTAAGTTCCCCTCAACATGGCACCTCCATTTTCACATGTGTTCACTCATTATGCCCAATCTGTCCACATTAATTTCCACATTAATTCGCCATTTAAAAGCGCACAGAATTTCATCCTGAGATCATGTTTGGAGTGCCCATTTTAACGTGTTTGCTCCCAAACCACACATGTCTAAGCAGACTTTGCACAAGGTATGCCAAGAACTTTTGAGCCAAGAATTTCATTGCAAGTGCAGAATTGCATTGACTGGGGTGTGTGGAACACGCCAATCCACATCACACACAATAAGGAATTCCTCTGACATTCCCAGTGCTGGGAAGTGCAGCTTCCAGGCAAACACCATGATGGACATGCAAGCAGCTCCATTTGTGTGGAGCTGGATGGATTGACATTACAAACTGGGGATGAATTCTCACAAAGAGATAAATCTTTCCCTGAGACAGCTCATAAAGATGGAGCTGATTCTCACCTGAGCCTGGAGAAGTTTTCCCCTTCCCTAATTTCTATGGTGAATTTAGCATTGCTGCAAATATCCATGTCTTTGGAAGGCCAAACCAAACTTCTAATTATGCATGGAGGAGTTCAACACCCACATGGAGAAGCTATGTATCAATAGGTTTCTTTACTCTGCTGTGATCTTTCTTTTTTTCTCCTCCAGATTCTTGACCATGCTGTGGTGGGAGGCAGTTAAAATCCCCTCTCACTTGTTGTTAATCCTGAAATTTCACTGCTCAAAAATATTGTCCTGTCTGTCCATTTCACCCCTGCAGTGAGTGTGAGTAGTTTTGGGGATAAAAACCTTCCCACTTTGAGCACTGGAGCAAGGCTTAGGCTTATTATGCATTTCTTGTGCATTCTTGCAAGAGTGTTTCTTTTAAATTCCACGAGGATTTTGAAACACCTACACTTTAAACACGGAATGGTGCTTGAACAGTCAGGTTATTTTATGCATACCTGACTGTGGGGAAGTGTACAGTCTTGAAAAGTGGCAAAGGAATAAATTAAAATGATATATAGTATTGTTTAGTAAATTGCATGTAGATTTCAATCCTCTGGTGTGAATTTCAGTGAGTGGGGAGTTCACACTTCTCCAGGGTTCATGTCCATACTTGTGAAGGGGAGTTGTGCACTGAGAAAACCACTCCCTCCAAGTGTTAACCAAGCTCCCGAGCTGATGCAGGATCTCTGGATCTGAAGGAGGCTGTCTTTATGGCATGCAGAGTCTGCAGTTGGGCTGGAAGGCAAGCCCGGCCCTGGGGCATCTTAGACAACTGTGAATCCACACAGGAGATGCAAATTACACATGATGCAAAGGCAGTCACTGACTTCTGCAGACCCTTTCATTTGATCAGAAATTAAACCAAAAGGGGACTCCAGTGTACTCAGCTGTTCCTCCCTCAAGCCAGCACAGTTTTCTTTGCAAACCTTCTTTATTGCTCCCAACTAAAATTACCCCGAATGGATTAGATTCCTGAGCATGCAGAGAGCTCAGATTCTAGAGTTTACCCCCAGGAACGCTCCTTAGGAACATGCCTGGGCCCCAACCCCTTAGGAAGGGCTCTCTGAAGAGCAGTGCGTCTCATTCAGTTGGGCCTCCTGCCTCTGCTGACAGCTCACCATGAGGACACGAGAAGGGGGTGATGGTCTGCATCTGAGAACCCTTCATCCTCAGAGCCCCCTCTCCTTGGCTGTACACCCTGGTCATTCCTAGAAACTTCCTGGCTCAGTGAAGTGCCTTCCCTTGAGATAATCACCTCTGCCTCCGCCATCTTGGAATCTTGACCTGGCCCATTCTCTGGAATCCATTTCACTTTCCAGTTCTGAAGAATTGTCTGGAAGGCAGCCAGGAGTCCATGAGAACAGTTGTCTCACTCCTACTTCTATTTCTGTTTGGGCCACTGCCTGTCTGCCCATTTCACCCCACTTTGGAGAACTGAAAGTACCACTACCAAAATCGTTTCTTAGATTCTGGCTTAGCATAGTCAGGTTTCCTAGGTTATTATCCTAGAAAGTGAGTCTCCCGACTGGTGCAGAGGTTAGAGGTTTAGCGTTCAAGCAGTGAGACTTGGGGTCAAGTCCCTCCACAGCCATGAGGGTTGCAGGTGAGTTGGACACCTACATCCTGTCACACCGGCTTATCTTGCAGGGGTCTTCTGAGGGCCACACATGCTCTCTGGAGCTCTTTAGAGAAGAGCAGGTTTGAATAATTCTTAGTGAAAAGATTTCCAGTGAGAACCTTTGGCTTGACTACTGTGGCACAAACTACGTGGATGCTGAACTTCCAGCAAATTTCAGTGGGCAAAGAAATTTGCTGGGAGAGGTGGAAGCCACTGCTCACCTTCACAATGCCTCCCGGCAGCCAGGCACCATTTTCTTGTCCCCCATATGTTTTTGGAGCATCACGACATGATGACCCAATGGTATTCTGAAGCACCCATGGCCGGGTGTTGCTCTTGGAGACTTTCATGGTAGGAAAGACCATGAGAAGGAACGTTCTGGAGGTGGTAATGGAACTCTCCCCACTAAGCTCTCTGCATAGTTGCCTTTCCACCATATATCAGTGCTAAATCAGGGCATTTCAGCTCCACTTAGATCAGAAAGGGGCTGAATGAAAACTCATGGCTGCTTGGGAGATGCTGCGATGTGGCCTTGCTTTGGGGTCTGCCTGTTCACTGACTCTGGGTGCAAGTCCTGCTACCAGGCCCAAACAGAGAAGCTCTGAGAATAGGAACAAAATGAATTAGGGTGAAATTCAAGGATTTTCTTAATCAGGCAATGATCACTCCCTGTTTCCCCCCCTCGTAATTCAGTAATGGAATGGAGACAGTGTATGTTTCCTACCATGGCCCAACCCAAATCCACACACACATGGACTCTGCAGGAATGAGGCCTCTCTTGTCAAGACAGAAACCATTTCCCTCCATGGCCTCCGGAAAGTCACTTTCCCCCAGTTCTTCTCCTTGTATGTAAATGCAGCAATCACACCCGTGGGGGACGTTTTAATTCGTTACTTCTCCAACCACATCACTTCCCACAGTAGAGTTATCTGCTTTCCGCATTATCTGATGAGAGTCCCGCTCCCCTTAATGCAGTCAGCTAGTCCTCCGACTAACTTATTTTTATCCTTTCTCAATGTCACAGCTGCTTTTGACATTATTATGCTGACAGGGCGTGTCATTTCCCAACTGAAGCTCCTCTGCTATTTTATATTAACACCCGTGTCTCTGGTTTAAATATTAAGCTGGCTTCGCAACAACCTTCATATTGCAGGGACTGGCTATGTCGTAGCTTGCTTCTGTGATCATTTCCAAATTATGCACTCTTGGTTCCCCTCCCTGCCTCACCATCTTCGTCGGCTAGAGTGTCTTCATCCAAATTCTCCTGCTTCCGTTCCATCAGCCTCAGCTCTGACATTACCCTTTTCCCTCCTGAATTGGGTTGGAATTATTCTCAGCCCTAGACTTCCTCCGTGTGTGTGTGTGTGTGTGTGTGTGTGAGAGAGAGAGAGAGAGAGAGAGAGAGAAATACAACTTACTATTACTCAGATTGTGAAATGTAAGGCTTTAGAACCACCTTTAAACCTGTCAGGACCATTCATACCTTCTAGAAGAAACTTGTGGTGAATCTCTTTGAAGGTGCAATATGGAGGACGTAGAAGTCGTGTTGTTGGTGCCATTCGGGTCTCAACTGAACTTTTCCAACCAGGAAGGCACCTGCTCACCTGGCCAGCCTCTCATTCTTTCCTTTTCAGGCTCAGGTAGGGCTTGGTCTGGGCCACCATCACCTTGTCTGGCTGTAGTACTGAGACATCCCTCCTTCAGAGGCCGATGTTCAGTGGATGTGGACATCTGAGGCGCAGGAGGTTTGCCATAGTAGAAGCAACAGTTCGGAGCCCCTGCCATGGAACATGGCTTCTCAAATCTTCAATGTAGTGTCTGGAAGAGCAGTCCCAAAGCAGTGCTCCTGCCCAGCATCTCCTTTTGGATGCAGAAGGCTGACTGGGGGGAAAGGCATAGCTGCTTCATTGCCATTTCTCACCTTCATGGAGCATCCAGTTGCCCTCATTCCAATCAAGCAGCACAAAGCTTGGCCCCTTCCCACCATGATTTTGCCCATGTTCCCCAACCTTGACCCAAGAGACCCTGCCCTCTACCTACATGTATTTCCTCTGCTGGGGGCAGGATGCCTGTGGGTCCTCCTTTACAGTGGACTGTCCTCTGTTTGAACATCTTCCAGAGGACTGCCCTTATTTTGAAGGCATCTTCTATTTGAAGGGCTGCCACTCCAAGTCTGAGTGAAAGATGAAGAACCAACAGGAGGAAGAGCTGGGCCTTCCCATCAGCAGCTCCTCAAGAGAAGACGGGTCTCCATAATCTTCCATGTTATGAGGACATGTGCTACCTTTCTATTAACATTTTCAAAATATTTCAGATTCTACACCTAAGCACATGAATTAGCATGTGCAAACTTTCTGCGGATCAGTGCCCTCACTTTTCCTCTCTAATGCTCCCCTTCTCCTCCTGTACTAGTAATGTTTAATTAATTGATTGTAATTAATGTATTTTAATGTTGTTAGCCACTTAGGGAGTCCTGTCTGGCTATTTGGCGGCATATAAATTTGAAAATAAATATTTATTTTTCAATTTATATCCTGCTTTTTTCCTACAAAGGGCTCAAGGCAGCTTACATCTCCTCCTCCATGTTACCCCCACAACAACCACCCTGTGAGGTCGGTTGGGCTGAGAGTCTGTGAGTGGCCCAAAGTCACCCAGTTGGCTCCATGGCCGAGCGGGGACTCAAACCCGGATCTCCTGAGTCCCAGTTCCATGCTCTTAACCATGACACCACACTGGTGGAGGGGAGGTTGGGCATTCTTTCTCTCTTCAAACCTCACACCAGTACATTCTCGCAGTCCGAGCATTCAGAAATCACCATCTGGGCATTAAGGTAGGTGCATGAAGCTCCTTGCAAGGGCACACCTTTCTTTAGGAACACACAAAGTCACTTCTTGGCAAACTGGTCTGTTGGTCCTTCTAGTTCAGCATTGCCTGCAATGACCTGAGATTCAGGCAGGAGTTTATTCCTACTTGGTGATGACAGAGCTTGAACCTAGCAAGACTTTCTGCATGGGAATCCTGCAATTTTATCAATAACCTGAACTCCTTCTCCTCCTCCTCACCTTTGAACCCTTTTGGGTTATTGGCAGTGTGTCCACTCTGAGTTTCATCTGAACTTGTGAGCTATCCATTGTGACTGGCCCAACGTCACCCAGTTGGCTCCATGGCTGAGCAGGGACTAGAACCCAGATCCTCTGAGTCCCAGTCCCATGCTCTTTACCACTACACCACACTGGCTCACCACACTATCAATAAATAAATATTGTACAATTAATATGCACCCAGCCTAATTCTTTAATTCTGCTGCAGGTGCTGGTCTGGGTAAGTTTCACTTATGCAAACTTTCTCAGGTCTGCACAGCTTACAACCCACCAGGACACCTGCAGCCCAGCCGCTGAGTTTTATGCTCTGCTCTGTGCTCAGAAAGCTGATCCTCCTTTTCTTGTAGGAAGAGGTTGACCATCCAGCAAACAGTGTGCTTAAGTCACAAAGCTTCTGTGTCTCATTCCAATCCATTTGCTTTCCATTTTACCCTCCCTTACCCGGCAAAAAGCCACACTGAACTCAATGTGGCCTTTGCGTATACTGGCATAGGATTGCTTTCTACACCACCTTTCCCTACTTGGGAGCCATCCAAGTGTGTTGGATGCGTGTTGTTAGTGTGTTGGACTACAACACCCACCATGCTGGGGGTGAGTCGAGCACATCTGGAGGGTACTTGGTTGACGAAAGGTGCAGCAAGACTTTGCTAATTCTAGCAGGAGCATGGCTAGGATATGCATTGAGGTTCGGGTGGACTGCGTTGCGTTTGGTGGGTTCTTAGTCACGCACATCTGCCCTTAACACTTACGAGCATACAGTGCCCAATGCTGCACATTCACGATTGTTGGCTGCTGCAGTTGGGACATACACACCACTCCTGCTTTCCTGCTGAGCTGTAATTAATTTCTTGTTCCTGCTCTGTCGCTCCACAAAAGGCGATGCATGTGGCTTCACCGTGCTTGATTTCGTAAGCAGCCTAATTTGCTCACGAAACTGACATCGCGGCGTTTTGCTTTCAGGAGTGTCTTCAACAGGACATGAACAACAACAGCAACAAAAACCAAACCAAGAAAATGATTATGCCGTGAGAGACAATGCCCCAGAAAATGTCTCTCCGCAGCTGTACTTTGGCGACTATGACAAAGAAATGTAAAACAAGATTCCCGAATCTGGTACTGGCTTGTACAATCTTGTTAAATCACGCACACACACGCACACACACACCCAATGCCCACATTAGTCAGTACTCTTTTTTTAGTGTGTGTGTGTGTGTGCGTGTGTGTGTGGGGTGGGGGGATTGCTTCTTTTTCTACAGCCTCAGAAGGTGAAAGCTTTCCTTTTCTTCCCTTCTTTCCTTTTTAATTCGTCCTTTCCCCTGCTTTTTCAAAATGCACTCATTGAACTCTTGGCAATTAGTGCAATTGAAATGTATTGACAATGTGGCGGTCTTCTAAAGCGTCATTGTTCTGAGTGCTTAGCGCTCGGGACCATTGAAAAGTGCCATGGCTGTGTCAGACGGCTCATGGCTTGCTCAATTATATCAATGGACCAGTGACTGCCAAAGGTTCCTTTGGGGGTATGAATGTTACTTAGTGATAAGAGCCTCTAGAAACAGAATCCCTGGGCCCCATCTCTGGTGGGAGATGGAAATGAAATATGTATTTCTCTGCTGTGGAAAATTAATGTAATTGGCTCCCTTAAAAAGCTCTGACAAGTTGACCTGTTTGAAATCTGAGGAGGGCTTATGCCACGCTATCACATTATCTCCAACATAAACCTCCTACTCTGATGGGGAAAAGGGGAAAGATAAATGGAATTTGGATAGTAATATTAAACTTGAGTGCCATGGACCACATTAGGGCTTGATTCTATTCCTCCCCATCCCTGCCCCGCTTCACTGCCTGCCAATGTCTAGCTTCTGACCGGATTCTTAGAGAAATCTCACCCTTTCACATCACCAGCCATCCTTTTGTTTTCTTTATAAGGGGATAATAGGGAAAGAAACTATTAGGTCTTTCTTCCATGCAGTGGAATGGCTGCAGTGCAGCTCTCTTGCAAAGCCACTTTCTCCAGAGATATCCCATTAACTTCAAGGGCGCTCCTGCTTCCTCATATCCACGAAGACGAGATCAAGGATTGGCCCTCCTCGGTCTTCCTCTTTGGAAGCACCAGTGCAAACGTGGCAAAGCTTTCTGCCATTCCCGGGCACGCCTTGACTCTGAAGGGGGGTTTAGTTCTTTCTTTGAAAGACTTATGGGCCACTGGAGAGATTAACTCTCCCCTAGAATATCTTTAACTGGATTTGAATTAGGCTTCCCACATCCAGGGTCAACCCAGTAGCCTATACTCTAGTACCAAAGTGGAAGTGGCTTCTACATGCAAGGCCAGCATCAGAGAACTACACTGAATTTCAGTTAAAACCTGTCTTTCTTGGACTATTTGGTATCTATAACTCAAAGCTACAAAGCTGCCCCCCATTGCTGTTCTGGAAACTGTGCAACGCTGTGCTCCTACTTTAGCAGTGGATGACTTGTGGCTCTCCAGATGCTTCCCTACAATTCCCATCATCCTTCACCATTGGGTATGCTGGTGAGGATGGATGGGAATTGTGGGCCAAAATACGTGGCCTCCAGATATTTTTCAGAGTACCTATTTATGGGATTTATACTCCATTAGGTTGGTGACTTACACATGGGCCAGAAGAGGAATTTCATCACTAAAAAAGAGGCACCGATGTGCTTTACATTTTTGATGTATCCCTTTATATAGTGGAAATCTAAAAAGAATAACTATAGTTTACTGAAGAAGGGAAGAAAAGCCATGCTGGATCAACCCAATGATCCATCTAGTGTAATGTTCTTTTCACATGGTGGCAAACCAGGCACCCAGGGCATCTCTCAAGCAGGATGGGTGAAGACCTCACCTGCCCGAGCTCTTCAGCAGCTGGAGAAGTAACAATAGAAATAACGGCAACAGAATACATCTCACCGCAGTGGAGAAGACAGACTGGCTGGCCCATGCATCTACCCAGCTTTTTATCCAAACACTACTTGCTGGGAGACAGTTTCAAAACTCTTGCTTGCCTACCTTTTTCCTCCACCTTTTAAAACCAAAATTGTGTAGGACAGCCCATCAAACAGGGCACACTTTCAAGGAGAGGACTGTGCCCATCAAGACAGGGTGACCACCAAGAACTCAGAGAGGAAAACCACTTCACCATGGTATCTCCATGTTGTCTGGACTCAATTTGATTATTGTCCCTCAGCCTGAAAGCCAGTGTGGTGTAGTGGTTAAGAGCATGGGACTGGGACAAGGGAAAAGTGAGTTCTAGTCCCCGCTTGTCATGGAACCAACTGGGTGACTTGGGGCCAGTCACAGACTCTCAGCCCCACCTACCTCACAGGGCTGTTGTTGTGGGGATAAGATTGAGAGCAGGAGGAAGAGAATGATGTCAGCCATTTTGAATTCTTTAGAAAAGAAAAAAGGTGGAATATAAATCTAATCTAAACAAACCTGTTTACTAGCACAGTCAGGTACTGGGCTTACTCCATTGCTGCTTCCCCTGAATTACACAAAAAATAAATTATAACTGGATGTCATTTTTATGTTAGTGACAACTCACTCTTTATCTCATTTCCCAGTGGCATGTAGGATATTTTACAGGGGTTAAGCTTTCATTTAGTTTGCAACTTTTGACCCTACAGACACCTGACCTACAATTCTGCGGAGCGTCTGCGGCCATATATGCCCTCCCGCCCCTTATGATCAGCAGCAGATGCTCTCCTCCGGGAACGTTCTGTGAGGGAAATAAGGAGGGCGAGTACCCAGAGGAGGGCCTTCTCTGCGGTGGCGCCCCACCTGTGGAATGTGCTCCCCGGAGAGGCTCACCTGGCACTGTTGTTATTTGTTTTTCAGCGCCAGGAGAAGACCTTTTTATTTAAAAGGTATTTTAATTGTTAAATTAAGTTTTTTTTTCATTGTATTTATTGTATTTAAACTTATATCTCAAGATGGGCCAGTTTTAATAGTTTTCCTAGTTTTAAATAATATATTGTTGTTTATGCTGTGAGTCACCCCGAGGCTGGTTGCAATTGGGGGCGGCATATAAATGTGTAAAATGAATAACATAAATAATAAATAAATTCCCACCATTCCTTCTCATTGGATATAAGTTGTAGGGCTGATGGGAGCTGTAGGCCACAACACCTGAAATAGTCCACTTCTGATTGAGGTTTATTCCTAGAAGAACAACTGTTAGTGAGGCTTCTGCAGAATCCTCCAACCTATACATAGAATTTGCCGACGGAGAATTTGTCAAGCAAGCTAATGTTTAATCAGTTTTTCATCTCCTCTGCTGAAGAACCCAGGTGTCTATAAACAAAGTTCCACTCCTCACAACACTTCTGTCTGGTAGCAAAACATCTGGGGTGGCTTCCATCTTCACCACTTTTCGGAATTTGCTGGCTCCTATCTCTTCTCGGGACTGCAGGTGGCGCAGTGGTTTAAACCGCTGTGCTGCTGGGCTGGTTGATCGAAAGGTCGCCGGTTCGAATCTGCACACGGGGTGAGCTCCTGTGCGCCGTCCCAGCTCCTGCCAACCTTGCAGTTCAAAAGCATGCAAATGCAAGTAGATAAAAAGGTACCACTTTGGTGGGCAGGTAACAGCGTTCTGTGCACCTCGGTGTTTAGTCATGCTGGCCACACGACCACGGAGACTGCAGACAAACGCTGGCTCCCTCAGCTAGGAAACGGAGATGAGCACCGCCCCCTAGAGTCAGGCATGACTGGACGTAACGTCAAGGGGAAACCTTTACCTTTACCTTTATCTCTTCTCCTCACCCCCTCTCGGCAACTACAGTGCTGGTTTCCAGCCATAAACTAATATTTAATATGTCATCGCATCATTAATATCCGCTGCTTAGACATTTCTGTAGGAATGTCTGCAGATGCCCTGCATCTGAATGGCTTTAAAGGGTTGGACCTGTACTGTGTAAATACCCCATCAAAGCACCCATGAGACAGCACATAAATATCTTGAATCACGGCGAACTAATCCAGTGATGCAATTATTTTAAATGCTTCTCCCAGGGACTCTCTGGGTAAAGGATTTTAAACTCATGCATAAAATATGAATGTCTCTGCTCACCAGATACCCTATGAGCTGAAGGGGATTGAAATGATGGATAAAGGATTCAAATATCTTTATTGGGGGCCTAGGAAGGTGGCTAAAATCTCTCTTATACTTTTCCAAAACCTGCAGTCAGCCCGACTGGCTGAACAAGCACAAAACTGTGTGTGAACAGCTGAGCTCTCTTTGTAGGCAAAATGTTGCAAAGAGACCCAAAATGCTTTGGGAGGAAAGCTCTCCTGTTGTACTGAAGTCTGTGTGGTCAGAGCTCTCACATGGATGGAGGAAAAGCTGTCAATGGATAAAGGTAAAGGTTTCCTCTTGACAAAGTCCAGTCATACCTGACTCCAGGGGGCGGTGCTCATCTCCGTTTCCTGACTGAGGGAGCCAGCGTTTGTCTGCAGACAGTCTCTATGGTTGTGTGGCCGGCATGACTAAACACCGAAGTGCACGGAATGCTGTTACCTGCCCACCGAAGTGGTACCTTTTCACCTACCTGCCTTTGCATGCTTTCGAACTGCAAGGTTGGCAGGAGCTGGGACAGAGCAATGGGAACTCACCCCGTTGTGCAGATTCGAACCAGTGACCTTTCGATCAGCCAGCCCAGCAGCACAGCGGTTTAAACCACTGCGCCACCTGCAGTCCCTTGGCTATCCATGTCAATGGATAAGGCTAAGCTAAATATCCTGCAGCCTTTTCTTCTTTTGTAGGGACGGAAGCCACTCCCCTTTTCCTGATAATTTTTATCTCCATCCTTCCTTTCCTTTCTGTCACAGAACACACCCAAATCTTCACCTTCTCTAGTTAAACTATGCCTGCTCTCTCTTCATCAGGGTGGACCTAAAGTTCAAGTGTTCCACAGATTAAGAGTTTGATCCAAAGTTGGGTCTGAGGGGCACAAGGTGGGGTGAAGCTTTATAGACACATGGAAACTGAGCGAGTCAGAAAGGGTCTCCTGGGCCATCTAGTCTGACCCCCGGGTGCAGCTGGCTCCACTCACGACATGCCCACCATGTGCATGTCCAGCCTCTCCTTGAACACTCTCACCGATGGGGCGTCACCCACCTCTCGTGGAAGCCCCTTCCATGCCCTCGGGGTCCTAACTGTCGGGAAGTGCTTCCTGGCATCCAAATGGAACCTTGGTTCCCGTTTTATATTATGGGGTACACATGATTTTTAGGGGGAAAAGAAAATGACAACCACCACCCAATCCAAACTGTGAAGAGTTGTGGTGAATTCTTCTCTCTTCCACCCCTCACCCTTGCACAACCCGTTTCTCAAAATCCCCCCCGTGCATGTTACGGACCGTGAGTGCCTCATAGTGGTTCATCTTGACCATCATAGTCATCATTATTATTAATTATTATTAATGATCATCATTGATCATCATAGTGCCTCATCTTGACCACACACACTCCAAAGAGGACCACATCTCAAGCCTTGGGAATACAGATGCCATGGCATTTTTATGCTGCTCATCTGTTTTTCTTTGTAGAAAATGGACACGTAAATTTATGTGGAAATGTATTTGCTTTTTGTTGTCCATTTACCTAATCAGAGATATTGCCATGAAGCACTTTGTAGTCTACTTAGGTTTTCACTGTCTTGAATAATTGGATGATTTTTGAAATCTTGGGCACTTCACTGCTCACACCAGTTTTCAGCTCTCTTTCCTGCCATCATAGGAGTAAAACAAACATCACCAGAGGATGGAAAGGAACTGGGAGCTGGCTTTTGTGTGGAAGGGCTGCGAGTTCCAGTTCAGTGCGGTGTCTTTTGCACGAGGTGTTTCTCTGTGGATTTCATGACTTTCGTAAAAACAGACAATCTCACAAAACTGCACCCTGCCTTTTATTTGTGCAGCATTGCATTTTAGGGATGCCTTGATAAGGTGGCAGGTTTGATTTTCAGTGTGGATATTGTAGCTCTGTCTGGATGAATCATGATCCAAAACCTTCCTTTAAAAAAAATGTGTGTTTTGTGTTGGTGGTGGTGGTGGTGGGGAATTATAGGTGTCCCAATGTGTAAATCCTTGCAGAAGTTTGATACGGCATTAAGAACAGACATGTGCATCCTATTGGAAACAAGGATGGCGTTCACACTTGCATAGTCATTGTGTAGGATATCCTATAGAAAGTAAAAGGCGACATTCACATCTGGATGTGTTCTACTGAATGTCTGATTTTTAGTATTAGCTTTGAAAAGCAAGAGATATACAAGTTACGATGTAAACTATCTGTGAACATTCAGAGCCAGAGAGAAAAAGCAGAACATTTGAAGAAATCAAGAAGCCAATTTTACACATCTCTAGCATATTAGAATGGGTGTCTTACAGAATAGTGGCAGTGCTATTAATTAATTAATTAATTAATTAATTCGATTTTATTTTTATTCTGCTCCGTTAGCCATAGACTCCCTGAGCAGGTCACATATTGTGAACGAATATGAGCATTAGCTCACAAATTGAATAAGCCAGTTTAAAGATCACACATTTTACATGAAAGCAGTTGAAGAATATTTGTAATTAAAGGTGTGTTACCTTAAACCCAAAAAAATTCAACAGCTGGCTGGGGAAGGCAGGGAGCTGTAGGACTTTAAAAATCTTTAAACAGGCACAGGATTGAGTCCCATGTTGCCATAACAATCTTGTCAATATGTCCACAAAAGCACCTAGACCACAACAAGGCCAAATTTACATGAAGGAAGGGGAGTGCCCGTTGCCTTACCTTTTGTGAAAGCCCCACCTGCTAAAGGCTGTGGAAGGCAGGCATGACTGGGCTAAAGGTGTTCCAGCTAAGGGTTGTGCCTGTAGAATTCATTTACGTCTCCTCTGCCCTCAATCGTATCCCCATAATTCAAGAAAAACTTTTATTAACTTTTCAGGTCACATGTGTCACTATAAATCATTGGCCGCATATGAGCCGGCCAAAAGGAGAAGACAATGTGAGAAACCAACTCCTCCTTCCATTTTACAAAAACTTTCTTGCCCAGGAACAACAGGCCAGTAGTTGCTTATATGCCCAGATTGTTACTTGGTTTAGACAACCATATTATGGAAATAGTGGCCATCAGAATTGTACTTGCAACTGTTCTGGGTCAACATATAGAAGCAAACCCAGGATTTGGAACTGAATGTTGCAACATCCTGCAGATTCTAGAAGAGCAAAGTGTCTTCATGTGAATGCAACTCAAAACTATTTTGTAGTGCTACAGGAATGAAATTCAGTACGTTTCAGGCTCGATTGCTTCTGTCCCTCTTTAGCAGGAGCGTAAGGAGACTTCTTAAGCACTGACTCCCAGTTTAGATGCTCTATAGATGATTTTGATGCCTGGACCTGGAGAAACTGCTTCTTCTTAACGACGGTGGGTTGAAACAAGCCGACTTCAAAGCTAGCCCAGGAAGGTTTGTTTCTACTAACCATAATGAGGATTAAGCACAGGTTAGGGTTCAGACAAGACACTAAACTGCGTTTAATCTAAAAGGGGAGCAGCAGCTTCCTATTTCCTCTTCACAGCCATGCTGCAGAAGGAGAGGGGAGAGCGCCATGAGGCTTGCATGACTGTATTTTTCTACTAAACCATGGTGCAGCATTATGCCCGATCACAGCCAGTGTCTGCTTTAGAACTGCTTTCGCATTGCCTGTGGCAGGCGGGCAGAACTGCATGGCCAGGAGGCAATCTCGCCCTCCGGGGCTTCCCAAAGGGCCTTGTTCTTTCCCTCTGGCCAGGAAACACCTTAAGCTAAAGTAGGGGTTGACTTTGGCTCTGCCCACCCCGGAGTATGGCCTCCAAGAGGGTCTCTGAAATGGCATCTGCCCCTCCGATTGAAAGCTTCTGCACCCCAAGTCTGCCATTTGCTTGCCTTGAGCTGGAAAGTGTGGGTTGGTTGGTGACCTAGCTTGAGGCTGATGTATTGGATCAGACCAGCGCTATTGCTTTATGTTGGTTAATTCATGTTAAGATCTCAGTTTGACACATTAAAGTATTGTGTGTTCAAGCGTTCGGATGGTGATATGTTAAGTGCACTCCATTAGCTACCCAGGAGTGCAACGTTGCAACCCTCAAAGTACTCCAGTCGTTGAAGTACTTTGAAAGGATTGAGGGTTGTCTCTGAACAAGCAGGAATGGTGGATTCCCCAGTCCTCGAACAGCTTGCTCGGAAGCTGCCTATTCAGAGAAGAACTGTTAGAGAGTAAATGGCTTGAAGAATGTGGCTTAAGTGATCTAAAACACCATCTTCTTCTCAAGGGATACCCTGTTGAGAGTCAGTGGAATCTGGAGATACTCAGCACAGTGAAAAGCCTATGGTATGCAGGCAATGAGGGTGGTCTTACTCAGGCACACCTAACAGGACTTCCCATGAAATCGTTCTTTCCGATTTACACACTGTACAGTCTCTCTCGAGCAGTACTGTCAGATCATCCTTTCTGGCTGTTCTTGTTTGGGAAGAGTAATAAAAAGACAAAGAGCTTCAGTGTTGCATAGTTATTTTTCCAAAGGCATCAAAGAGTAAATAAACTGGTCTTTTGTAATTTCACGGCCACAAGTTATACACTTGATTAGGAAACAAAAAGGTGACTCTGATCTGAACTAAATGATGACAATGTTGGTTACTATACTTCTAGGGCGGTTCCAGTCATTGGGCAAGTTCAGAAATTGGGAGCACAATCCCGCCACAGTTAAAATATTTTAAAGTGCCGTTTCTTTGAATGGGAATGATTTAAGGGCATGAACTTAGTTTTCTCTCTGAAATTCTTTAAAGTGCTTAAGGATCCTGAGAGAAATCCCACTGAATGGAATTGGACTGATTTCTGAGTAAACAAGCATACAACTGTCCTTCAATACTGGCTGAATTTTGCTATAACTCTGCTTTGCTGGTAGCAAGCAACTTCACCGCATTTCTGAAAAAAGACTTCACAAAATTGTCCTAGGCAGGAATTACAATGAACTTGTAACTCAGCATTGCTAGGAGATTTTTGCGTTCATTTGCACATCGGAGCAGCTTAGCACTGCACACCATGACACGCCTCTGGTTCTTTTTCCTCCAGAAATGGAAAATGTATGCTTCTCCCAATCTTACTGGATTGCCACTCCCACCATCCCTCACCTTGGGCTATGGTGGCTAGGATGATGGGAGTTGTGGTAAGACAACATGTGGGGGTGGTCACAACCACCCAACCTTCTTCTACTGCAGGGATTTCTCATATGTGTGTGTGTGTGCATGATATAGATACACACACACACATATGAGACTATTTATCTATCTATCGATAGATATATAGATATAGATATCTTAAAACTGATATATAACTCAATAAAAGACATATAAGAGACCTGAACAATGTATGCACACACGCAACACACACAAGCTTTTTTTATTCATTGCAATCTCAGAGGCAATTCCTCATGCAACAGCAACTTTCCTCAGCCAGGACCCTTCTAGATGCTCAGGACTACAATTCCCAGCTGTCCCAGTCAGCAAAGCCAATGAATACGTGTTCTAGAACAAAGCCCCACTGACTCAAGGGTACAGGGTCACACTTCCCCAACACTGTGAGGCATGAAGGAAGCTCACAGTCACAGACAGAATGGATGCAGGTGAACATCCTACCAGAGTACAAAGGAACGGTCACATAGCTAGCAGGGCCACAGTGAAGCAATCTACCCAGGTGGCAGGTGCTAGGAGATGGGGTCAAGGTGTTGGGAGGAGACACCTGTGTGGCAGGTGTGCTTTGTGCTTCACAGGTTTCTGTCCCATCCTTAGTGTTGAAGAGTGTTCCACCTACCAATCCTGCTTGCCATTGTGTTTGGAAAGGGAAGCAGTACGCCATCGTGTTCTTCGCCTTGGACAGTGAAATGTCTTTGGTCAGCCCTGAAGAGGAAGACCTGCACAGCTCCAGAAGACAGCTGAGCTTACTGGGCTTAAACGATTCTGTCAGTAGCTCCTTACAGATGTGTAGAGTTCAGCAGGCGCATCGGAAGATTCGAATCCATAGACAAGTCTCCAGATGGCTCAACAACTCTGCAGCTGGCCAGAAGTCTTTCCTATATGCGAAAACATGAAATAAAATCAATTTCAGGCCAGAGATTTAATACCAATAAAGGCATCAGGTAGGGAACATTTCATCAAATGAAATTTTAATATACTGTCACAACCAGATGCCTGTTGAATTTGTTCTGTAAAAACGTCAATTCCGCAAGTTGCCATTAATTATTTGTGAATGTATAAACAGTAAGCAAGCATTTCAGCATGGTTATTTATTTATTTCTTTATCAAGAGATGCTCTTTAACCAAATTCTAATTTGGGGTGCTTCTTCAGCTGTAGAGAACCCCACTTATTCCAACAAATTGGAATATTTATGGTGTACAAGTACATTTGATTGGGACAAATAAATACTTCATTGGAGAGCTGCTTGGAGGGAAATGATTTCTTCAGGCTAGCTACTGGGGAAAATAATGAAATAGTGAAGTGGCTGAAATATTCGTCTGCAGCAATAAAGACATGGTTGTCTTGCTAAACAGAGCAAAGAGCCCCCGTTATCCAAATGATGATCAGACCAGGGAAACCCAAGTTCATTGTGTGTTCATATCACCCTGTACCTTGTAGAAGGAATATCCAGTTATATGAATATTTTGGATGTCTTCTGGATCACTTGGAGAAATCAAATGATATTGAAGAAGGCTGGACCCTCAACTGTTTCCTATTCATACATACCTAGATCAAGCCAGAACTGGAGAAGACAACCCTGCTAGTGAAAGTCAAAGGCAGGAGAGGAGGAAGACTGGCTATGAGATACTTTGACCCCATAAAAGAAGCCACAGCCTTGAGTTTACACGGTCATGGACAAGGCCTCTTGGAGGACACGCCTCCATGGGTTCACAATAGGTTGAAGGTGACTTGATGGCCCTTAACAACAACTTCTGTGACCTGTCCCATATCATTAATCATTTTCCTATATTTATTAGGATCATTAGAGCCTAAAATTCCAAGCAACATTGCTCTCTACATGGATGTCTATAGAAGTGTTTAATGTTCTTCCATGGAATCGTAGTATGGAATCATACAGTTGGAAGGGACCTGCAAGGCCATTGGGTCCAACCGCCTGGTCAGTGCAGGACTCAAGTCTTCCACCCAGATTCTAACCAGGCCTGACTCTGCTTAGCTTCCAAGATTAGGCAGGATCAGGTACCTCAGGCTTGTTTCCTTATAGCCAATCAATTAAAATACGAGGCAATTATCAAGTGTAGCCTTCCCTTTGTCTGTTTATTAGCTTTCATTAGGAGCAAAGCTAAGATGCTATTCTTGCCAGGATGGATTAGGCCATAAAGATCCCCCCCCCCTCCATTATAACATCACCCCTTCATACATTCTCTTATTCAGCTGTGTCGTTGTGATGCATTATGTTAAGGAGCTTTAAGATGTAAGGTGACAATGACCTTAGCCTTAATTAGATGTGATGGAAATAAAGGCGAGAACAATGATGATGAAACTGTGCCACGAAACATAAATCATAAACTACTCTGGTGGACGGGACACAGCTACACAAATAACTTAAGTTAAATGAGCCCTCTGATGAGGTGCACCCACAATTATTTATCTATTGTGGGTTGGTGGGAAAAGTGTTTTCCTAGCAAGGAAAGAGAAATTGCCCTACCTTGTCAGAAAAACTGGCTTTCAGAAATGATTTATTATTAAAACTTGAAGACTTACTCATTTTGAGAATTTTTCTGAGCCAGCCTATTGGAATGAATGGGGCCATGCATGGGCACTGCTGTGCACATCTGGGGCTCCCATTCATTCCCATGGGGCCAGCAAAAGGTCATTCCTTAGTGAATGGCTGCTGAAGTATGATTTCATTTAGGAAAGTTAGAATGTTTAGCAATTCTGTATGAACTCTCAAGAGACTCTTCTATACTCTAATTCAGACAACCTGATTTGTCTGAATGGTTGGTGTTTATTTCACTTTTTCTGGTAAGTCACAGCTGGGACAGATGGAAGATACTCAGCCCTAAATAGAGGACAGAGGGAAAGTGGTTTGGGGCAGGTCCTGTCAGGAAGAACCTCTTGACTATTAGAGAAACATAGCAGTAGAACCAATGACTTAGGGAGGTTGTGGGCTCTCTCCCACTGGAGGCATTCAAGATACAGCTGGACAGCCACCTGTTAGGGATGGTTTACCTTGAAGACTTGCACTGACCAGGGGGTTGGACCTGATGGCCTTCTTGGCCCCTTCCATCCCTAATGTTCAATGGTCCTTTGAGTCTATGGTTTTATGACTGGTAGATCCTATCTGGCAACCCACAGGAAAATCTTCAAGAGAAGCACTATCTTTCAGAAAGTTCTCCATGAACTGCTGACAAAAATCTGCTCTGATGATATTGGTACATTGATGGCATGGTCTCTTCCTCTTCCTCCTCCTTTCCAGTGTAGGGGGAGTGATTTGAGGCAAATTATTCAGATGAGTACATTCTAGATGCTACGATCCAAATTGGCACACATTTCAATTCTATTGAGACTCATTTGCTGGATTTTAATGTAAGAAAATCTGAGAACCATCCATATGCAGCTATCTATAGAAAACTATTCAATAAGAGTACTTCTTAAAATAGAATCACTCTCACCCAGATTTCCCAGGGCACCATCTCCTGCATGGATATTTTCTTAAATTAAGACAGCTGTACCAAGGAATGTGATTTTGTAAGGGAGCTTCGTGCATTGAGCAAACAATTTTCATCTTTGAGGACACTGGTAAACCATTTCAACAAAGCTCAGCAAACAAAGCACACCCACCTGCTCAAAAAGCAGAGCAAGGCAGCATCTTGTCAGTTAAATGTAGTCTATCATTTAACCAGGTGAAAGAGAGCTTGCAGGGCAGGCACATTATACAGAATGTTAATGGTTACCAAGAAAAGTCTTTGATTTCCTTCAAAAGAACAAAGAATATCAGGGACATGCTAATGAAGGTGAATGTAGGGATTGTAAACAGACATGCCATACCTTACTAGGGCTATAGTTCCCACAAGTCACCATCCTCTGGGCATTGTGTCTGTTGTAAACATATCTGCAATACATTTGAAGATCAGGCCAACTGGAAAAAAATGCCCAGAGACACTTCATCACTTGCAAACAAGCTGAGTGGTTTATCCCATCCAATGCTTCTGTGGTAAACCATATATAGGGGAAAAGTCCAGGGCATTCAAATTCCACTGCACTCTGTCCTTGGCGTTGACTCTCTCCCTTGTGCCCTTAGCACCTCCTCCTCCCACAGCTGTGTCCTGAGCCAGTAACTCTCCCTGCCCACCTGCCCCTTTCCCCTTCCTGGCAGATCAAGGTGAGACGCTTCTAACCACAGTCCTTTACTGAGTTAGGCTGCCCAGTCAGGAACAGCTCTGTGATACAGAGTAAATAATATAAAGCATCCATCAAAAATGAAATCCCTTTAACTGCAGTGTTATTTCTGCTCATTCCAGAGAGTTAGTTCCAAACTGAATTCCTTTCTTTCCTCCCACTCCAAACAGTGTTGGCTTCACCTTTAGGGAAGTTCGCAGTGCTTGTGGTCCAGATGGTGGGAATGCCAGCTTTTACCATCGGCTCACTCGTTTGAACTGTTATCAAAGTGACATTCCCCTCCCCCCACCCCCGACACCCCCAACAGGTTCAATGACCTCTTCCCCCTAACAAGAAACCCTCTGGTTCTTCTAAGCAGCTTGGCTCATTTTGCAGAGCTTACTGACTTTGGCAATTCTGCTAAAGCATTTTGCCCCCACATATTTTTTTAGATTCAGAGTTTGAGATATCCACTGTGGAAGCAGGTCCAGTCCCTACAAGCTGAAATGCAATCCCTGAACCCCATCTAAAATTGTACTTCGGAGCTGGGGATGACAATGGGTCACCCCCCAGGTTTAGAAAAACACATCGTTGTGGCATAAACTTCCTGCCCATGCTGCCATCCTGTTCCCTTTCAGATGACAGCACACCGACTTGAGATTTTATTCATTTAGTTTACAAATTTCTATGCCGCCCCTTGCCAGCTATTTTGGGAGCACAATCCAGCCAGCGATCGTGCAGTTTTCAAGACACATTGGGAGAGTAAAGCGTAACTTTGCTTCTGTTCCTTTGAAACACACACAGAAATGTGCTCACCTTAAAAGTACATAATTTGGCTGGATCACATTCTTTGTTTTCATCAAGTTACATTTTTAAAAATGCAAGAGATTGGAACCTATAACAGCGACAACAAAACACATGAAAGTCAAATCAATTTGACTGGATCATTCTGAAAGCAGTTTTTAGTTCAGTTTATTACCATTTTAATACTTTTTTTTCCATGCTTGGTGTTAATCAGGCATGACAAATAGGCTCACCTCTGAACACACTTGGCACTAATAATGCCATAAAATAGCCCTCTTTAATTGTTACCTCAGGCCACACTCATCAAGCAAGCCCATAAAAAGAAACCAGTGACAGCTTTCACTTCTGCAGGATTTATAAAGGGTCTCACCCAGCTCTGGCTGGTGCATGTTTACATTACCATCTTAGCACTCACCTTATCACACCGCAGATGGAATACAATACATGTATTTATTTTCTTCTTTCCTTCTTCCCTCCAGGTACACAAGAACTAACCATCATGTGCTTCCCCATAACTCGTATTTCCACACAAGGGAATGAAGGAAGTTCCAGTATTTTTATTACAGGGTGAATCGTTCACAGGGACAGGTTTCAGCAAAGAGTTTGCTACCCATTCCCACCTCACTTTACCCAGCGACCCAGCCAACAATTCTCTTTGCATGGCAGAGAGAGAGACGAGTAGCCCTACGTCTTCCTAAAAAAGAGAGTTTTTTAGGAGCTATGTGAGTAATTCAGAACCTGAGTCCTCAGCAGGTGTCTTGGATGAGGTCAGGTGAAGCTCAAATTGATGTTCTCTGCTCAGGAACTGCAGGTGCACCAGCTGTACCAGCTCCCAGTGCTTACGGTAACAGATAAAGAACCTGATGCAGTGTTGCAGGATTCTCCAACATGGCTGCCTTCCAGATATTCTGGACCACAGTTCCCAGCATTCCTGACCCTTGACCTTGCTGCCTGGGGCTGAAGGAGGTTGAGGTCCAAAGCATTCTGAAAGTACCAGGCTGGAAAAAATGGCTGCACACTTGCTGGTTTGTGTGACTCAGTTCCTTGCTCTTGCTGCCTGAAGGTCATCCTCAACTCCATTGGAACTGGATCTGGTAGAATCAGGTTTAGCCATTTATGGACTTCACAGGGACGTTGGAAGCTGTTTTCTGCCAAGTCAGGTGACCGGTCCATGCAACCCAGTATTGTCAACATTGGCTGACAACAGCTCTGTGGAGTTTATATACTATGATATCAACTAAAAACCCATCAAGGTCACAAACAAAAACTTTCAACAACTTACGAAAACAATAGAAAGATTAAAACCATAATAATGATATCTTTGGAATGGAAGAGATGCATCTTCACATACTTTCAAAAGGTTAAGAGAGGGAAGTGAATGAGTTTGATGTCATTTTTCAGGGAGTGCGGTCTATAGGTTGGAGACAATGTGGGAGAAAGGCCATTCCTATGTGCCCAACAACCCAGCTTCCTGAAGTCTTTAACACAGAGACAGGTTCACAGAGATACATACCAAATCCTAAGCTGTTCAGGGGTTGCCATGTTAAAATCAAGTCTTAAATGGCACCCAGAAAACCACTGGAAACCAGTACAAGTCCTTCAAGAAAGGCACGATATGGTCTTGATACCACACAGCAAGTCAACAGCATCGGTGAGCGAGTCAGGCTTCTGGATGCTCTTCAGAGGAAGTCCCATGAGGAAGATACTGTAGTAGTCTAAACATGATGTAACCAAGGCATGGATCACTCCTCCCAAGTCAAAAAACTCAGGAAGGGTCACAGCTGGTGCACCAAGCATAGTGATGCAAATGTACACTTTGCCACCGGGAACAGCATAGCATCAAAAAGCGACCCCAAATTATGGACCAAATTCTTCTGGGGAAGGTGCCAGCCACTCTCTTTTTTAATTATTATTTTCATGGTGAAGGAGAAGGAGACCATAGGAGCTTACACAAATATTGCATATGATATCAAGAACAAAAAATAACAAAGTCAGCAATTGTTATTTCTTGTACACTCAGTTAATTAGTACTTAATTGAAACTTATATAGCAATTATTCTAATGTATAATTCTTAATACTGACTTATTTTCCATTGTTTTTAAATGAATTATAAATAACAACAAAGCATTTGTACTAAAGTTATAATGCACTAATGAGATTTTTACAAGCTCTGTTAAGTAATTGTTTATAATAAGCTTTTCATTTATTATTGAATTCTGCAACCAGTCTTCTATTTATGTTACTAATTATTTTTCCATTACTGCATAGTCAACTAGAGGGCTTTTTTTTCTTTCCATTCTTCTTCTGCTTTCCATTTTGATGCAATTATAAATCTAGCTTCTGTTATCCTATATTTAAATAACTCTAACATATTCCTTGGCAGAGTTTCTGGTACACTACTCAATAGCATATTCTTAGCCTTCATACGAAAATTAATTTTCAATTTTTTTTTGCATTTCTGCATGTATTTTCTTCCAATTTTTAAAATCTTAATTATATGTCCACCACATATGGTAAAAACTTCCATCCACTTCTTTATGTTTTCAGCCCTTTCCATTATAATTCTTATCCATTCTCTCAATATCTTTTGGATTAATAAACCAAGAACAAAAAGCTTTTATCATTTTTCTTTTAGTACTTGACTAGCTGTGAATTTTATATCCTTTGTCCATAAAGTTTCCCATTGATGAAAAGACATTGCTTCCTCAAATGTTTGCATCCAGATATACATATTGGAGTAATTGCTTATATATTACTTACTCGTTCTAGAGCAAGTTGAACTTCAGTCCCCAGGTCAATATTCCTACAAGTCAACACTACCTCTGCTTAATCTTAGATAAAAGAGCAATAAAACAGTTTCATAAGCATACTGGTTGCATCTTATCCCAAAGCGCTGAACAACCCTTCTTTTCAATAACTCTGCCCTCCTTCTCTGGGGTACCCCTTTGGAGATGGGCAAGCCTCTGGTTGGAGAGACCTTCTCTCCTGATGCAGCACCCTGGGGACAAGGATTGGATTAGCCCTGCCCATCCTGGACTTTCCAAACCTTGTTAGCTCCTGGAGATGGTAGTCTTGAGATAAGCTCTCTATCCTCTGTCATTTCTCTGTCTACCAAACTTATTTCCTAGCCCTCACTGCCCTCATCTGAAGAGCTGGTGCCTCCATGATCCTGGAAAGCATTCCAAGAATAACTGCCCCTTTCATTCCCACCAAGATCATACTCTGCTTGGCTGCCTTTGTTGGTGACACATCTCTTCAACTCCTGCCTCTTTGGACCTTGGTTGTGTGAAGGAAGACTCACATATCCCTTGTTCTCTTTCTCCCCTCTCTGGAGCCTCTTTTCCCTTCTGATCATGAATGAATGATTGGCTGCCATGATGCAGCATGCTGAAGAACTGCAGGAGGATGCAACTCCTAGGAGTGAGTCCTTTTAGTATTTGGAGAGCCATGATTCCCCTGCCCCTCCATTCCTAGTATCAGTCAAACAGAGTCTTTGGCAAAGCAATTCAATGAATAAGAAGAGAAGAGAAGGCAGCCTGTGAAGAGAAGGCCTGTGAAGAGAAGGAGGGAGTAAAGCAAACACCTTTCATAATTAACGTTGACTCAAAACAGGACAGCAAGCAACTCTTTTCTATTTTTGGAGAGAATAGGTTTAAAAATAGTTTTAAAAGAGAAAGCAAACACAGCAAGCAATGCACATGTTGAGAGAAAGCAGGTTCAACAACACATATTTAAATGAGGATTTTTATGCGCTTAGAAAAGACTCATGCTGGAAAAGATGCATATCTGTTTTATGGGTGAACATATGCAAGAGAAACATGGACCAACCGTACTTAGCATGTGGCTTCCTTGGAGCAAGCAGCCAAGGAATGGTGTGTGGGCCTTACAGCTGAGCAAGTTGATTCCCTTCCAGAGATCCCTCAGGTCTTACCCTGGGACTCTGGTGTTGCATAGACTGTCCAGGATAAAGGGGGAACCAAATGGAAAGTCAACACTGCGTGTGGATGAAAGATGAGGGCAGAAAGAGGCTTCGCTCCATGGCATTGAGCTCCGAGTATTTTTCAGTTTCTGGCACTGCAAACTCTCCGAGCATGTGGATTAGGCAAGGACATTCTCTGCATCAAGAATATTTCGCCTTTCCTAGAATTGACCGAAGCTCCCTCCACCCACTGCCACTCACTCTCCCCCTGAATGTATTAGTTTTGCTCTGCAAGCCAAATGGAATGAAAAAGTAGTTTGTGCATTGACATTTTCTGGTTCTAATTTATTCAGTTGACAAAGAAAATATGATAAAGGAACTAGTCAAGGATTCAGGGCTTTGTAAACAGTAAGATAATAATTGGAATGATGTAAGCCCATCATCTCTCCCCAGCCCAGGTGAAGTCTTTTGTTCTGCACTATCCGCTGATTTCCCCTTTGTTGACAGCACCCCTGTTCTGGGTTTGGTGAGACTATGAAATAAACCTCAGAATGAGATAGTCACTCTCTCTCCTGGTACCCCAAATATCACCTCCCTGAACTGAGAGTGACCCCCCACACAGCCAAATGACCTCTAGGTGTGCCTATTCTCCTAGAATGAGCAGAGGTGCAAATCCAGGGGAAGCGCCTGCTCCCTTTTCCAAGAGCTTAATCCGCTTTGATCCCATTTGAAGGTAAGCACAGGTTTCTGATGTTGGTTTTTGGAAGGAGAATTGTACGTGCAGCTCCCATTTGCACACAGGGTTGTGCGTCCAGCTCAGAACAGGTTCATGGACAATGATTCCATCTATGTACGTCTCCTGGCTGGACAGGAGTAGCCGTGGTGTCTATCCAAATATAAGGATCACTATAAATATAGTATATTGTATTACATATACTAGAAATACATTTACAGTATCTATGTTCACACAGACCAGTATTCTTAAAAATGTGTGGACATGCCTGAAGAGAACACTGGGGACTTGATGCGCAGACCTCTCATTCCTTCACTTTTTCTGTTTTAATCTATATAAGAGCTAATAAGTCTTCTGCAGCAGAACCTTTGTTTCCCCACAGAAGGCATCATAATCAGTTGTCAATTATTCCAGTGCTTCACACATCTTCCATTTGTCATTCCATTTCAATATGATAAATTAACCTTTATGGATTTTTTTCCTGTGGTTGATCAGGCCTGAATTTATGTTATTTAACAGTACTTCTGAGGTGTACTCAGACTGATATTACTAAAAAGATACAGTTGCATAACTTTGAGATGGTATCTATGAGAAATGCATTTAAATCTCCTGGATATTAATTGGCAGAGTTCAGCATAAGTCTACCAGGTTGAAATTCATTCATTCATTCATTCATTCATTCATTCATTATATTTAAATCCCACCTTTTTTTCCTTTCAAGGAAATCAAGGTGAGTTTAATAATTCCCCCCTCCTCTTGATCTTTTCCTCACAACAACAACCCTGTGAAGTAAGTGGGGTTGAGAGTCCATGTCTGGTCCAAAGCCATCCAATGGGCTCCATGGCTGAGTGGGACTTGAACCCGGATCTCCTGCGTCCCAGTCCTGTGCTCTTAACAACTGTACCACGCTGGCTGTTAGGACTTGAACACCCTTAACTCTAGCCAGATTGTCCTAGAGTGTCTATCTTGGCAGTGGGTCAGTCTCTTTTTATCCTGAGGAGAAAACATTTAGACTGCCAAAATCAGTCATCTGATTGTGCAATCTTAGCACTTCTTCTACCTTCCATTGGATACCCATGATCTTCTTAGTTTGGAAGGTTACAGGAAAGCCCCTCAGAAAATGGGTACCTAAGTATTTATATTTACATGTGTATTTACATAATTTTAACAAACCTTTCATGTTCATCCTGACAGCAATCAGAACAGCCAATTTAGTTGGGTCTCAGTATTTCCAAGAAAATCTTGTGCTATTCCTTTGATTGGAGCTGTCCACACAGGCCATTTCTCTTTACAATGCACAAAAAGGCACACCTAATTCCCATCCCACCCCATAGCTGAATGGATTTAGTTAGCGGTGATCCCAGGCTGAGTGTGGCTTGGTCCATTTCCATTGTTGACTTGACAAACCAGAATGTTCTCCATTTTCAGTGCTTGACCTTGACTAATTATAGATAATTGATGCAGCTGTTACAGCTTTATTCCATGTGGTCGGTCTCTCTCTCTCTCTCTCTCTCTCTCTTGCACACTCTCTCTTCTTAATCCAAAAGCAAAAACCAAAACAAAACTTTTGCGCTTCCATCATAAAACTCTCATTCTGAAGTCTTCATCAGCATGTATCTTCCCAGCCTGTGCTTGATAGTATTTAGTTCAATTAACTTGCTTTGACAGCACGTTTTGGCAGGCGTTATTCCCACTGCTTCATGGCTGGCTTTCCTTCACACCCGCTTTGCAAATCTCCGGATGGTTTCAGGAGAGCCTCTTTGGAAATGGCAAGATAAAAATCATCTGGAAATAATTGATCTATTCTAAACTTACAAATGAAAATTGATGTGAAGAAAGAGCCAGACCAGAGGGGAAGGTAAACAACTCAGCAGAACTCTGTACGTTTGTTCCTTCTTACCCACGTTATTTGCTGCTGGAAGTGAAATTCTATGAAGTGTTTCTATGAGTTAATTTTAATATCAGCAGGGAGCATGACATGTAGGATGAATTTTAATGCAGGGATCAACAGTTTGATTCTGCTTCCCAAAACAAACACTATGCATACAAGCTATCGATAAGATTGCAAAACACCCCAAATTTCAGCTGATCAGTTGGTGTGTCTGCATCAGATGCAGAACTGAGCTTGATAGTCATTGTTGAATAACCCAGATATTTTGACCCAAGAAGAGTCACATTTCTTTTAAGTTGCATCTGCCTGTCACATTTCCTGAGTCTGAACCTACTGGTTGCAGGTTCAAGAATTCCAAGCGTGAAAGCTGTCAGGAAGAAAATGTTCATGTTTGAAACATGGTGCCAAAAGAGATCTTTGCACATACTTGGACTGACAGAAAGACAAACAAGTAGATCCTAGTTCAAATCAAGCCAGAGCTTCCCCTGGAAGCAAAACTGAGGCTGTCAAATTTGGACACATCATGAGAAAGCAAGACTCCTGGAGAAGACAATCATGGCAGGGAAATTGGAAGGCAGCTGCAGAAGAGGAAGGCTGACTATGAGAAGGATCAACTCCATAATGGAAGCCACAGCTCTGGGTTTGTCCTTGGGCCCTCTCAGACTTGTGGTGCTGTTTTTATGTGGAGTCATACCCAAGGTATGAGTCGTTAGTGATTGCACTGGGAAGATCTTCCTTGTGAGCAGTCCCCCTAAATGAAAGTAGAGCTTTTCATACAGAGTGGGCCCTGGCTAAGTCTAATGCTCTTTTTGAGTCCCTGCCTTTTCTAGCACTGCCTGCCTGCATCATATTCCTGAGCTCCAGGTGGAACTTGACAAGGGGCACAGTGGGATTCCACGGCTGCCCCTAGAAATACAATCCTCTGCTTGTCTTCCCTGACAAGAAGGCATGCAGAGTCCCTGCTGGATAAGTGAGAAATCCACTGGATTCCCTGGAGTTCTCTCTTTGCACCCTGATCAGATTTGGCATGGCCTGTGCATTCTTCCAATGCATGGAGGGGTTTGGGGTGAACCCTTTCAGAATCTGCCCCACTGACGGTCTCCTGTCCTCAGCCTGGTCCTGAAAGGCAAGATGGGCCAGGAGGAAGCTGCAAAAGTGAGGCGCCATGCCTGGTGACCAGTCTTCTTCTCCACCAGCTTCTGTGGGCCGCAATGGTTTGCACAGCAGGCGAGGCTTGATTCCTCCCATGTGTCCCATCAATGCTGCAAGAAGCTGCCAGGGGCTTGGACTCTGGGCTATGCAAAGGGAGCCAAGCCTAGGGATTCTGAGGGATTCTCCCCCAGATGGATTCCTCACACATGCCTCGTCCCCTCCCCGATTAATGCATTGTGCTACCTACGTGCTAGGAATCCATGCTTCTCTTCTGTTGCTGCACTGCATGTATTACCCCAAGCCATGCCTGATGTCATGTTGAAAGGAGACACCTCCCTTCTCTTGGGTTCCAGCATTCCTGGCCAGCTTCAGTTTGATCCCATGCTTAGTGATCCACAAGCTGATTGGGAGCTTCTGAGGTTTGTGAACGAGGATTTAATGGATGACGTTATCCTTTTCCCTGATGGAAATGCCAAAACAACATCCACAATGAACTCCAAACACTGGGACAGGCGGAGGAACTTTTAGGAGAAATCCCCTGGATGTTTCAGAATGGCTTGACTTTGTGAACTTTGTCCTGCAAATCATGGATTCATGGAATCATGGAATCATGGATTCATGGAGTCAGTCATGGAATCATGGACTCAATCATAGAATCATAGAGTACTAGAGCTGGAAGAGGCCAAGAAGACCATTGAGTCCAACCCCCTGCTGTTGTATCACATCACCAATTCACACCATCCCATTTCACAAATGTTGCATGAAAGCAGGGTGTCACACACAAATGGAAAGGGGCACTGTTCAGAGGCTGAGGAAACAGCCCTGCTGGGTTTAGAAGCACCTAGCAAATATCCCTCAGGTGCCCTTGATCAAGTTGCGAGCTTCACGCCACAGGGGTCAGGAATAGCAGTGCTGCGCTTGTTTAGCCAAGATCTAAGCTCTTGAGAGAAGCCCCCTCTAACTTCGCCTCCAAGCCTTCAAAAATAATATTCTGTTGTTGCGTTGCGATTCATCTTTGGCAAGCTGAATAATCAGGCACACGGCATGTGTGTGCTTGGTGCATTCCTGCCGCCGACTGAATTAATCCACCTAGGAATATGCCTTTCCTATTGCGGAACAAACCGGCACACAGGAAGGCTGGGGTTTCTCGTGATGAAATAGGAAGTTCTCTTGAAGGTACCAGTATTACTCAAGGCAGGTCCGATGAAAGGGCGGTGTTGGGGAAAGTGGGTGTGGCCAATCCTTTGTTTGCATTTTTGAGTGAGTCCAGCTTGTTAGGTTTTTGAAAGGAAGCAGCAGACGCTGTGCCGAACACTGTTAAATTGTTCATGGCCCACAAGAGCCATATTGTCAGGAAGGCGGATTTGGGAGTGGGAACAAAACAAACCCTACTTTGTTCCTACACTTTTAAGCACAGCTTAACCTGCAGGAATTAGTAGCTGAAGTTGTTCATGGGATCTTATGTCATCAGATCAAGCTGTTATTAAGTGGTGCCAGTTTTGTGACCCATATGCGTTGGGATGACCTACCTCTTTTTTATTATACAGGATATAAATTAACTTCAAGAGCAACACATGTTCTTTATGTATACTCTGTTTTTGTAATCTAATTCTGGAAGAATATATCCAAGGCCTTTGGAGCTTGTAGCTTTCTCCTAGCCACCCCTCTCCAAAATCTGAGAAAGAAACCCTGAATAATTATACTTAGTGCATATGGAGCTGCTAAATTGCAGCGAGACGCAGTCAGTGGTAAACAGGTTATGTTACATATGCTTCATCTGTAGTGCTAAGAGAGTGTGAAAAAAAAGGAAATCTCCATTTTAAAAATGCACCATCCCTTTATTCAGAGATATTAGGAAATGTGCATGCATATATTCCAATATTTTTCCCCAGTGGTCATTTCCAAGCATGCTTCCCAGTTTTCCATGAGGAATCAATTACCGCGGTCATTGCAAAAGCAACATTTACAGGAAATGACACATTTATTACAGATTCACTGTGCAGAGGAAAGCAACTTATTACAAAGCCAATATGTTTTGAAATAATTTTTGTGGCTGCAAAGCTGAGAATTTACGCAGATGTTTCAAGGGTTAATATTATTTCCATTCCGGTGAGTTTTGCTTGCCATTATTTTCTTTTTCTTTTCCTTTTCTCCCTTTTAACTGATTCATAGCATAAAATCTTCGTGGACACCTAATTATCAAGCCAGCTCGCAGTCACAGCTGTCTGCTTGGAGAACCCATTAGATGCAGCGGTTGAAGCCTCCGTAATTCCCCAAACTTCCCGGTTGTGAATATTAAGAAAAGATTTTTACATGTCATATGCAATTCGGAGGTGGTGTGAATGGCGTTGGAAATGACGAGCGCTGAATGCTTGTCCATCACTCCATTCATTGCTTACAGGTGGTCTCATTTTCCACTTTCAGATATCGGCTAGCTATGACAGCCGGCACTTAATTTGCATGTTCGACAGACAACAAACGGCCTGGTGCATGTCAAAATAAGTGGTGATGCATGACAGTTCCTACACAATGCTGTCTCCTCTTTGCTTGACCTTTGACCTCCCGGCATGTCTTCCTTCACAATAAGGAGGGAAAAAATGCACTTTTCAGCTTTGGAATAAATTTGATACCAAATTGATTATTTTCCTTTCTTCTTTTTCCATTTCTTCTTCCTCTTCTCCTCTTTTAAAGTGTGCCGGCATCCAGACTTTCATCTTAAGAGCTACAAAACTCTGCCAGGAGAACCTCAGCCTCATAAAATTTAATAATAGGTAGGCAGCTAGGACAGGAAACTGCCTTGTTAAAATTCATTGTAGCTAAATAGTTTGGAGGATCTTTGTAAATGCAAATGTAACCTTTAAAAGAGTGCTTAAGTTGGGTTAATATGTGATTTTAAAAAAATAAAATTTAGAAATATCACCCCAGGGCTCACTCATACTTGAATTGGATGAGTTGTAGCCCAGCGCAACTGGAGGGCATGGGATTTGGAAGGCTCCTAACAGCTGAAAATGAGTGTGGGCATGCCGAGTGAACGACAAGTAGCAGATCTGTGACTTGCAGATGCAACCAACTGTCAGAGTGGGGCTCGAAGAAGCAGAGCAGAGTTCTGTCGTGGGAAGGCAGGCCGCCCTCCCTGGACTCTACGAGGCCATGTCATCAGTGAAACTCGAAACAAGAACTCAAAATAAGTGCGGAAGAGGCATGTGGCTTTCGTTTGCACAAAGAATTCTGATTAAAGTAAGATTTAGAAAAAAACTGAAATTTAGCCTTTGAGGGGAATGGTTTGATGACCCCCGGACACTGTCCGGGGGGGCGAGGCGTGGGTCAGGTCAGATTCTCAGCTCCAAAATAAGAGGCAGTGCTCCGATCTGGAAGCTTGGAATTGGTGCTCTGAATCCCGGCTCTGCCATATGCAGTCCCTGTGGAGTGGCACTGGCTTCTCTCCAAGTTTGAGAAACAGATCCTGGAAAGCATGAAAAGGGGACATGGAAAGGAGGAAGGATGGAGAGGAGAGGAGATTGGGGCATCCAGGGGCAAAAAACTCCTCCTTTCTTTTCCTGTTCTGCCCTGAATGACCATAAGCCTCTACATCTGGAGTCTTCCGGGCATCCTGATACAATTAAACCCCAAATATGTTTTTCCCCCTGTAAATCTAACACAAATAGCACCAAGACCCAAAGATCATGACAACAGCAAGCTTGGTTGTGGGGCTCACAGTTTCCCCCCACATCCGCTCAGGGCCATTCCTGAATTCCATCCTAAGAAATGAGACCCATTTCCCCAGAGTGGGAGCCAATAGGGCAAAGACCTTTTAATTTTCCCAATATTTTAACAGATAATTGCTTTTATCCTTGTTTTTATCATCATGTATCAGATGCAGTGTGTTGTGTGTTGTTGTTGTTTTGATTGTTTTGTTTTTTGGTTTTTTGTAAGCCGTCCAGAGACTTTTCGTATTGGGATGGCATAGAAAAACTTCCAGCAAACAAACAAACAAGTAAATAAACAAACACGCAAAAGCATGTTGCATTCATTATACAAGGATCCCCCCACCGCTCGTGCTTTGCGTGCGCATTCCCATGCTTTGGGGGATCTCCCACTAGTTGCATACATTTTTCACAGATGTTCTCACTTTTAATTACAAAGTATAATACGACAGCAGATTATAACACCGTTGTGGTGTTACAAGGCTCCAGACACACTTGTGCATCCTATACCCAGGGGGGTGATTAATCCAGAGTAGCACTCGCTCTCTTCTTTCCCCCCCACCCCTGTCTCTCTACCTTTGTCCAAGATCCCTCCTGGGAGCTCCTGTAATGGGGAAGATGTGTAATTGCTGGCATTATCCCTTTGCACCTCTGCATCACACAGGCGCTGACTTGCTACAAGACTTGGGGGAATAGAGCCTGTTTCTCTTCCAATACGTGCGACTGCCTTGTCTTACAGCATTTGTTTGCATCATGGTAATTAGATGTACACCCATGATTGTCAGGAGGGAGGGGATAAGAAGAAAATCGGGCTGAAGGAGAAGTTGGCTAGTTTAGCCATGATGGAATGTCATCTCTGCTCACTTTCAGCCCCGATTCTGTTTCCGAAAGTGAATGTCCCCCACTCCCAAAAAACTGATTCTGTATTGGAAAGAGCAGTAATAATAACTGATTTTTAAAGCATTAGACAAATGCAGAAAAATTTAGAATGGAACAGATGTTTACTTGGAAGTAAGCCCTGCTGAAATCAATAAGACTCATTTCACGTGTACTAGTTATTTGCTTATTTATCTAGCACCCCACAACCAATCCAGAAAATCCACAGAATGGACAACAAAAATGCAATAAAACACCATCAGATCAGGATAAAACATTAAAAAGTTTAAACTAGCTAAAACAGATAATAACAAAGAATGGCTCTGATATAGGATTCCATTGTTAATCAATTAAGCCAGTTTTAGTCATTTTAGTAAATGTGATCAGAGAAGAGTGTGTAGTACATTGAAATATAATGTAGGAGCCAGTGTGGTGTAGTGGTTAGAGCGTGGGGCTGGGACTCAGGCGACCCAGGTTCAAGTCCCCGCTCAGCCATGGAGCCAACTGGGCGACGTGGGGCCCGTCACAGATGCTCAGCCCAACCGACCTCGCAGGGTTTATTTATTCATTTAAGACATATGTATGCCATCCTTTGCTGTCATGGGGATAAAACTGAGAGCAGGGTGAGGAGAATGGTATAAACCACTCCGTTGGGAAAGAGTGGGATGTAAATCTAATAAATAAATACATGAATAATACCAGTTTGTGACAAATGCAAAGGAGGAGATACTAGTCCTTCCGGTTTGGCTGGTGAACTTTTAGGAGGTATCAGGCTGTCCTTGGTAGAAAGAAAATGCTGGACCAGCGCAGATGTTCCAACAACAGGATCTGTCCCCCCACATAAAGATAGCTATAGAGCTAGCTCTTAAATCCATGTTTACTATTTCTAACATCTCATTTGAAGGAATTCTTCCACGGTCTCACATCGTTTGTCATCTACCAAGAAACTCCAGCTTTTGCTGCCTACTTGGGAGTGCAGATATAGGAAGTTGTGACCAGTGAGCAGCCAAAATCATGGCTGGTGGGCTGAATGTGCCTTGGGCCCCCTTTCCTTGAAAGGGGAGGCCATGATGCCCACCTTGAAAGGCGCCTTTCCTGGTCCCTGATGAACGTACTAACTTTTGACCACATGGCTGCAGATTCTCTTCAATAAATCTGATTATTTGACACCATTTCATTTGGGTTTCAGGCCTGGTTCCGGCATTAAAATGGTCACCCAGGAGGATGACCCATGCCAGGGAGAATGCAGCCTAATTTATTCTGGATGTCTCATAGGTGTTAAATTCTATCAGACCTTGCAACTTTCTGGACAGCTTTTCCAGAGTTACTGTTTTGATGGTTCCTTTCGCATTTCCCCAGGTGCTCCTGGAAGGAATGTTAATGTTTGAGTTATGGGTCCCTGCAGAGTTTTCTCTGGTCGACAGTGTTTTCTAACATCCAGGCAAAACTGCTAAGTCAATACGGGAATTTGGATATCTGATTAAGGTGATAGAAATGCTAAACTTGGGTTCGGTATTGATCAAATGGGAGCGAAAATGTGACATGAGAAGATGGAAGTACTTTTGGGAGGTGTGGTTTATCTACCCAGGGAACTTGCAATCACCTGGATATGGTTGTCTTTCCTGCAATTCCTGGTTTGAGTACATTCAATCTTAGATTAATCTTAATCTTATATTAAGGAGTGCCATTAGAAGCTCAAGTGGCTTGGAAGACCTTTCATCAGCTGGTGTGACAACTCCAGACTCCTGGGTCCTTGTTCTCCATGCCCTGGCAACTTTGGTTGAACAACTGCAATGGGAGATTGTTGCCAAAACGTCCATGAGTACGATCCATATTGTACATCTAAGTTCTCTATATTACGGCTGATTTTACGTATGTCCATCTGAAGTCATTGAAGAACAAGATCTATGCAGAAACAAACTACACTTTAGTGTCATCTCCCATTGTAGTTTCATTTGTTCCTTGTCTATGGAGTCTTTGACATTGTTAGTAAACTGTTACTGACACAGATGGAGCTTAAACAGGAGTCCTGAATGTCTCAGTTGGTGACCATATGGTTGTTGAAATATTTAATGATCTTCCCCTGCCTAGCCTCTAATTATAGGAAATCTGTGGAGAAAAAGACCACCACTGGCTTAAGAGAACAAAGCAAGTTGAAAGGAAGAAGTAAGCCCCGCTGCTCTGAACGCAAACTTTAAATGAGATTGATTCTATTAGCTGAAAAATGTTATTGATGCCCAGAGTTAACTCACTGTTCAAATTTAGCTTTAACCCTTACATTAATAAGCTTATTTTCATTTTTCTTCCCCATCCCAGGCCAGTTGGATGTTTTCATACTGACCATTTAAATAATTCTTCAGGCCCTTTTTATCTGTAATAAAAAGCAGATAAATCTACATTGCTCCCTTGACAAACTGTGCTAAGACTTTTCCCAGGCGGAAACACTTCAGACTGCAGCCAAAAGATTTAATGGATGAATCTGCAAATAAAAAGAATTCCTACACAGAGAAAATCAGCATAGCTGGGGACCAGGTTAGCGTCCCTCATCTATATGCTTCTTCCCACAAGACCCATGACCATCGCCATGCAGACTGGGGCTGGTGGGAACTGCAGTCCAAACACCTTGTGGGCACCAAGTTGAGGGAAGCTGGTCCAGGACCTTTCATCTAGATGCCTGCATGCAGAAAGCTTTCCATGCATGGCTATTTGCATTTTAACCAAGGAAGCAATTTAGCTGAGGAAGCCAAGGGCTGCCATTGGCCAAATCTGTGCCTAATAGTACACCTGCTTAATGTTGCTCTTTCCTATTGGGTGCTGCAACGTATTAAAGTTCCACAGCGAACAAGTGGGACTTCCAACCAAGCATTTCACTGTGGTGCGGAGTGCAGCATTCTCCACTCCATTCTTCCTCACAACCATCAATCCAGGTCCATGCTCAAGGGACAAACCAGCCTACTTTGGGCTCCTCTTCTTAGGTTTTTCTTTTTCTAAAGCGTTAAAAAAACTTCTGCACACCTTTGGTTCCTCCCAGCCTGTGGATACCTTCCTTTTGGGTGTGCATGGCACCATTTTGATTAGCATAAGGTAGGCTTGAGTTGTGCGTTCAGATACCTTAAATGCATGAGAAAAGTCTTCTGCAAAAGTTTGTGAAGGGGTACAAGTTGTGCAGCTGTGAAAGTGAAGCTCCTCCATTATTTATAGACACAGAAGTCCTTTCGGCCTTTTAGGACCACCTGGAAGGCAAGCCTTTGCTCCCCACAAGGCAGGCAGTTGCCTGATCCTGAGACAGGATAAGGCGGTAGTACCAATGGTTGAGCGATGTGCATTTTCTGGAGGTGACTCTGCATCATGTTTTCTGTGGAGTGGGAATAGTATTGTTTGGTTGCCTGTCTTGAGGAGCACTTGCATTTTTTATATCCTTGGGTATAACTCGTGCAGCTTTCCATGTCACTGAAGTATCAGAAAACGGACAATA
Organism: Varanus salvator macromaculatus; assembly: GCA_023646645.1. NCBI lineage: Eukaryota > Metazoa > Chordata > Lepidosauria > Squamata > Varanidae > Varanus > Varanus salvator. The sequence continues at coordinate 18,658,609 of JAIXND010000773.1, forward strand.
ATTGCTTTGACAGTTAATAAACATCATAAATGCCTGGGAAAAAATTGGCATTGGTCACATGATAGTGGATATTAAGAAGGCAATTAATCATGTTAATGGAAAATATTTTAAAAATAGCTTAACTTTCCAAAGTCCTTTAAACAACAAAGTACAAAATGGTGGACATAACTAAAAATAAAAATAAAAAATAGAGGCCCAGATCAGATACTTATTTGGTTGGCAACCCACTTTGTTGATGGAAGTATACACAGACATTCCTTTCATCAGTATTATTAATTAGTTACATTTATGTGGTAATTGCCACTGGAAAATGCAGTCTCGGTGTGACTTACAAATACAATACAGACCTTAATTATTATTATAACAGAAATAACAGCAACACGCCAACGCATACACGCCATAATCAGCAGAATAATACAAGTACAGATACAAGTATCTGCCACCAAAACATTAGTGTTCATCCACTAATACACAATTCTTCACCTGCTCTCAGCCTAGAAGGGCCACCACAAAAGCTGCTAACCATCGATGGACCATCCGAATGCCTGGAGAAATAAGCATGTCTTTGCCTAGTGCCAAAAAGATGGGAGCCAGGTGAATTGACACGGAGATAGCATTGCATAAACATGGGACTAACACAGAAAAGCCCCATTCCCCAAATGAGCTCCTAAAGCTTCTTTTAGGACAGGTACAAATGGAAGAACCTCTCATGGACCAATACGTAGTGAACCTGAATACACTCATTTTGCCGCCAACTGTTGGCCGACCATAATGGTCCCATACACAGGATAATAGGTGGAGAGCACTCTTTTTGCCTGATCTATAATCTGTTCTCAAATTTATTTGGGAATTCACTCAAGCTGGAAATTACCCTCAGACATGTGGTTACCATCTAGGGCCCTATTCATTCTCATTGTGAAAGTAAACCTGAGGAGGCAGACAACTGGAAAGTACATCTGTGGATTGTTGTTGGCTTTTGAACTCAGGGTTGTTCATGGTTAACAGGCTATAGTTAAAACATAGTGAGGGTTCATACATGACAATAACCTACAATTCAACAGCCACCCGTATACAAGCTCAGTCTCTGCTCTTGATTGTCATTATATGCAAACCGGATCATCAGTTGCTACCAAACTGATTGGATGCAAAAGCAGTGGCCTCATGCTGAGAAAGACCAATATTAACTAGCATCTGCTCAGACAGAAGCTTTCTGCCACCCTGTTATCTCAGGCAGCCTTCTCCATCCAGGTTTTCTCCATATGTTTTGGACCACACCTCCCAGCATTCCTGAACTGCACCTCGCTGGCTGGGCTGGATGAGAATTGAAGCCCAAAACACATGAAGGACGCTGAGTTGGGGTGATCTAAGATGAAACTGTCCCAGATCAAACCAAGCATCTTTGAACATCTTGGGTCCTGGACACCTGAAGGAGCATCTTCTTCCCCGTGTGCCTGGCTGCCCCTTGAGATTGGAGGCACAGGCCCTTCTCTGGGAGCCCCCTTTGAAGGAAATCAGGTGGGTAGCTACTCAGAGAAGGGCCTTTTCAGTGGTGGCTCCACAACTGTGGAACACGCTCTCCAGGGAGGTCCGCCTGGCACCGTTGCTTTATTCTTTTCGGCATCAGGTGAAAGCCCTTTTTATTTTCCCAACATTTTAACATTTAATCAGTTTTATCTTTGACTTTATCATTAATGGTTGGATGCAGTGTGTTGTTTGTAGGCATGTTGTTGTTTTTTGTTTTTTGATCTTGGATGGCATAGACACACTTTAAATAAATGAAAATAAATAAAGTGCTTTCACAGTGAGCAGAGATGATCTGGTTTGCTGAGTGAGCTACAGATCCTCTCTGGTTCCCCTCCAGTGAGGTCAATCGCTCCTCTACTGGTAGTGCCCAACCTCCCCTACCTACAGTAAGAGGTAGCGTCTTCCACAGGTGACTTCTGAGCTACGGAGGGTTACAGCCATTCATCCTAGTTCGTGGCCCAGTTCCGACGTAGGTACCAGGTCAGCCGCTCTCCCACAACTCCATCTTGGATCACTCCAATCAAGCAAAAACATGGAAAACACACGGGCTGGAAATGGGGAAATCGGTCATGGCATGACAGAATGTCTACTGCGCTTGTAAAAGGTCCTGGGTTCAAAACTGAGCTTCTTCAGTTAAAATGGTTCTGGGCAGCCGTGCTCAGAAGCAGCAGTTGCTGCAGGAACTATTTTCAATCTGATTAGACAGAATTTAGTGAGTTGGACCAAGGGACTGATTTACCATAAGGGAGTTTCATCCGTACCTGGGAAAATCGATCTTAGCACCAGGCCAATCAACATTTCCTCCCATATTATACTTATTTACCCAGGAATTTTCTGTACTCTCTAGGCAGCTCATGACCAATGTTTGTTTATTTCTAGCATGTATACACTGCCTTAATTGTGGAAAACCCATTGAGGTAGTGTGCATCATTCTAAGACACAATGAAAAGATTTAAAGGTTATGGCTCAACAGGAAAGATGTGTTGGGTAACCCAGATCGCGACTTTCAGGGGGGAGTTAAAGATGTTTCTCTTCTGACAGACTTTACCCAGAGTAGCACCTTGATAAGTTTTATGCTTGTTTTTAGTCAACATCGTATTTATTGTTGGTTTTAATCTTTTGTAAAGCACCCGGAACCTTCAGGAATGGTGCAGTATACACAAACCAAAATAAATTAAAAAATAAAACGAGAGTAAAAGAATACAACTCTGAATTAAAATAGGGTAGAAACAGGGTCTGGGCATCCAAGGAAGACCTTCTGAATGAAAGAGGAAATGGCAGAAACCACAGCGTCTGCCTGCCCTCCAGAGGCAGGAGGTGCTACAGAAATGGAAACACCATTTCAGTCTTCTCCAGGGGGACTGTAATCAGATTCTAGGGCTATGCAGGAGATCCAAAAGAGCAGAAGATGGGTGTGAGAGGAACCTTTCTGAGAAGCTTGGCCCACAACTGGAGTGTCAATATGACTTCCTAACCTTCCATGTTGCTCTGCATGCCATCAACCTGGTATGCCTCCCGATGTACTTGACTACAGTTCCCATAATCCCCAAACAACATGGCCTATGAGAGTTGCAGTCCAACGCTTTTGCAAGGTGCCAAGTTGGAGAAGGCATAGGAAGGAACTGTGGGGAAGCAGCTGCCATCACTTTCCTGAAATGTAGAAACCAGGCCTTTGTTCTAAAACCACAGAAGCAAAGCAACACCGAGTTCTTGAATAACCATGATGAGGAAACAACAAATAATTAATCTATAACAAACAATGACAATACTCCAAAACAGATTCTTGATGACACGGAAATCATATGAAAAAAGTGAACCCCTCTTGTTTTCCCCTTTGTGCAGAGACATAAGCAGCAGATTAAAGGAAATAATAAGATTAAAGCGCCTAAATCAGCTGAGGTAGGTGTTTTCATGAAAGAAACACTAAGAGGCGCATCCCATGAACAAATTAAGTTTATGTATCGTGACAGATGAAACAGAGGCTAATGAAAGGGAAATGAGCAAGTGCCTTTGGGAGCTGGAGGTAGGTTGCTGGCCGTGGGGAAGCTGTGGGCAGGGCAGGGTATCCAGGAGAAAACAAAAGACAGCGGACAAGAGTTTGCAAAGGACAGTTCCTTATGTGTACTTCTTGCTTGTGTATCCACTTAAAGCTTTGCTAGGGTTTACTGTAGCTGCACGGTGGTGACGGCAAGGGCATCCAGTTGAAGGGAAGCCTTGGTCCACGTCCCCAGCTGCGGACACATTGAAGCCAACTCACTGCAGGGAGAATGGTGGCCTCTAAAGAGAAGTTCTTCTGGCAGGTTACGCAGTCGGTAGCTGGGCCTTGGAGCTGGTGCAAGCAATCCCCTTGCAGAATTAAGGAGATGGATGCTTTGGCCCTCCCCCTCTGCTGTCCTCACTCCAGGACCCCCCAAATATTAACCTTTGTCCCTTCAGATGCTCTACACCAAGAGCCAAGGCCAAACCGAAGGTCACAGAAGTGATTAGGACTTAAGGCCCGGATGATTTTGACTTGCTGTTGTTGAACTATTCCCAGCTGCCTCGTGCCACTCAGGGCCAGACGAAATCTGCACCAAAAAGCTTTGATGACCATTCTTGGAATTGCATCAGGTGTGTGCAGGTTGTCTGCCTGTTCTGTCCCTGTTGTGCTCCTGAGGGGAGACTGTCCTCTGAAGCTGCTGCTGGAGATGCCCCATTGGTGCCCAGGAAGGGTGGCGCATAGAAACGAGATGGGGAATGGGTGCTGAAGCCTCAGATCTCTGCCAGTCATTCAGGATATCAGAGCTGTTCCTTCTCCTTCAGCTCTGCCTCCGTTTGCAAAAACATTTAAGGAGCAACCTGGCACGACGACTATGGGAGTACATTGTAAAAGGAAATTAAGCAACCCAATGCCACACTGAAGGGAAAAAGTAGCGGGTGAATTGGGGGTTTGCAGACCTTCAGGGTCTGTTTCCTTCGAAAAGTAACCCATTCACACTAAATGGGCTCCATACTGAACTTGCCATGTTGTTCAGTCCCAGCCACACTCCAGCTTTCCCTGGAGTCAACCGGTGATAGTCTCCGTCTTTTGTTTTGCTTTTGATCATTGCTGCCATGAGTTGGTCTCCTCTTTCCCTCTTTGTTTCCGGTTATCAAACTCAAAACATTCCTCTGAAGTGCAGCTCTTTTATTAAGGATCAACAGATTACAGAACACTAAATAGCCTTCTTCCAAAGCTGAGGGAGAGGATTCTACCCATGTGAAGAGTTGATTCCAAACTGGAATCATAGAATCACAGAATCACAGATCATAGAATGGTAGAGTTGGAAGGGGCCATGAAGGCCATAGAGTCCAGCCCCCTGCTGTTGCAGGACAACACCCCACTCAGAGGGCTGCCCAGTTTCTTCTTGAATGTCTCTAGTGTGGGAGAGCCCCCCACCTCTCCAGGCAGCTGCTTCCAGTTCTCCTCTATCCTTCCCTTTCAGTGAAGCATCTGTCTCCATCCACAGAGTGGCTCTTGTTGCTTGGAGCAAGACAGCAAGCATTCCAGAGACTTTCTAACTGGGTAGCATGTCTCTCCCATCAGCTCCTTATGGGTCAAAGACTGGGTCTCTCACATGCTCCCCTCCTAAAAACCCTTCCACCTTCCAAAGCAGGACACGTCTCATGCCCTGCCTGAGCACCTTCACCAGGTAACCCTGAAACAAAAATGCTCTCTCTTCCCCTGGCCCTACCACTGTCCTCGCTCCACACACCTAACAACTGTCTGTACAGCCTGCAGTGAGTGAGTCACAGGCCCATTCTCTACAATTGTCCCTACCTGGTGCTCAGTTTTGCCTTTTGAGGAGGCAGTGTGGACATAGTATTTTGACTCAGAGCATCCTTCAGGCAATGTTTCAAGAACCTTTCTTTCCTAAAATAGGATGAACTGCCCCACTGCAGTTTTGCACATGGAGGTTCTTCATGGGGTGGTGGTTGAATATTAAAAGCTGCACCCCATGTTAGTCTATTGAAATGAATAGCCCTTAAGGTAGCCACAGTGAACCAAACTTCCATTTAGTTCAATGAGTCTACCCTAAGTAATGCTAACATGGGATAATAACCCCATGTACTCATTAGTGGGCTTTCTCCTGCTGAGGAGCAGCAGTTGATTCATGAAACTTCTTCACCAGATACCGATACCTGGCAGGAGCAGGGGAGTGATAACATTCTGTGATAAGCAATCGCTCAGTAAATGATCATCCACCTTCACCCAGTCCTGTCTCAGCTCTGCAACAGCCCAAGTGGCATTGACCCATGGACTTCTCCGCTCACCTTTGTAGCCACCACGACTTGCCAGCACAGGGCATCCTAGATCAGTTGGTGTCATCCTGTCCCATTATCATTTAACCACAACACGACACCAGCTCCCATAAGGACGTGTCATCTTTCTTTCTCCCAATGTAGATTGGCTTCTGGCCTTCTGTGACACCGGTAATGCATAAATCCCATTTATCTAACTTTTAATGAAAGTATCAATTGTACGTTTCAGATCCACTCAAAGAGAAGAGCTGTCTTGAGTTCAGTTGTCTCTACATCTGCAAGGAAGTGTAGTTGAAGTGCTCAGAGGTCTGACTCTGCACTTTTGGCTAATCAGGGCAATTTTCCTGCTTGTCATGCATAACATTACTACAGCTTGAAGCAGCTAATTGGATAGTTCTCCACTTAGATAACCCCAAAGTGAAAGGATTGTGGAGTGCAGTGCATTAGCTGTCTGCATCAGAACCGCTGATGACAGTCAGCACCATCCAGAAGAATTCCTTGAGTGGCAGTCCTCGTTAAATGGAGAGGCTTTCCTCATTACGGGTACATATTAGATCTGTGCTAAGCACCATCCATTAAATGACAGTTTAGGCCTCTAATTCTGCAGACTCTGAGTATTTGTTTTCCAATTCTCAGTAATGCTTAATTAGAGTTTTGGAAAAACTATGGTACCTGGAAAGGGAATATTGATTTGCATTTATAATCTCCTACCACACAGGCTTCAAATTGTTGACAGCACTTTTATAGAAGATTGTAGATGCGCAGAGAAGGCTCCTTCTTGCTATTCTGCAAGGACATTTCCACTGCTTGTTGGACATCTTGCCAACATGACCACAGCGAAGGACTTCAGATGGATCCACAGGAAAAGGAAGACAGGACAGAGGTGGTGGAAATGAAATGGCAGACCAAAAGTGGGCGACTGAAGGCCTTCCAGATGTTTTGGCCTCCTCCATCACCATTGGGAGTTGTAGGCCAAAACATCTGCAGGAGCACAGGTAGATGGAGGGAAAAGGCACAAGGGATGGAGAATGAAAGTGCTCCGAAGCCAAGAAGGGAAGGGCAAAGCCTGCTTAAAAGTATGAGTGGCACATAAGAAAACAAGAGGTTTTTCCTTCTCCGACCTGGACGCACCCAAGTGTTTTGGACTGCTACTCCTAGCATTGTTGTAGGCCAAAACAGCTTGAGAGTATCAGATTGGAAAACGATGTCTTATAGTGTACCCAGTCATAATAAACTCCAGACACACAGGTGGGCTTTTTCTGTGGACTCTGAAGTACTGCAGTAAGTGCTTTCCTTTGTACTCCAGAGAACCTGAGCTTGTCTTAGCGCTGTTTTGGAACGCCATCCCAAGAGCCTACGTGTCCATTCCTTTGGCTTTTTCTACAACTATAGCACTATTACTAACAGTTTAACTAATGTTCACAAGGCAATGTGGGAAGTGCAGGTTTGGAGAATGTGAGGACATAGGCCCCACTTGTGTGGGGAACCTGAGAGGGAACGGAAGTGCTTGTGAAAAAAAAAAAAATCTCTGTGGCATTAGCATGCAGAACCGGAGGTGACGGAAGGGTTAGCTCTGTTGGAAAAGTGAAGAGGAGGCCTCAACTTTTTCCTGAAAAATCACAGCTGCTCTGAGGAAGTGGAAAGAACGCTGCTCTGGAGCAAGGAAGGGGAAACAGGAATATGGTGGAACCCAGGAGCTGTTCCTTGGGGCTCCCTGAACTGGGGAGAGTTCTAGGGAGAGCAAGGACAGCGAAGGAGGGCATCCTAGAAGACAGGAAGCGAGGCAATAGCTGTCACCTTCTCCCAATCAGCCTCTTAGAAATAGCTCAAAGACAGGATATAGTGCCATTAACAGCATCACACTCTTTAATGCTTCACTCACATGGAGAGTGCTGACAAGAATGGAGCCAAAATTGCCCTACAGAGAAGCCCTCTCTCGTGCTCGGGGTAACCTTGAACTCTGTAGAAGCTGAACAATCTTTTTCAAGAACCTGGAAGCAAACTGTGAGGCTTGACTTTGCATTTTGATTGCACAGTAAATCTTACCAAGATGTCCAGGTGAAGACGTCTGGGTGAAGACTTCTTCTGCCTTCGGATCTTAATGAAGGCAAGGACAACAATCTTGCATTTCAAGTTTCTGCTAGTTAAAAGTTGATTTTCCCAGACAGGCAACTTCCCTCTTCCTGGATTCCCTTCTCCCTGTACAAGGATGAAAAGAAATTCTGCACTGTTGAGCCTGCAGCTGCTCAATCACTCCCTGAAATCTTCTCTCTCAAGTAGCCTCAGCACCGCCTTTCATGGAAGACAAGATGTGGGGGAAGTGTCTCACTTTCCACATGGTATGGTCAGCTGGAACATTGCTCTAACTAGCATGATCCCAAATATGCTCCCACCATTCCAAGGAAGCAGGGAGCAGGATAGGAGGTTCAGATTCAAACTTGTGCGAGGAGTAAAACAACAAACAAAAATATAGGAACAATGCAGCTAGGAGGGATGGTGTCCCTTCTGGAGAGGACTGCATTGTGCATGGAAGGGAGGTTTATCTCTTCTCCCCAGCATAGCAATCCTGGCAAAATTACTCTGCCTTACTGCAATGAGAAAGAGTAACAATAATAGTAAGGCTAAGGCTGAGGAACAATCATTCTCACAGGCTCATTTCAATGGGAAGGTTTTTATTAGGATCTTGGTAGGGAAGGGGAACAGTAAAACTCTACTCCCTGAACACTGTGGTCTTAACGCAGAAAATGGACTGCACACTCACCATTAAAAAGCAAACTCACACCCTTACACAGTACTGCTGCTAAGACAGTTCATGGCAAGTGGAATGAAGCCAGCGATGGTCTCCTTCAGTTACTGCTCTTCCAACAGGGCCAGGTGGGTCCTCCCAGTGCCTCCATCCTCACCAGTTGCACTCCTCTGCACATTATTCAGTCTGAAGTCTGAAGAGAGAATACTTCTGCATTTCCCCGAATGTGCTTGGAACCCCCTGTGATGGTGGAAACATATTACACAAAAGTCCCTAAGGACCAGTCTCATGGCAGATGCTGTGCACATTCGACGGAGTGCATGGAAATTCCCCCTGTAGACTTTCTTGCTCCATTGACTGCTTTGCACCTCCAGCAGCCCACAATGGTTTATTCCAGCTGTGTGTTTGTGTGTGGTGCCTCTGCCCAGCAATTTTATCTGTTCAAGTCATGTGATCCCAGCAAGGGTGGGTTGTTGGCAGGGTCAACAACCCTCCCACAGACCTGAAACAGCCCATGAGTTCCGTGTGGTTAGCCAGCTGCAGCAGCAATCCACTCTCACCATGTTGGCAAGACATCATAAACTGAGGTCACAGGCTGAGTATCCAAAATCTGTTTGTGCTCAACACAACCTGCCGTGGCTTAAAGAAGCCACAGAAGCTTGCTTGCTTGCTTGCTTGTATATTTACTTTTTGGATTTCTATCTGCCCATTACCCAAAATGGCTCTCTAGACGGGTTACAAACTATAATAATAACAATATACATGATAAAACATGATAAAATAACAACTCTATTGCAACAATAAAATCACAATGATCAAGCAAAGAAAAGTCCCCAGAATAAAGCCACACAATAACTTCAGTTCTTAATAAAAGTCACAGTAGCACAAGACGTAATAAATACCATAGCATTCTTTCAAATTATCTTAACAGTTAAAACATTGGGTCTTTGCCTGGTGCCAAAAAGAATAGAGAGAAGGTGCCAGCACACCTGTTTGGGGAGCTGATTCCAGAGTCGGGGTGAGTGGGCCCTTCTCCTCGCAGCCACCCTCCTGATTTCCTTCAGAGGTGGCTCTCTGAGGAGGCCCTCAGGTGACAGTCTTAGGGCTGGGGAGGCACGTACGGGAAGAGGCGCTCCTTTAGGTAACCTGGTCTTTGCTTGTGGGAATCCATGTGTGAAGGTTGGGTGTGAAGACAGCAGGAGCCTGGGAGTGGGGCAGGTGTGTGTTGCCATCAGGGGTCATCCCAGTCCCACCTGCATAGATTCAAACTGTCCACCAGGGGGGCTAGTGATCAAGGCGCTTGTTCCAGTCGGGGAATGTTGACTAGCTTGCCTGCTAGCTAGGATTCCCATCTCCCATGCCAATTGTGCTGTCAGATGAAGTTCATTCCCCACTGATTAGTTCAAGTGTTAATATTGTAGATACTTCAGCAAATCAGGAAATCCTCTTTACTCTTTCCTAGAATCTGGCAGCAACACAAATAACAGATCTAAAGACATATAGAGGAAAAAGCTGTCGTTAGCCAGTGGTGCCATGGAGGATTTATTTAACAAGGAGAGGGAGGAAAGTGGAGCAGTTCAGCTAAGAAGAAGGCGTCCAAGAGTTCTGTTTAGGGCTGAGTCAAACAGCCTTCCTCCTGACACCTGTTTTTGGGGTACTGCTGGACCCCCATGAAACTGGGGAGGGATTTGGCAGGAAGCTCTTCAGCTGTTTCAGAGAGTAGTTTTGGTGCTCCATTTTGGGACAGAGTGACTTAAGACGGTGTTGGCTCGACAGCCTTCACAGGGCTTTCTTGGGGCAAAAGATGGTCATTCCCACTGGCCTTCTTTAGATCCCCTCTTGGCAACACTGACAGCTCCAAAGGAAGCCACATTGTACAGGGTTATGCCAAGAGGATTCTTCTGAGCTTCCAGACTGACTTCTGCACTGACTTGCTGAACACAGCTCTAATGCTTAACCTAAAATTGAGAAGCAGCTCTGGCGTAAAGGGAGGTTGAACCAAACTGGAAGCATGGAGAGTTGGACCCAGAAGAATTAAAATTAAGAACCATTGAACGCATGTTGAAAAGGGCATGTGTTCCTCATTTCCTCCCCATTGATGTAATTTATTCCAGAAGGATTAATGAAATTATGATCCTTCCTCTCTCCTGTGTGGGCTGAAAGAAAGCACTGCAGGTATTGAGACGGTTCATAGGAGAAAGAGAATAGGTGCCATAGGAATTTTAAAGGAATTCCCGAGAATTCCCTTTTCATTTTCCCATTATTTTAAATGTTAATACGGTTTTTAAGATGGATTGTATATATTATTCCTGATGCTGCATCTTATTTATTTATGTTATTGCCACCCTGAGACCCTGTGAAGGACAGGATACAAAAACTTTAAATAAATATTTTTTAAAAAAAATACAAATAAAACCAGCTAATTTACCTTATTTTGTCCTGTATTTGGTTCATGGAACTTCTCATGTACCCTCAGCCAGGACTCCCCTGTCTTATCAAGTGCTTTTGCTTCAACAGTCTCCTCTTCAAGTTAACATATGTCATATTATCACCCTTTTTTCAAAAACAGCTCCACAAGAACAGTAGTACTTATAATTCCACTGTTTTCCTTTATAGATGCCATTCTTCCCACATTGCTCTTTAACATCTGACACGTTCTTTTACTTCCCCCTCCTCTGTTCTCTGTCTCACTTTTTCAGACAGTGTTGCATCTTATCCTGTAACCCTTAAAAAAAGGGGGGGGGATCCTGTATACCTTTTGGGATGCCGGCACTTCCTGACAACACAACGGAGACGAGAAAATAGGAAACGACATCAGAGAGGCCAGCAAACCCTGTGGTGACAACAGGGGAAGCATTTTTCAGTTTGTCTGAAAGCCGCTTTGTTGTCTTCCTGACAGGAAGGAGCTGAGGGTGGGGACAAGAGCTTTTGGGCCCCCTCTTGCTGTCACTAAAAGCATCATTTCTTCCTCGTACACACATGCGCAGCCATGCCTGCCCGCCCGCCCGCCCATTCACACTGTGGCAGACTTCAGTGGAATATACTTTTACTGTCATACTCAGGGTTCTTTTATGTACTGTGCAAAGACGTAAATCTCCCCTGCTTTTCCCAGGGCAGAACCTGAATTAGTCTTGTGTTTGCCTTTTGCATCCCTGCTCACATTTTTAATCAATATATGCAGGTTATTAAAAGGAACCCTTTTCGTAAATGGGGTGGGGGAACGTCTTGTCTTAGAACGATAAAGTCTTCATATTGCGGTGTAGTGGTGATGAGTGTGGGATTAGGACTCAGCAGATCTGGCTTCTGCTCCCCACTCAGCCCCTGAGCTCACTGGGAAACTTTGAGCCGGTTACAGACTCTCAGCTCAACCAACCTCACAGGTTAAGGTAGGTGGATGAGATGGAAACCAGGAGGAGAATTATGTAAGCCATCCTGAGTACCTTGAAAGGAAAAAAGGTGGGATCTAAATATAATAATTAATTAATTTAAAAGCTCAAAGGAACACGGGTGTCCCTCAGCATCTCCTGAAAGTTTTGTGTATCCTGCAGGAAAGTGGCTGAAGGAAAAGCTGAGCTTTGCAGCTCTGAGGAGAGATGCATCTACATAATTTACATCTACATATTTAGAATAATGATCTTATTTTTATTTCATACAGAATGCCTGCATGAACCTCTGGATATTTTCTGTGTCCCTGAACATTTTGTCCTAAGGACCAAACTACATCTTACATTAAATGTGTAGTTCATCTGCTGTAGGGAAGTTTTTATTTGAAAATTAGCAGCCATGGGCATCATTCTGAATGGGACCAAAGAGGACACATGGGTGCATAAAATCTGTATGTGCCCCTTTATGCAAATAGATGGAAATACAGAGATCATTTTCCTAGAAATTCCTTTTCCTAGAAATGGCTCCATCTCACCACGATGCGGTGGGAGGTGGTGACCTGTGCCTGCTTGGTCCATAGATGAGGCAAGCAGCTGCCCCATATTATCGCCATACTTTAATTCGGACAATCCTTCAAATGGATGATGTCTTCCAGTAGAGGGATGGCACATGGACACCTATTGGAATGGACCAAGCATCATTTTGATGGAGGAAGTACATTCATACCTGAGGATAGTCTTCTGGTTGATGACATTCTAGCTGTGTTCACTGGTGCTACAACACGTGGTCCTGGGTGCAGGCGAATTGCACGCTCAGCGGTTGTCCGCATGCGTAATCTCCTATACCTGTGGCCACCCATTTCCATGCATACATCCATTTCCATATCACCCTAGACAGAACAGAACAGATGTAAATATAAACCATGCCTACTGCCCAGTATCCATGTGTGGTAGCCCACCAATGGCTTGCCAAGCCACCTACCTGGCTAGTGGCGACATTGGGCGAAGGCTGCATGGGATACAAGCCTGATGCATGAATTACAAGTTGTGGGACTGCTTTGTTTCCAAGGCTAATTTAAAATCAGCCTGAAATTCTAACCTTGTCATATTCCACTGTTGGGAAGAAGATAGCTGTAGAGCAGCCTTACCCAAGCCAATGTCTTTGGGGTGCATTGAGCTGTTTCTCCTGTCACTCCCAGCTGCTCCGTAATACTCACTGAGATAAACATTTATGTAATTAATGGCCAGTGGCCATTACTGCTTTCCTTTATTAGAGAACAAATAATGCAGAGAGTGAAAGAACACGAGGAGGGAAAATCAGAACTGGGTTACCAGGGATGGTAAATTTAACCTAATGAAAAATGCATATTTAATTATAGAATGGAAAGAGACTGTGGCCACAAAACAGGTATTTGGTTCACGTGAGATACTGTTTCCTTTGTGAATAGAGAAGAAGTTCTTATTGTTGAATGATCAAAAGATACGACACGTGCGTTTCCTTTCATCACTTGTCTTTTGTGAATTTTGCTCATTTTATTATTGGTTTTATTTTATTTTTGCGAAAAGTAATTGGATTACTGGGAGAGGAAGTACCCAAACAGCACTCGGTGGTGCATGATCACTGTCAGAAACTGAGCCGTCTTTCTAGATCACAACAATATTTAGGATAGAAGAATGTCATTTGATCAATACCGGTAAACTTTAATTATGTTTCTGTCCTCCCTCAAACATTCTCTTTGGTTTGTACATCTAGTTAAGTTGAATAGAACAGGACCAGCACATCAAACAGCTTCTGGGCTGAGGGTCGGGGGGGAACTGTGTGCATCCAACTGTGTGCCGGAGGAAGATCATCAGAGTTTGGGGGGGTCCTTAAAGACAGACAGATGCACTGCTTCAGTTTTGCAACCCTTTTTGGTGGAAGCTGAATTCGAATGCACTGAAGTCATGAAACTGCCAGTTTGATGGTCACACTTCCATCCCACCCATTAACATCATTTTTCTCAAGGGCATCAGTTTCTCTGTGTCAGCAGAATGATGAGTAGGGAAAGAGGCTGAATGCATTGGATCCAGGAGCAGGCCCACTGAAATCAATGGGAACAGTTTGTGCTGATGGATAGGAATACCGCTGATTTCAAATTTGTCTACTCTGAGTAAAAGGAAGTGCACCAGTTCAGGTTGCAATTTGGAATGCCTCCCTGTAAAAGGAATAGACAGAGCCAGAACTGCCCACAGTGGCACAAGTAGTAAAGAGTGCCTGGCTAGATCCCCTCCACTTTTTTTTTTTTTTTTTTGATGTGTATCATTTTTGTTTAACTTTGAAGCTCGCTCCTTCCTTCCTTCCTTCCTTCCTTCCTTCCTTCCTTCCTTCCTTCCTTCCTTCCTTC
>JAIXND010000773.1:18672936-18772771 GCA_023646645.1 Varanus salvator macromaculatus
TTCCTTCCTTCCTTCCTTCCTTCCTTCCTTCCTTCCTTCCTTCCTTCTAAATATGGAGAGCATTAAAATGGCATTCCCACTTGGAACGTGAAGTGGTTCAATCTATTCCATCACATGTTGAATCACCAAGTGGCAAGAAGTCCTAATGTATCCAGAAATATGCGCAGACAGATACACACTCCATGTAGCTTTTCTTGCCCTGGGAATAGGAAGGAAGAGCCTCAGCTGTGGGGCAGTATAGAAGTGGAATGAAGAAATAAACAAAGAGTGGCTATGAATGAGCGCACACTTCGGCTTCCGGGACCAATCCCTTGTGTGGGATCACTGGAGGTGAGTGGACAGGCTTGCTACTTTCTTTCCTAGCCAAGAGCTTCCCCAGATGTTGGGATTCAAAATTCCATGGTGCCGTTTCCAAGACAACACGGATGTGTGAACTTTCTGCCACTCATCCATGGTGGAAGGATTTCCTGACTTGGTTCCGAGTTTCCTGAACATGCCTGTTGCTGTAGATATCCATTCACCTTTTTTCTCATTTTATGGCTTATCCATGAGTGTGGCAGATGAAATAGATTGTGCAAGAAAGAAAAACAAAAACAAAAACCCTGGTGTGGTGGTGTGATCCCATTTAACTTCCTTTTTGTGGTGGTTTCATTAATGTTCTTGGGTCTACCAGTAACCTGTAAAAAACATACATGGATAAGATAACAATAACCATGCAGTAAGTTAAACATGCCTCTATGTCCAAAATTAATTTTAGTCATTCTTCTCATTAAACAATTTGAGTGGAGCTGGAGGAGGAGGAGGAGGAAGAAGAAGATTCTGCTGCAGCCCAACGCTGATGCAAGAACTTGTTTTGCTGATGGAATCTCTGAGATGGAATCAGTGAGATCAAAAGGTTAGCACAAGAGCAGTTCTGTCTGCTCCTTTTAATTATGTCTAGTTTTTAATGGAAATGCTCTAGCTGTTGAATTGTTGTATATTCTTATATATTGGGATTATTTGCTGTTTTATATTCTCATACTGGAATTTTATACTGTGTTTTACTGTATTCATATTTTTATTATATCTTCTGTATTGATTAATTGTTGTGAACCACCTGGAGAGCTTCAGCTATTGGAATGTATAGGAATTAAATAGAAACTGGTCTACTCACTTGGATGCTCAAATCACACAGGTGCTTAACTCACCTGTGTGTTTAGCTGTTTACCTTGATGCTTTACCATTCCTTTGAACTGAGCCCCCTTCCTGCTTTGCTCTTAATCTCCTAGACCACCTTTTCCAACTTCTGATGTGGCCAATTAGAGAAGGAGGCCTTCATTCCGAAGTACAGGTGTGTTCATCAAACTACTGGGCTGTACATGGAAATTTGAAGGGGGGGTGAGGTCAGTAAACACCCTTTGGAAATGGTGCTTTGTCAAGATTGTGAACTACATCGTTCATCCTGCCATGAATCATAATGCATGAAACATTTAAAAATGCATTGACATAATAATGCATTAAAAAAAACAGCCCAGGCATATGACCACGGCATGGATCTTCTTACCTGGATCTGTGTGTAAAGATCCACAATGCTATTTAATAGCTCCTGTTCTTCACCAGTGCACTGCAAGGGTCAAGAGGGTCGCACATGATTTGCGGGCTCCAGTTTGCGCGACAAGCCGGTGCTGGCCGCAACTGCACTCGAATTCCACATTAGCCACTGATGGCCTTCTGAAGTTGTCTTGCCCCCATGCCCTGAAGAAGATTGATGGTTCATGATCTCTGCTTGAGATGCTTCTCTTGTAGCTTGTCTTCGGTTCCAGCTCACATATCTCACCCCTGGGCCGCAGGACGATTTAATTGATGTTCACTGTGCCTCAAGGGGTTAAAAGATTAATGCTCCACAAAGGTATTGAGCAAGCTGCAATTTTGAGGAGCTGGACTACAATCTGCTGTATTACATTTCACCAAGATGTTTTCGAGAAGCAGATTGGGCAAGAGAATATAATACCGAGGGCTTCAAAGAGAACCACATGGATTCCTTGTCATTAGATCACTTTTACCATATAGAGAATGAATCTTATGCTTGTACATTAGACAGGCTTAAAGGAAAAGCAAGCAAATATCAGAAGCACGTTGTCTCTCCCTCTCCCCAGAATCCCTCCAGTTCTGGTGGAAGGAATTGCATTTTTGAGGAACAGCACGTCTTCTAAGAGGGAAGGAGGGAAGTGTTTCAAGCAAGATGAGACAGTGATTCCAAGCATATTAGGGGTAACAGGAGGTAGTGGGGCTTATCTTCTGCCTTTCCTAAGCCTCTGAAGAGGCCCCACTAGATGGACTAAGAAGCCCATCTAGTAGAAACACAGAGATCAGAGGACAAGGAGGCAAAGATGCCTGCCCTCCCATTGATGGGTTTCACCATAGGACTCTCAAGGCCCCTGAGCTGGGGGCTTCTGACCAGGGTGGGCATTCGGTTGCACCCCACATGCCCCACAAGGACGTTTCTTGGCTGACCTCCATAGAAGAGAACAAGAACGGTTCGTCTGGCTGCCGCTAGTGTCCATGACGCCTCGTGGAAGAAGAACTTCCACAGGTGGCTCCCGTAGATTTGAACAGTGATCTCATTTCCCCAGTTCTCCTCATGGGGCTCAGTGGTTTCGGGGGGCCTTGGTCATCAGGAGCACCTTCTTTCAGCTTGGGATCTACCAGCTTCAGCACTGTCTGGTCAGAAGTGCCCTGGGGACAGAGTGGATTCAGTTGGAATTCATCCCTGTCACATTCATGGATTCCCTCTCCTGTTTGGCCCAGATTCCAAAGTGAGCCCAGCCAAGAGGAAGTCTGTAAATACTGGCAGAATAAAGGTTGTGCAACCGGCAACTTTCTTCTACATCAGGTGCAGCAACTCAAATGGCCCTACATGCATCATGGAGGAGAGACACTGAGCAGTGTGTGGAGCCTGACTCCTGGTGAGCGGCCTGGGAATGCTGGGAACGCTTCCTGGGAACTCCGAGAACCACAGCCTAGCAGAGAGCCCTGAGAACTGAGTTCAGGGCATCTGATGGACTCCCACCCCCAAACGGATTCCTCACACATTCCTAATCCCAAAGCTCATTCCAAAAGCCAAAGCTCACTTCTGCAGATGGAATTGTCCATCTCGGAGTGTAAAATGTTCCCTGTCCCTGTAACGTATTTGAGGGAGATAATGGGCCCTTCTCATAATATAGATATTCTCTTCTGAATGACCATTATGTCAAGGACACTATTGACAATGACATATAAAAGGTAATTTCTATGGAGAACGATGCAACATTAAACATCAAAAAGGGAATGGGTGTTCCAGGAACAAGTGAGCATTTTCTATCTGATGTAAGTGTGAAAACTTATGCCAAAGAATAAAACTATTTAATTAAGACCTGCAGTTCTTGAATGATGCCTTAAAATTATCTCACTGAAGTTGGAAATTAAGCTAATTGGGAGCAGTTGGCATATTAGCATAAACGTCACCGATGATAATACTGAAATGTTGAGAAATGGCTTGACCCTCAGAAGACGATGTGATTAAAATTACAGTTCTCTTGATGTAGGAACAATAGCAGACTTCACCCTTTTGGCCTTGCTCGTTGGGGAACTTCTCAGTGGAAAGTCTGCCCTTGATTTCAGCTACATCCATATGGAGCTCCATCAGTGTAAAAATAATGAACATGGTCTTACATGGTGTTCTGCAGCTGTGAAGATCCTGGATATTTATACAGAGCTCCTTCATTCTCTGTGCATTAGCTCCATCAAGGACTCCAGAAGTTCAGTTGTCATGTGCTCTCCAGCCGTCTCTGACCTATGGTGACCCTACACATGAAAGCCCTCCAAAACGTCCTGTTTTTGCCAGCCCTGCTTGGCTCTTGTAACCTCAAGACTGCAGCTTCTGTCATGATGCCCCTCCATCACATATTTGGTCTTCCTTTTCTTCTTCTGCCTTTGACTTTCCTCAGCATGATTGTCTTCTCCAGGGAGCTTTGTCTTCTCATGATGTGCCTGAAGCATGACGCCCTCAGTTCTGTCATTTTTGCTTCTAGTGAACGTCCTGGCTTGATTTGATCTAGCACCCACTTCTGTCAATGGTAAAGGTCTCCTCAGGCCCATGCTTCCAATGTATCAATAACCTCCTGGCCAGCTTTCTTCATTCTCCAGCTTTCACATCCATTCATGGTGAGTGGGAATATCACAGTATGGATGATCTCAGCCTTGGTCTCCACCGATCCATTCTTACACTTGATGATCTTTTCTCGTTTTCAGAAAAGACCGATCGTTTCTCATTCTTCTTCTAATTTCTTGGCTGCAGTTGCCGTTCGAATAGATGACTGAGTCAACCTAGGCAAAACCTTTCACAATTTCAGATTCTTTTCTGTTGAGATTAAAGTTATGCAATTCTTTTGCAGTTGTGATTTTTGTTTTCTTAACGTTCTGCTGCAGTCCTACCATTTGCACTTTCGTCACTTCAATTAATTGCTGCTTTCTGTCAGTAATTTGGTATCATCTGCATATCTTAAATTGTTGATGTCCTTCCACCAATTTCTATTCCTTTTTCTTCCGATTATAATCCTGGTTTTGTTATGATACATACCATATGCAGATTGAAAAGATGATAAAATGCACCCTTGTCTTATGCCTTTGCCTCTAGGAAAACATTCTGTTTCTCCATGTCCAAAATGCAGGTTATTTCTCAGGACAATTGAATTCTGAAACATATCCTTTTCTTTCAGAACTATCCATAGCTTTTCAGAACCCACAATGTCAAAGCCTTTGCTGTAGTCCATAAAGTATAGACCCTTTGTCTGAAATTCTTTGGTGTTCTCCAAAAGCCAACAATTTTTGTGATATCATCTTGAGCACTTCTTCCTTTTGGGAATCCAGCTTGAACATCAGGCATTTCTTGCTTCACACCAAGTAAAATTCTTTCTTGCTACTCCTTGAGCATCATTTTGCTTGCATGGGAAATTAATATCATAGCCCTTTAGTTGGTGCACTCTTTAGCATCTCTTTCGTGGGGATTGGAATGAACGTTCAGCATCTCGGGTCTTGGAACAAAGGTTTTGCCTTCCTTATTTGTTGGAAAATTTTGGTTAGGATTTGGACTGATTCAGCCTCTGCAGCTTGGAATCGTTCTACTATTACTCATAGCTCGGTGGTGCTTTGAGTACTTTATTCCTTCCCAGTTTCTTTTCGGCAATGCATAAGAAAAGTGTGAAAAGGAGTCAAAGATTCTCAGATGCACAGGAATACTGGGTGGACATGTGTTGGGGAAGCTTCCTAGTCCATCCTCAAAGCATGGTTGGAATTGACATGCCTTCTAGTGTCATGTGTAGAACATAGAAACAGAGGAGTCAGAAGGGGTCTCCCGGGCCATAGTCTGACACCCGGCTCCAGCCAGCTCCGCTCACAACATGCCCACCATGTGCATGTCCAGCCTACCATTGAACACCCTCACTGATGGGGCCTCAATGACCTCCCGTGGAAGCCCATTCCACACCCTCAGGGTCCTGACTGTCAGAAAGTGCTTCCTGGCATCTAAATGGAACCTTGGCTCCCTAAGCTTGGCTCTGTTGGAATGTGTCCTGCCTTCCTCTGCAGGGAGAACAGGTCTCTACTCACTTCTGTGTGACACCCCCTCACATACCTGTATGTCGCCAACAGATCCCCTCTGAGTCTCTCCTTCTCCAGGCTGAAGAGACCCAGTTCCCTCAGTCTCGCCTCATACAGCTTCCCCTGCAAACCGGCCACCAACCTTGTGGCCTTACACTGCACTGGCTCTAACCTGACTTCCTGTAACGAGGTGCCCAAAACTGATCACAATATTCCAGTTGTGGGCGCACCAGAGTCGTATAGAGTGGTAGTAATACCTCTCTCGATCTAGAAGCCATGCTTCTGGCTATGCAACCAAGGGTGAATGGACCTGGAATGACCTTTTCTGCAAATTGCATCAGCATCTACAACCCTGAAAAATTGCTGGCCCATCTGACTGGTGACCTCACGTGACTGGGCCATGAATTCATTGGTAGTTCCACTTATGCTAGCAGATAATTTCATGGACTGGGTTGTTGAGTCTGGATAGTCCAAGAGCAGAAATTCAAACAGGTGTGACAGTTCTCAGGTTGAATGGGTTCAGAGTGTGTGATAAAGGGTTGAGTGTGGATAGTTACTGAACCACGGGTTGTTGTTTAAATATGAGTAGCCATGCTTTCTGAACCCAGCCACACCAACAAACCATGGTTGGTTAACCATGAGCAATCTATAGTTCACAATCCAACAACAAACTATAGATTACCTTCATGGCTTGTTCATGGGTAGCAGATCATGGTTGGTTGGCATGGCAAGGTTCAAACACCCAGGCAGACAACTCACAACTCAATGACAACCCGACTCAAAACAAATCCAGTACTTGAGGGTGCATTAATGTGCTACCTGAACTCAGCCAGTGAGTCTTTGCCCGGTAAAGGAGAATAGTGTGTCCCTTCCGTCACTTCTTCTCCCAGCATGCAAAGTCACCTCTCCTATTTCTTCCTATTTCCTCCCGCTTCTGTCTCACCTGGGACAACGCCCAGTATCTGTGCCTACAGGCAATAGCAACAGAGAACATTCCTTAGAGGTGTTAATGACTTTAAGCCTTTCAACAATGTATCTAGTTCAAAGAGAAAAGACAGTTCAACAGTTTGGGGCAGGGGACTGGGAGGAAGGTGTAATGTTTGCTGCTCATGCGATCAAAGGATATAATGGAGCTTTTGTTACTATATACAAAGAATGTAGTAGAGAGCTTAACCTTTGCCTTTGATGTCATGTCTGTTTTAATGTCACGTCAACTCTGAATGCTAACAAACCTTTCTAGTATGGGTGATGAGATTCCTTGTGAGGGTTGAAGGGAGTGGTGCTTTTTTGTTTGATTGTAAGGACTTTTTTTCTCAGAAAACAAAAGCACAACAGAAAAGTGACTTGCAACAGTTCCATTTGCAACAGTTTCACACAAACATAGCCTACAAATCTTCCTTGACATTTTACTTTTCGTGAAATGTGAGGGCAGTTCTAATCCAAGGTCTTGTCATATTTGCCTGATGTTCTGAGAGTGTCTTCTCCATTAGCCCAGGACTCCCACTGATATCATCCATTGCTCAGGAGAGGCAAATGATAATTGCAGTAATTGTTCTTTGTTTTTTGCAGGTAACTATGTGCCAAACACACCAAAAAGGACTTTTTTGTCAGTTGGTTTGCCAAGATTCCTTTCAGTTCTTTTCAAAGTCCTAAAAGATTGCACCTGAGTGGAATCTGTGAATTCATCGCAAAATTTGGTGTATGGGAATTTTGGCAACAATTCTGCATTGCTGAAATATTGTGAAGAACAACTGCATGTTGTGGTAGCAAGATCCATCTTATTATGGATTTTATTACAAAGTGTGCTTTTTACTAAGTTGTTGGGCTTCTCTGACCTGCATGTTTCAGCAACATCCAATGGTTGGCTTTTTTTGAGAGGAGGTTATAATATGGATAAACTTAGTATTGGACCACTCTTAACTATTTGCTGATTCACGTGTTCTCTTAAATTATTTACCTGTGACTTGGAAGTTAACTCAAGATCAATGTAAATTGATTTTCTATGTCCTTTGACAACTAAAATACTGACATTGCAATATTGGAAAAATAATTCCCAACTTATAACTCAGTTGACTGAGGATCTAACATTACATTCACAATTCAAATGGGTAGCATTTAGTTGCCACCTTTGAATAGATAAAAATATATGGCTATTTTCTGCTTTTCTTTAAATGCATGAACCATTGCTTTATATTGATTGTTAATACACACACACACAAATGTATCTACTCGTAGGTAAATTTCATTTGCATCTGTTGTAAGGGATTAATTTCAATTTATATAAGATAAATATATTTTTTCCTTCTTAAGGTTTGTGTTGTGTTTTGTTGAGAAGCACAATAAAATGTAATAAAAATAATTACAATGTTTGGAGACAGAGATTAGAAGAGCAATCTATGTACATGGGAGAAATGAGATCAATATTGCTCTCAGCCATGCCTTGTAACCCCAAATGTTCTTCCTTCTTTTCCTTTTGTCCCAGCAGGTGTAAATCCCAGTCTTGGAGTTCCAGGAGAAGGAAAAATAGGTCAGTCAAGCTGTTTCACAGGAGTGAGCAAGAATAGCTCTCCCTATTGGCTCTTACCCAGTGCTTTAGATTGCAGTCACTGCTTTGTCTCCAATTGATGGTGACAACCTGGCTTTTATGCATGGCCCCCTAGAGCAGTGGTTTTCTGGGCTAGAGGGGATGTAACTGGGTGGAGACCAGCAGCCAGTCTGTTGGATTGCGAGGTGGTTTCAACTGCTTTGTCCAGAGTAAAGCTCATGGGCTTGATCTTGATCAAGCGGCTGCAACTTGGTTTGAGTCTAGCATGCCTGGCTCCATAACAGATGCACTTCAAATCCTGAAATTTGCAATGACTTAAATACTTATCTCTCCCCCTCCCGCCCCAATTTCTTCATATTAAAACTATTTTAATATCCTCACATGGAGGGACACATTCACGTACATTGAATAAAAAGTGGGGATGTCTTTTCAGGAAACTCATGAGTAACTTAGCAAAGTTAGTATATAAACTTTACGAAAGCATAGAAAATTGCTTTCAACCATTCAATAGTGTAAAGCTGTGAACATTCAGAGTGAGGGCATTCTTCTCACTCTCCATTGGCTTGCTTGCCCATTGATTAGAGAACATTAGTATATTATCGGCTCTTCTTCAAGCTAAAAACTAGGGCTATCCAAAAACCCTCTGAGAAATGGTCTCCTTCTTTTGCCTTGACATTTGTGAAACATTTCATCTGAGGAGAAACTGTTAAACTTCCGTAAATTTTACTTTAGAAGCAGTTCTGTATCAGCCAAAGAGAAATAGCCTCATGCCCTCCGTCTGATTCGTAGGAACTCTGATGGATTAGTCTTGTGCAGGTCAGGGCCCAGACATAATCTGAGGGTGGAGGGGACACTTGGAAGCTTGGAACCCAGCTCTGTCTCCCACAGACTCACCGCAGTCCTATTCCATACATTCAATCTCATGATTTGTGTGCATAGCCAGATAGGACCAGATGGTTTGTGAATATGTGTGAACTGGACATTTATTCACTTGGGGTTGGTGCCTGCAGACTGTGGTCAGTGTTTCTGGATATGGTGCTGCTTTGTCGCACCTACCAACATTCTCTCTCTCTCTCTCTCTCTCTCTCTCTCTCTCTCTCTCTCCCCTATGCACAAAGAACTCTGGTTCTGGGGCTTCACACAACTCTCTGCCTCTCAAAACACAAGCCTTGATTTGAGCTGCACGACTGCATCATCCCTGGGGTAGAGGGGGCCTGGGGCTAGCAGTGGACTGATTAGTATGCACCGTCTTCTTCTGCTCCAATGCTGTGTCCTTTATTGACTCAGCAAAACAATCTGGATGCTATAGGTAAATAGAAGCAGGGAAATAAATCCGTAGAAATCCCCACATCCTCACCTCACCAATGGAATAATGTGTCTATTGTTCTTTTCAGGGTGGTGACGTTACACTGGGCTTCTGATCAACCCAGGTCTCTGAGCGCCAGTAAAAGATACTCCCACTGAGGGTCCTGCCTGAGGTCTGAGCAACTCCCCTGACTCAGTTATCTCATTATGAGGTTGTTAATTTAAGGAATATTTGGTGCAGAACTGTATAGAAGTGTTTGGAATAGCTCAACACACATCCGTATTTTAGCTTGAGTTGCCTTTTGGAGGTTTGTCAGGAGATCTCCTACCAAATGTTAACACTGATATAGATGTCAATGGCGGGGGGGAATTAAAAATAAAACTTTAAAAAAATGTGTGTGCGCATGTGGTGTTTTAGAATGTGTATTGTAAAGCAGCCAGAGAGGAAGGATATACTTTTCAAAGTTGAACTTGTAAGGTGGCAGCTATTTGGACTAGGAAAAGCAAGCAGAAGCATCTGATTTCTGCTGGGCTAGCCTATACAGTTAATGCAGACAGACCATACAGCAAGACAATATTCTCTTGGAGAGAACATCCTTGCAGAAACTATGCCACAGGGTTACTGTGATCAAACAGCCCGTTCCCTTGGAAGACTAAACGGTTTTGCTTATGGAAATGCAGATAACTGAACTTCGAGCAAATCGAATTAACTGGCTGCAAGGCCGTTATTTTTGTCCCAAAATGATTGCAGGCTCTAATTGCGTTGTTGGGGCATGAATTTTGGAGATAACGGAAGCATATCCCCCCTTCATTCTGCATGCGACCCAAGTCTAAGCAGTCAAATGAACTTCCATTTACTCTGATTTGCATGCTGAATATAAAAATACAGGAGTAAACAATGCTGCTTTGTTTATCTAGGATTGGGAAAATGACCCTTGTCTTTTGCAGGCTGATGAAGCCACAAACTTTGCCTCCTCTTTTCCATTCCCAAAAGGGATTACAAGCAAACTTACTTAAGAGAAAAGGCTTTGGCTGGATCTCATATAGCTGACCACTTCCAACGCAAAGAACTGCTTTCCCTCTTTAAAATGGCAGATTAGCCATGGATGCTTTGGAATTTTGTTGTTGTCCCTGTTATTACTTAATAGATTTATGCACTGCTTATCTAGTTCAAAAGTACCTTTCCCTTACTCGCCTGCTTTGTCAGCATGGCCCCACTGCCAGTGGGGAAGAGAAACACAGGAAACAGACATGGACAAAATGGATCGGAGAAGCGGCAGCTTCTGCCTCACCCACTTTGTCCCTAGTTTGAAAATGGAAATCTAGATTCTTTTGCACAATAAGGTTCTCCGTGCTGTATGAAAACAAAGCCCTGGAGTCATCTAGGCCAGCCAGGTGTCTTGGTGAGCTGGCAAGCAGTGGGTGAAGGCCAAACCTTTCTCTTTTTGTCAGCTGTAGCTATCCAGAGGTAGGCTGCCCCTGGACACGGAGAGTCATCTTTGCTTTCATAGTGAGCTGCTGCCAAAAATCATAAAATCATAGAATTGTAGAATCAGGCAATTATAGTTATAAGGGGCCTAGAAGAACATTGGGTCCAGCCCCTGCTCAAGGCAGGTCTGACATCACCAATTCAGATTCCTTCTTAGCTTCCCAGTTTAGACAGGATCAGGATCTTGCCAACTTCCATGATGTTTTTAAAGACAGCCGCCATCACCAGCACATCTTACGGGGCTGAATTCCACAGTGTGTAAAGGTGTCTTTCTCGGCACTCTCTACGCTATTCATGCTTTCGTGGAATTCTATGAAGTCCTCTTTGGTGTCGATAGCTTTCTCAATTAAAAAGCCCCAGAGATGCTTCACTTGAAGCCCCCTTTCCACCTCCACCTCCAGCTCCACCTTCCTTCTCTCTGTCTCTTGTTCTCTCTCTTTCAAAGTCATCCAGCTGCCTCCATGGATGAGCAGGGACTAGAACCTGAATTTCCCAGGACCCCAGTCCAACAGTTTCACCATCGCTCCACACCACTTATTTGCTTCTTTCTGTACTTTTATGGTTGCCTGGTGTCCTTCTGTAAGATGGGTGACCGGAATAGTCCACTGTATTCCAAATGAGGCCAGATCATGGATCACTCACCTTCACAAAATGAATGAAATGGATTTCTGAAGTCCAAGGGTGGAAAAAGTTCTTCCAGACCAGGGGCTGAACTGAATTGCAGAGCAGTTCAGAGGTGGCGAGCCAAATGCACAGAGGTTAGGCTCAAAATACAAAATAGATTGGCATACTGTGTCTTAAAGCACCTACTGGCAATAGCTAACTTTTATGAGAGCCATTTCAAACTTTTAGCATGTGGGTGAAATATGCACAAAAGTCAGGAAACCTTTGGTGGTTGGAGGAGGAAGGGAAGGCTGGGGAAATGGGTGTGGATATTTGAGGAACTCCAGATGGGACTCCCAGAGGCCAGATTTGAAGAATGTTTTGTTTTTCCTGCAGGGTTGTAAAAGGAGAGTGAGCAATCAGTGACTAGAACAACTACAGTAAGTTTTTTGAAACCAGATTTTCATTGTCTCTCCTCTCTGCTCCTCACCTACCCTAAACCCTGGAGATTATTACTTGGGTTCATTCATGACAATTCTCAAGAGTTCCACCACTTTAAACAAGGCCCAGGTGCCAGAAAAACACATTCCTGTTGAAGTTAACAAGTTTATCACTCTTGATAAGCGTCCCTTTAATGGCAGCTTAACAACAGCAAGTGATTAATAGCTAAGATAAGAACGAAATTATGTTTTTAACCTCTCTACAGTAGCTGCTGTTATTTAGATTGCCACCAGAAAATATCTGCTCAGCTAGAACCTTGGATGCGATCTTATTCCTGACATAAACTGTTTTGAGGTTGGGGTAGAATCAGATATAATGTTGGTAATAAAATATCAGTTAGCATCATTCAGCACTCAGAGGTATGGGGATAAATTTTGACTCACAGGTGCTCCTGGTGGCAATCCAAAAATACTGTTGCTGTAGATCAACCGTACCTTTGATAGTTTTCCTTTCCACCAGGAGCAAGTCTTTTCTAAAACCAACAGGGCTTAATCATCCATTCAACCAAAAGCACCCCAAAATACTTTGCACTGCAACAGGGAAAATTCAATCGTTGCTGTGAGAATTCATTTTTCCCTTCCTCAGAGTTACTGCTATTCCACATAGCGCAAGAGTCCATCATGGGTTACTTTACCTGCAGAAAGGGCTGGATTCTGGGGAGGACTGTTGGATCCCACAGTAGCCCTCTGCTTCTTAAAAAGAAAGAGCAATGAAGTGGTGGCAGGCACCCTCGGCAACCCACAGGCAGGGAGAGAGAACCAATATTTCCCCCAATTGCAGCAAAACCACTCTTTCTCCATGATTGGTGCGTGAGGAGCACAGCAGCCTGAAACCTACAGCCATAGTGAGGTGTAACCCAGCTCTTTTGGGAAGAACCAAACTTCCCTGTATACCGCATGAGAAAGGCCTGGTTATCAGCATCCAATGTGAGGAACTCAGGGGAGTAAATCTGCTTTTTCTGCACTTCAGTTTCCGGTGGCATCATCGTGTCAATGCGCAGCAACAGGTACGACATATGCTACCATGCCTGCTGGTATCTTCATATCCCATAAGAGATAAACCGGGACACCAAATGGTCAGCAGGGCGACATGATTGGCGGATTGGTGGATGGGAACTTCCTTGTCACTCTGTCCATCCATCCATCCATCCATCCATCCATCCATCCATCCATCCATCCATTTATTTATTAAGTAAAACATTTCTATGCCACCCCATCGCAATAAAGCCTCGGGACAGCTTACAACAGTAAAAATTGAAACATATGAGTTCAGTTGAAAATCCCCCACCCCCCCCTGGTGCATCTCGGCAAAACCCCTTAAAATACAATCTAAATTAACAAATAGAAATATTAAGCAAATTAACAATTAAAATATGATTTAAATAAAAAAGTCTTGCCCTGGCGCCGAAAAACAAATAACGACGGCGCCAGGCAGACCTCTCTGGGGAGCGCATTCCATAGACGGGGCGCCACCGCAGAGAAGGTCCTCCTCCGGGTACTCACCCTCTTAATCTCATTCACGGAGGGTTTCCATTTGCCCATTCATTCGCCCACCCATCTATCCATCCAGATATTTCAGCAGCCCTTCCTTGGCCCCCTCTCAGATTTAAACACAACACCCAAGTGCCTTCCTGCAGAGCTGATGCCAGACGTTCCACGATCAGCCCGTTCTGATTTCTCTGACGCTGTATCCCCGGCCTGTCCACCAGGCTGCCCTTCTCTGCTTTCACTATCTAGCCAATGCACAGCATAGTTCTGGGGTACAGGCCACGTCAATCCTTAAGAGCAGATAAATAGTTGCTGCCAAACTGAGATGACAATCCTGCACACGGGAAGCAAGCTATTGTAATGTGCCGACATACCAGGGAAAGTCATCAGTCATTTCCTAGCTCACGTTTTTTGGCATAATGGGGTAAGAAGTTTCCAGTGCCCATTAGGTTCTTTTTGTTCCCTCTGCCTATCATTCAGATGCGGCTGTCAAATCCCGTGTTTCCAGCCCTTTCAAGCATCAGTGGCATTGCTGCTGGTTGCAGAAGTACATTGATTCTGGGGGAGCGCTTGTGTGCGACTGCTGAGTGACTATTAACTGTGACAGGTCAGCAGGATCCTTCTAACAGCACTCCTGAGGGGTCCTCAGGAAGGAATGCCAGCCAATGTAAGATCGCCCTTCTCCCTCTTAAGATCACCCTTTCCAGACAGAGACCCACATAGAAAGGATGGCTTGGACATTAGGAGCTGGTGCTCGAACAAGGGCCAAGAGTACAGTTGACACGGTGGGATTGGAGCAGGGATGGACAATCTCTGGCCCTCCGCAGGCAGTTGGATTGTCCCACTCATTGTCCCTGGCTTGGATGGGTGGACCTGATGGGGGCTGAGATGCCCACAAGGCCAGGAAGGTCAGTGTCTGATCTTGGTCCAGACTCTGCTTCAGCCTCTCCGAAGCCACAGGGTGGTTGCAATGGGCAAAAAGGATTCAATTCACCCTGATCTCATTGGAGGAAGGGTGGGAAGCAAAGCCAACAACGTTTGCATCCGTTCCATACATCCCAATGCCTCATACAGAGGCCTACAGTGGCACCCCTTATATATCCATTTCACGTGATCCGAAAAAGGCAAGCATTGCCACATACAGCTGCTCTGTTCAATTTCCCTTTTGAATTTAAATATCCAAATGTGGCGCACCATGTCCTTTTCAGTCAAGTTTGATGATTTATCATTTTACTGATTAAAAAAAAAGATCTTGTATCGCTTTCTTTTCTTTGTATGCTGCCCTGAAAGGCAGCTTAAAAATTTAAATAAAAGAAATAAATCAAGTTGGAAAGGTATATTTCTCTAGCACCAGGAGCCTGCTGCATTGCATATGGCCACGGGCCATGTACCGCACGCACTTGACATGTCTGCTTTTGTAATCTCAGGAGAGCAACAAAGCTAGGGTGTCTTGATGGAGAATGAAATGGCTAGTGGGTGGATTTGAGGTTGGTGAGTCACAAATTATAAGCCCTGCTAGTTGGGCAGCAGCACACGGTTCAAGCGTCACAAAGGGGTCTTGGGGGCCCATATCTCATGATGCAAACCGCTTCACCATCTAAGCCACTGGAGATCCAGGCCTATTGCTCCTCTCAACAGATGCTTGAGTTTCTTATGGCTCCGGAAAAGCTGCACGCTGGGGCTACTTTCTTTGAGAAATGTATCATAATCAGACCTCGTGTATACCTTTACGGCTTCCCATGCCATTTGCGAACGAATGTAACCAATAATTAAGCGGTAAGAGAACTTTTAGTAGTGTAATACTTAATGGCGGTTGACAGGCTGAAAGCTCATTGAGATGTGTTGCGGGATGACAGGGGAGCTCAATTTCTCAATAAGTCCTACACATTGTCGGACTGGGGCTTGTGAGGAATGCCATTTGCAGGGTGCAGGGTCGTCATTCAAGCAGAAGTGAATTTTCTTTCCTGCACAAGAGCTTTGTACATATTTAACCTGCTACCGTAAAGTTAGATTTCTGGTAGAATGACAAACTGCAAGGGCTACAAAGAACGCACATGACCATTTTGCCACATGCAGAGTGGTAGGCGCTGTTCACCTCGCAGCTGAGATGTGAATTTATTTAAGAGGAGCGTGTGACTTGGGTCTAATTCTTGTTTTACATTTTGTACTCGAGTAGGGTACCTAAAACCTGTGCGATGCTTGTCAACCCAGAAGGGCAATCACATGTACTTTGGAATGTGAGGCTTTCGGACAGGAAGGAATGAATTAGGTCCTCAGTGTTTTTGCAGAAGCATGGCCTCTAAACATGTCGAGAGAAGTATTCCATTTGCATTGTGCATGTATACTCAGGGACAAATCGAATCCTAAAATCAGTCAGAATGCCTGTTTATTCTGTATGTATGAGGCCTGCAGGGATGCAGGTGGCGCAGTGGTTTAAACCGCTGTGCTGCTGGGCTGGGTGATCGAAAGGTTGCCGGTTCGAATCTGCACAGCAGGGTGAGCTCCCATGCTCCGTCCCAGCTCCTGCTGACCTTGTAGTTCGAAAGCACGCAAATGCAAGTAGATAAAAAGGTGCCACTTCGGTGGGCAGGTAACAGCATTCCGTGCACTTCGGTGTTCAGTCATGCCGGCCACACGACCACGGAGACTGTCTGCGGACAAGCGCTGGCTCCCTTGGCCGGGAAACGGAGATGAGCACCGCCCCCTAGAGTCAGGCATGACTGGATGTAACGTCAAAGGGAAACCTTTACCTTTACCTTTATGTGACCTGCAGAGATTTATTTTTTAACTGTAGCAACTTCCTGTTGGAAATCGGATCCAAACTGGGTTAAACCTTCTCATAAAGGTGACTTTGGTTTGTTCAGCAGAAAAGTTTCTTCAGGGCTGCTTGGGCACCGAAGCAAAGTAAACTAGGCATTGCACAAGACGCTAAATGGTAAACTCTGGCAGTGCAACTGTTCACAGGCCATCTTGGCTCTGGTGTTTCCTGGCAGTGATACTATTTGGAATCCAACCTGAGTCGAGATGAACCCGGTTCTAAAACCTTACATAAGAATGGAAGTCCATTCTTTGGAATACATTCCTAGTAATGGGATTTCCCCGAAGATCATATTGATTGGTTTACAAGACCAAATTGCTTTCCAAGGACTCGTTTACTTTTTTCTTTCTTTTCCCTCCTTGTTGTTGTTGTTGTTAGTCGCGAAGTTGTGTCCGACCCATCGCGACCCCATGTACAACACTCCTCCAAGTCTTCCTGTCTCCCACCATCCCCTGGAGTCCACTCAAGCTCACACCAACCGCCTCAGTGACTCCATCCAGCCACCTCATCCTCTGCCGTCCCCTTCTTCTTTTGCCATCTATTGTCCCCAGCATTAGACTCTTCTCCAGGGAGTCCTTCCTTCTCATTAGGTGGCCAAAGGATTTGAGTTCCATCTTCAGGATCTGGCCTTCTAAAGAGCAGTCAGGGTCAATCTCCTCTAGGACTGACCGGTTTGATCGCCTTGCGGTCCAAGGGACTCGCAGGAGTCTCCTCCAGCACCACAATTCAAAGGCCTCTTCGGTGCTCAGCCTTCCTTATGGTCCAACTTTCACAGCCATACATTGCAACTGGGAAAACCATAGTCCTGACTATACACACTTCTGTTGGCAGTTTCCTTTATTTATATATTTAGCTTCCTTGTTCCCCGGGATCTCTCTACTTCCTAAGTGATGGATTATGATAAGATGAGGAGAAGGTACAAAAGCTTCAAGGGGAAATGAGAGCAGGAACAAGAACACAAAGGGAGAAAATGAGTGTTGTTGCTGAAAAATAGGAGGAAAAAGGTTATTAACATGCTCATAAAAACTGCATAGCAGTTGTCAAGTAATGGGTGGCATCCAATATGGCCAAAATTCTAGTGCTAATGATGCTTGTGCTGCTGTTAACCAAGGTTAACCCAACTTTGGCTTTTGCTAGGCAAGGGGAAAAGTGGCTATTTGCTGCCAAACTTTGGTGGCCAATCACTGCTTTTTCTCTCTGCATTGGAAACCTTAATCATGTTGCACTCGTTTTGTTTTACACTAGTCCAGCCCCATTGGCACTAGCGCTGTGTCACTACTGGATATTGGCCATGGATTCCACCACTTCCACCTAACATGGAGGTGTGTGTGCATGTATATGTATGCACACATATGTGAGTAACTAGAAGTACCTGGGCCTCGAGGCTGTTGTATTTTCAGATTGTCTCCATCTGACTACAAGAATGTAATTGGAGAAGGATAATTCACATTACATAACCGTGAAGTCTGTTTCCCACATTTGCTTACCATCTTCCATCTCATGTTCTCTCTCTCTCACCCGCTTGCTCGCTCTCTTTGGCAGTACTCAACCACACAAAACATCACAAGAGGAAAGGGCAATTTCAGCCAGCAAACGCTTTCAACAGGGTGCTTCCCAGAAACAAAATCAAGCAGCATTATCTCAAAAAGAGCCTCCACAAAAGAGTTTTGATTCCCAGAGGAGCAAGGAATCCCTTGAAAAATGCTGACCAATGTAATGAAATAAATTTTTTTGCATCGGAATTTGAAAAGTACTCTGCCACTCCTCTAATGCTCTTTAAGAGCCGCAGTCTAACCTTCCTTTTGGATTCCTTAAAAGTGCTTATCAAGATGAATGAGAACAGTAGTATGTAATTTGAAAAATGTAATTGCTTTTCTCTCTAGCTTTCTCTAAGCATTTTCAAGGTCACCTTTAAATGGAGGGAGATAAACCTTTAAGTCGTGGCTTCTCCTGGTATTCGGTGTCGGTGCAGACTGCCACTTTTATACAAAGCCTCACTACTTCTAGCAAGATTTGGTCCTGTTTCCCTTTCCTAACCCCAAAGTGTGTGATTCTTTTCAGCTCCATTTTCATTTTTAATCCTCAGCTTTCTTTCATAAATTTCAAGAGGGCTGATTTCCACCTTGGGAGTAAGCACGCACATTCACTAAGCATGATATAAAAATCTGAATTGATCACTGACACGGTCAAGCTGTTTTACTTTCCTCTTTTATGTGTTTATCTGCAATTCTTTAATAGTTTTGTTGTATTTCTACTGATTATCCACATTGCATCTTGAAATATGAAGCTGCTGAGTATTATGATGAAGATCTTATTAATAATTAGTTTCTAATATCTTTAATATTTGATGAGAACCACTTAATCTGTTTACCATGCTCCTGAATATAACGGGTTGGATGAGGATTTACAATGCAGTATAATCCATGGTCTACTCAGAAGTTTCATTGAATTAAATGGAATTTAAGTCCTTCTATCAACCATGTTGGCTGGGTCATGATAGGAATCTTTCTGTTTAAACATGTGCAGGATTGCATCCTTGGTCATACCTAAATATATATCCATTGGGATCTAAATAAATAATACCTACCTTAAATCCCATTGATTTTAATGGCTCTTCTGTAAGTTTGACCACATCTGAGTCCGATTCAACTGCATCCAAATGTATTTTACTAATAGTCTCCAAATGTACTCTTTCATTTGCCCTCTATTCCTAGGACTCTAATAGCATCTGGTGGGTTATGTCAGCTATTTTAATTATTTCTAGTTTTATTTTCTTTTTAAATCTTTTAAATTTTGCATACTGGAATTTGAGACTTCCTTAAATTGGCATACTGGAATTTTATATTTTGTTTTCCTGTATTATTTTTATTGTATTTCTTTTTTATTGTAAATTGAGAAATTGTTGTGAAGCACTCTGACAGCTTTAGTGATACAGAAATAAAACAACCAAGCAAATAACATTGGGATAGAAGAGAAATGTGTTCATTGCACATTTTAATGTGCACCCACACAATCTTTTGCACTTTCAGAATAATGCATAAGTTGATAATCCGTTATCCTTTAAATGTCCAAAATTTTCCCAGCGGACTCCATTCAAAAGTGTGCACAAACTCCTGCACACAGGAGAAACACACAAGAATGAGGTTTCTATATATTCATGAAAAGAACATTTAAATAGATTAAATTAGGGAAACTACTTGCAAAATGGTATATATTAGGAAACATTGTGTACCAAATTGCACGTATTAGGATAAACAAGCAAACAATAAAAACATATAACCCCACCAAATAGCTCAGGATGAACTGATTTAAGACTGGAAATATGAGAAACTTAGAAACTAAAATAGCTTGACCGGAACAGATCCCAAAACTATTAACTGGTTTTTGAATTAGCTCTTGGCATTTATGACACAACTGGGGTTTTATTGTTCCCTCCCACAAAAATGTTTGCTCTTTTCTTTTATAATTGGCTCTTGTGACCTGGTGCTGAAATTGTCAATTAATTGCATTATTGGGTGCCGTCCAATCCTGCTTCGTGCGACTTCTCAGTGTACATTAATATCTTGTAATATACAAAGCCTAGAAAATTGTGGCACTCTGCCTGAAGTTGTGGAGGAGGCTGGATTGCTCTTTCCATGCATGGGAACTTGAATGGTAATTTTTAAGAGAGAGAGAAAATCCCACAGAAACATCTCAATTTAAGGTGAAAGAGAAATCTCTTTGAAAAGTGTAAAGGAAGATTTTTAGATATGCAGGTAATCCCTATTGATTTGTTTGGAAATCAACCATTCTAACTGGAAGGCATGATTTTTCTTCCCCCTGTGAAGTCAATAGTAACTACTCCGTGTTCCCTAGGTGCAAAGAACTTGATTTTATAAAGTCTCAGTATATTGTATGATTAGTTTTAAATTGATGTCCTTGCACCTCAGTGGTAGGTTGCTGATGTTAAGCAGTTCCTTGTTTCTCTGGAAAGTTAAAATAGATGTAACACCAACAGCAAATGCCTGACTGCACCAGAAACAAACAAGTAATGACTCCTATTTGGTAACACCTTGCAAACTTTACCTCCCAGTCTGTTGGCCCATGTTCTTTGACCTGGATGGCCAGAAGTGGACTGGAAATGGGATTTCAGTGTTCTAGTATGAGATGGAGCTCAGGTGAGAAGCTGGATCCTGACTGCAGGGGAGGTGCTGGGCCAGTAGGGTATTTCTTATCACTGGATGAGTGGTGCCTCATCACAGGTCCGTGTGCTAGTTTGGCACACTGCGTGAGCACGCTTGTTACAAGAAACTGAATGAGGCTGGGAAAAAGCAGTGTGGACTTGAGGTTTTGTGGGGCCCTTGGGCAAAGCACTCTCAGGGGGGCCCCTACCCTGAGTGGGTCTCCCCCTCTTCACCATCGCCCCCACTATTCATTCACTGAACATCTCCTCTGGGGCCTCCAGTCCGAAGGAAGAGAGCAGGACAAGCTGAGGCCCCTTCTTCTTTCTCTTGTTATCACAGATCATTACTAACTTAGAGAGGATCCCAGAACAGGTGAAGATATGAAGGAGCAATGGCTTCAGGGCGAGGAGGCTGGTGGTGGGGCCACTGCTGGGAAATGGACCTTGCCTGGTGCCCCACCAAGCAGCTTCTCTTGGCCCTGGGACCTCGGTGCGCATGACAAAATCAACCAACCCTTTGCTTGCTTGCCTGGCTCTGGAAGTGATTGCTTGACCTCTGTCAATACAGAAACCCAAACTGGACTCTGGAGATTTATTGGCTACATTTCATTCCATTTTGATGAAATATCTTACTACCGAAAGGCTCTCTTGGTGAGTTCTATCTCATACAGGATGTGTTGATGCACGGGAAGAATATGTTTGAAACATTAAATGTGACCGTAGCCACGACAACTTTGGGTCATGCTGGTGTCTCGAAACATTCTGGGCCAAGCTGCCCAGAGAAGAACTGTCCACTCCCTGCTGTGTCATCCGTGATGGTGTCCCAAGGTGGCCGTGACTTGAATCTAGGAGTGCAGACAAAGGTTGCCCTCTGGGAGCCCTCTGCTTATATAGTATGGGCAAGTTCAAGCTGTCTTCATCCTCGTCAGCATGCTTTGTTGAGTCCACCGCAGAAAAGGACAACCGAATTTGGAAGGAAAAGGTTTGGGGTCCAGAGCAGCCTCAGTCCAAATTTCACCATGGTACCTCTTCTCCTCCATCTTTCCCCAATCTTCAGGCAACATGGTCTCCTGTCTCCCTGGTGCCAGAGGGAAGGGACAGATCTATGATCATGAGGCTGGCTAGTCCTCACCCTTCCATTTGTGGATGCTCCCAATTCTGCCTTGGGGCAGCTGTGGATCTACCAGACTTGGTCTCACTTCTGTTTTTGCTCTTTGGATGTTAGGTTGTGCTGACATAACTGCAGGAAGCTTGGGAGCAAAATCCCTGTGTGTGAGAGAGGGAATAATAGAATCATACTGTTGGAAGGGTCCTGGAAGGCCATTAGATCCAACCTCCTAATTAATGTGGACACAAGTCTCCCATCCAGATTGCAACCAGGCCTGGCCCTGCTTCGCTTCCAAGATTAGGCAGGATCTGGCACTTCAGGCTATAAGGAAACTTCAAGAGAGAGAAATTGGTGGGGTTGGCTAGTGATTTGCCAAGGGGCAACTGGAAGGGATGCAGTCTGTGATGCCCTGCTACTGACGGATTACCAGCTGCAAATCTTCCCTATGCCCATCCCATAGGGCATTGACTATATGCTGCCCATCTGTGCATGGCACTGTTGCATTTTCCAGAAAAGCCACTTTCAAGTAGCATGTGCTATCCCATGTCCTACTTAATTGCCATGGCTTTTTTAAACTTTTCAGGACTTTGATTCTGTGATATGGATGGAAACAGATGCATAGAGAAGCACCGTTCACATGGCCACGTTGCTTATATGGGTTTCTGCCGGTGCTGCTGGGCAACAGGATTGCCCTGGAAATCCCATCACCTTCCTATATGTCTATGCCTATGTGCCCATACACTAAATAAAACCAGGTACCTTCCTGGTTCATCGAAGAGGTCAGAGATCTCATTTTTTCCAGGGTCCCTGACCACACATGTGAACTTTCATGTCTGTAGTATGTATGTCTGAAGGTCCATTTCTGTTGGTCCATCAGGGGACAGGTCTCCTGCCTTCATGTCACCCGCATAGGCAGAACCCTTAGCTCTATCTACTCCAGGCTGGGCCTCTCCAGATGTTGAGGATAACAACTCCTGCCACCATCACCAGAGACATCACCCCAAACACCTGAAGGAACCCAGATGTTCCCAGAGAAGCAGGCTCCAGTTGCTGTAGCACCATCTGATGGGCTGCCAAAGATAAGCCTGGTCTTTCTCTGCCCTCCCAGAGTGTTCTAGAGATCTGAGCATGAGGACTCAGAACTGGGGTGGAGACAGGGACACGGACATGAACCTCTCCTCCTAGCCTGGGTTGATATCATGCTTTATTCCTCATTATAAAGCTAGAAGCACCTCTCCTCTTTTCCCAGAACCCCCTACCCCATTTTTGCAATTCACTGTTGTCCCATGCATGGGTAAGAGTGACAGGGGTTGGATACCAGTGAAGACATAATAATTGTTGAAAACATGTGGGGTACCTCTGCCCTGGAGAATAGGTAATGGGACCAGTTTGATACCACTCCCAAAAATACCAGTGAGGGAGGGGGGTGTCACCACTGAGATCTTAGTCCACCTTCTCTTAGTCTCAGGTCTTGCAAAAGCAGCAGACTCTTCACTGGTTGTGGGTCCAAACGCCAAGGAATTAAGTGAACCTTACTTCTGAGTAGATATGGCTAGGATTGTGTGGCAAAACAGGCTTTGGTGTTCTGACACAAACAGTGCTTCTCTATGTCCATTTCCATCCATCTCACAGAATCAAAGCGCTGCAACGTTCGAATAAGGTACGGCAATTTGGTAACGTGGAAATAAGATACGGTGCTCTAAACCTAGACTGAGCATTTCAGTTTAGTTTCCTTTCATTAACAACGACACCCTCACTTCCCCATCTTTTGTTTTCACATACATTGGCAAGCATTTATTTCCATTTCTTGTTCCGTCGACATAAGTACAAAATAGGAAGTGACAAATGGGCTATATTTCTATTTTGTTATTTAAACAGATTTGCTTCCCACCTTCCTTGACTAATGCAGGAGCAAAAGCAATTACAAACCTTAAGCAGTCAATAATGTGTGCAATTTATATACAGCTGATATTATCACCGAGTGAAGGTATGTGTGTCGCTGATTTCGGCTACAGGTGTAACTGCTCTGCGAAATCAGGGAGGCTTAATTCTTTTCTGGTGTTGAGGCATTATGTTTGACTTCCTCATCCATTCCTGGCTAAATAAATACAACTCCCCTCTTACTTTTGCTGGAATTTCAAACTTGGGGAGCAGTAAAACAAATTGCTGAGATCTAGACCAGCTGAAGAAGTTAGAGTCATGGATGAAATTTGGCTTTCTGCCTTCTGAAAGGATCTCAGTTTTTTCCTCCATTTACCTTCCACATACTAACAAATCTAGTTATTTTGAATTGACTGCTTTATGAAATCATTGATTCACTGATGGTTGAACATATTGGCTTCCTATTGCCATTTCTTTCTCTCTCTCTCTCTCTCTCTCTCTCTCTCTCTCTCTCATGTAAGAAGGGGTAGAATAGAAATCCAATAAATAAAAAATATAATTTTATATACAAATTTTATATACAATATACAAACAGGGCTGTGTTAGTCAGCAGCTGTCTTGACCCTTAGTTGATCTGGCAATGAAATCAAAATATTGTCTGTGACTGAATAACTGGTGGCTGTCTGGATGTATTGGCCTACACCTTCCATTTGCCCTGGTCAGCACAGCTAATCACGAGGGATGATGGGAGTTGTAGGCCAGAACAACTGAGAGGCCACAGGCTGCTCATCCAGGTTTATGGGGTTCGCATCCCCAGACTCAAAATTGCAGCCATGTCCATTTGTCCTCTTCCTGTCAATCAGTCACTCTGTTTAGAGTTCTGCATTAACATCTATCCATTGGCTTCCACGCGATTTTACGCAAAGTAGTGGAAGTGCAGGGGCCGTGCAAAATGCATTTTTCCCTTGCTTGCATCCTTCTTTTCTAGCAAGTAGCATGTGCCATAAAACTGGGAGCGGTTTGCTGGCTAGCACTCTTAGTGTCCCTGGAAAGTCCTCGGTGCCAAAGTTATCTCCAGTTGCCCTGATTGTTTCCAAAGGCAAGTTGACCGCTTTTGGGTGGTTTACTGGAGAGTAATTGCTTCCACTACTGGTCCAGCAAGTCCCTCTCACCCTCTCAGCAGCATCTAGTGAGCACCCCCAAAAGCTATTATGGGATATTTTGAGGCTAGTATGTGCTTCTGTTTTGTTTTGTCCCCGTCCCTTTTTTCTGTATATCTGTTACTTTATTCATTTATCTATCCAATTTTTATTCTTCCTCATTGGACAGAAAGTGTCTTGCTTTGTATTCCCGGTGGGTTTTCTTTTTTGGGCAGGGAAGGATGATGGTGTTGGGTTTTGTTGAAAGATCATACAAATCAAAGAAATATTAAAAATAGTAATGCATCATACACGCATGAGTTCCACGTCATCATCAGGATCCTGCCCACACACACTGTACCACCATTCCTGTTGACCCAGTGGAAGATTAGCAACTGGCCTAAACATATTAGGAGTTGCTGGTGGCTCCTTCCCCGCACCCCAGGAGCTGCAAACAGAAGGGGGTGCTTTGGAAAGACTCTGTCTAGGCAAACAGGAGAGGACCTGTAGTTCATTCCTTCGTTCATTCAAAGCCACAGTGCACCAGTAGGTGGCAGCATTGTCAAAGCTCTCATAATCAGTTGACAAGACTATTTCATGTCAGAAGTTTACATACCCAGTTGCTTGACCTTGCATAAATTTGTTTGCAACCTTTGTTGAATAACATTAGCTGAGCAGCTTTGCGCTTCTTCCCTGTGACCAGGCCCTGCAATGGGTAAAGTGTGTAGAATATTCTTCCACTTTGATTTCTGACCCAAACATGGCAATCTTGAGGTGACAGAACACTTTCCCCAAAAGGCTTTGATTGCAAAAAGTAGTCATATTATTCTCCTGTTTGGGGTCATCTCCTTCCCCCACCTACTTCTCCTGTCTTCCTGGATTAGTCACATGGTCAACCCAGACAATCAGGGATCATTTGATAATGAGATATTGTCTTGCCAGTATGCAACCAAGACAGACTCCACAGAATACAGGAAGGCTAAAAACTTTGCCCTTTTAGTGGTCCTGATAACGGAGAAGCAGCTAAGTGGGTTGAACTGTGTATATGAGGCTCCAGGGAATGGGGCTGCTGTTTGCATCCTCACACCCTACATGTTTTTGCCTTAATGCAGTTTTTCTATATAGTCTGTCAGATTCAACAATACAAGAAAATACATGAGGCGGCAGAGGGAGCAAAACGATTTTTCCCCAGGGACAATTGAAAACCCATCACAGATGTTTTCCAGCTGTCACTGTCAAAACTGTTCCCAAAAACCAACTTGTGGTTTCAGTCACTGAAGGAGCTCAGATACATGAGTTAAAGGTAAAGGTAAAGGTTTCCCCTTGACGTTAAGTCCAGTCATGCCTGACTCCAGG
This sequence comes from Varanus salvator macromaculatus, assembly GCA_023646645.1. Taxonomy (NCBI): domain Eukaryota; kingdom Metazoa; phylum Chordata; class Lepidosauria; order Squamata; family Varanidae; genus Varanus; species Varanus salvator. Next base: position 18,698,947 of record JAIXND010000773.1, read on the forward strand.
GGGCGGTGCTCCTCTCCGTTTCCTAGCCGAGGGAGCCGGCGTTTGTCCGCAGACAGTCTCCGTGGTCGTGTGGCCGGCATGACTAAACACCAAAGTGCATGGAATGCTGTTACCTGCCCACCGAAGTTGTACCTGTTTATCTACTTGCATTTGCATGCTTTCGAACTGCAAGGTTGGCAGGAGCTGGGACGGCACACGGGAGCTCACCCCGTGTGCAGATTCGAACTGGCGACCTTTCGATCAACCAGCCCAGCAGCACAGCGGTTTAAACCACTGCGCCACCTGCAGTCCCTGTGCCTAAATATTTTGCTCCTTAAAGTTTTGAATTTTGTTTCCTGCTGGAAGGTACAGCCTTCCTTTGTGCCCCCTCTAAAACCTCCTAAAAGTGATTTCAAAAGTTTAGTGATACACATAGATTGTGATACTTCACAGGCTTACTTTCTCTTAAATCAGAAGTTTTCAGACCATGCACTAGTAAACCATTGGACCTGGTAGGACTTCCTTCTGAGCGCACCTGTATAAAATTGCACTGTTAGCCTCTGTTAGTTTGAGGGAGAATATTTTCATGTCAAAGGAACCTTCCATGCTAAGGGAAAGGAATCAGTAGAGAAAGATGACAGGAAAACAACAGATGCAGTCAAAACACGGTGCTGGAGGAGAGCTTTGCAAATACCCTGTACCCAAAGAAAGACAAACAAGCTTGTACAAATATCTTGGGCTGACAGAAGAGGGTCCTAGAGCAAATCAAAGCAGAACTTGCTCTGGAAGCAAAACTGACAAAACTGAAGCTGTCATACTTCAAGCACATCACGAGAAGGCAAGACTCACTGGAGAGGACAATCATGCCAGGGAAAGCTGAAGGCAGAAGAGGAAAAGGGAAACCCACTTCCTTTGAGGTAGAGAGGAAGAGGAGAATTATGTGAGCTTCCTTGAGCTCCTGGGAAGGAACAAAGGTGGGATATAAATATAATAAATAAACAAACAAACCCTGAAATGGATTGATTACATAAATGAAGCCAAGGATCTGAATTCACAAGAGCTGAGCAGGGTTATCAGAACAGAATAGAACAGAAGAGCAGTAGGGTTGGAAGGGGCCTTTAAGGCCATCAAGTCCAACCCCTTGCTCCACTTCCCCTTGTGGTCACCCATCCAGCTGCAGGCCCACCTCTTTCCAGCTTAGCAAAGGTGACTTGACATGCTGGCTCCATGTATAGCTATGCAGGATCAAGGGTGTGACATTTGGAGGGCTCCCAGGGTTGCCATAATTCAGAGATGACTTGATGGTATGTAGCACTTGATGGCAACTTTGAAGGGACGCTTTTCACATCGCCCAGTCGACCAAGGTGTCCCTGAGTGGCGCACACTCACCTCAGATGGGACACAAGGCAAATTCATGAACCTCAGCGTTCCCATGCTCCCTACAACCCCTGACCCCCTCCTTGTGGTCGCAGGTGGAGAATGTCAGGGTGAACCCACTGCGTGTCTCCTTCTGCAGATCTTACTGGGGAGCAACTGATGAACTTCTGGCCAGCTTACACACAGTCAGAAAACCTCTCATTCAAGGGAAAGTGAGTTCGGGAAGTGCAGCAACGTCATGATTTTATATGGCATGAGGTTATTTTCTACTTCTGTGCTGCCATTGGGATGCCTCTGAAATACATAGCTGGGAATCTGAACGAGATCACGTTGCAATTTGCTGCTGTTCACCAGTCTGAGCTTGCTTTCTGAAGCAAAAACCGAGGCTTTGTTGCGATGGGGGTGGCATAAACATGTTTTAAATGAATACATAAATACATACATACATACATACCTGGGCATTCATAGTGGGTTGGTGGAAGCTGTCTTCTCCTGTCCACTGAACTGAATGCAAAACAAAAAGCCTCTGAGGGCTAAAGAAGACTCATGGTCATAATGCAGCAGGGAGTTTTGCTATGCCAGCTCCATTAGAATGAATGGGTTTCTTCCATGAGCACCCATTCACTTCAACAGCTCACTGGATTTGGCTCCATATTTCTTTAGGCTCCAGTCCACTGTGTTCAGTAGGGCCCTGCATCCTGACTGTCAGCAGTAAGAATTGGCCAAGCTTGTTTGTTGCTTGTTATTTGTTTGGGTTTTTTGTTTGATTTCTAGCAGGCCCCATTAGCCACATGGCTCCCTAGATGGATTACAAGCAGTAAAAACAATTAAAACCTTAAAAAGACTTAGTAAGATAAATGACAATAACTAACAATGAAAGTGCGCCCTATCACATCTGAACAGATTGGCATAAAAGGCATTAAAATACACACCATTAAAAACAGATTAACAATTAAAATACCGGAAAAATGAAAGTGTCTTCGCCTGGTGCCAAAAGGACTATAAAGAGGGTGCCAGGCAAACCTCTCTGGGGAGCTCATTTCAAAGTCGGGGTGCCACTCCCAAAAAGGCACTGCTTCTTGCCTCCACCCTCCTTTTTCCTGAAGAGGGGTTCCCTCAGAAGGCCTCAGAGGATGATCTATGGTGTGTACAGGAGCCCCTTTAGATGCCCTCCCCACAAGCCATGTGGGGCTTTAAACTCTAGCGTTGACACCTTGAATTGGGCCTGGAGCTCAGCCAGTAACCAGTGGAGCTGGTGGATATGATATTCTGCGATCGTATCTGCTAGTCCTCTTTAGCGGTCTAACTGCCCTATTCTGGACAAACCAGACTTGTCAGATTGCCTTGCGCAGTCTAAACTCAAGTGGTGTGCTCGCTTGCTAGACCAAGACAGAAAGAAATCCGAGCACACCTGAACAATTCTGTATTGACCTACTTCAACTGCAAGCACCTCTGATCTCCCTTACCTATTCCTGCAAATTCCGGAGAAGGCTCAGCCTCTCCTTCCCATCTAAATATTCCCGTTGATGCCACAGTGAATCATCGCGTCCCTACTGAAGCATTTTCAGCTCCTCCTAATGTGAATGTTATACCGTTTTCCTTCTTTTTGTAAATTCATAATAGTTGCTTATTTACTTAATAGTTCAAAAAAGGGAGACGATGATGCCCCATGGCGTGGTGCCAGAATTGATGTGACACATTTGGGCACGTTCTGCTTAGGAAGGTAGCACAGCGAAGCCCATGGATTCATTAAACTGAGTGGTGTTTCTCATTAAATCTCTCGATTGACAGACCCGGCTGTCATTCTTCTCCTGCTGTTTTGCCCCCTCCCCCATTGAGACAATCCTCTGCTTAAAATACAGTTCTGCCACTGGATATGTACTTAAAATACAGTTTTGCCACTACAAAATTAACCAGGAACCAGTTTGCAGTGCCTTCTCACTTCGAGCCCAATGCAATGTAGGGCGTTTGGTTTCTACATGTGTTCTTCTACCTGTCCAACTTTTCAGGAAAAACCTAGAGCTCCTCACAAATGTTTGAGGCAAAGCTGGGCTTTGGGTGTTCACAACTCTCTCCCACAACCAGAGCCATTTTGGAAGAGTTGGTGCTTTTGCTTCCCCAGTGATGCCAGCTAATGCACCCAAATGTTGTCCATGCAGGACAACAGATGTCTTCTCCAGCCTTGTTAAATCGGTGCTCGCCAACCCTTCTTCAAAGAGGTGTTGGGAATGAGAGAAGCAGTTGCTTCATGGCCAGGGTGACACAGGCTCTTCGGAGGAGGATGGGGCCTGGGAATGAGCCCCTAAAATAGCCCTCCGGACATAGAGAAGGTGGAGGCAGAAGTGCTAGTCCAGGCAGTCCAGGCAGACTTGAGAACTGTCAAGATCTGCAATGCCAGGAGTGGGCATGCAACAGGATCCAGAAGAGATGGGCAGGCCTGGTATGATCCTTGACCCCATGACATGGCCTTGAGAGAGAAGGGCTAGCCAACTAGAAGGGCTGCGTACAAGCTAGGGGTGTTTTTCAACTCCAGAAGAGTCCATGGTTACTCAAAAAGAGCATTCTTGGAGACTGTTTCTGGTTTGTGTTCAGTGAACTGCTCCCTGCATGCTCAGAGACTCTTTCTTCACTGGTATAATTCCCTGGATGTCCATTGGGAATAAAGAGCTTTTGCCAAAGAATGGTCTATTGTTTTGACAGTGAGGAGGGGGAAACTGACCTCCCAACAGGAGGTGGACAGTAGCAAAACACTAAACTGTCCCTTAAAACTGCAGCATTGATGAGACGACACAATCATGCAGACGTCACACTCCTCTTTGGCCAGGTGGCTGTTTGGTGGCCACGAAGACTACCTGCACCGTTCTTGCTTATCTGCCACAGGGGCAAAGTCAGAGTAACTTGACGCAGAATTTGTAACCACTGTGGCAAAGTGGCAACCCAGGCAGTTTCCGGGCCGTCTTATTGTGCGATATGAAAGCAAGATATCGGGCAAGAATGCCAGTGGCTGTTTCCCGTGGCAATGGCCTACAGGCACTGCGGGGAAGAGAGACCCTTTGCTGGTAGAATGGGGCATGTACAGCACACCCTTCTTTTCAAGTCATGTTGGTAAAGGGGATGCATCCTGCTGCTCACATGCTGTCAGTATTACCCAAAAACAGAGCCTGAAAAAAAGGGCTGCTTGTCAGGGGGCACAGAATCCTCCCGCTCCTTACTCGTCCTAAATTCTGCTGTAGAAAACTTTACTCCTACAACGGAACCCATGACCCAGGGAGGTGGTGGGTTGTCCCACACTAGGGGAATTCAACTGGACCACCATCTGAGATGGATGCTTGAACTCGGAGGCCTGTGCTGAGCAGGAGGCTGGGCCCGATGGACCTCCGGCCCCTTCCAACTTGACTCTTCTATGATGCTGTTCAGCTGATTAAGAGGCAGCACTTTCAAGAGTCATCAGCGACAGATTGCTAATGCTGTCTTTAAACGTCTCATAGATAAGGCTGGTTGAAGAGGGTAGCAAATTGCCCCCTCTTTAAACGTCTTTTTTCCCCTTGAGCAACCGAGTGTCTTGAGGAATACAGGGTGAAGCAAATGCAATACAAAGTCCTGCCTCTGCACTCAAGGAGTCTGAGTCTCCGGGTGCCACTCTTTTGCATCTTAACATGAAAATCTATAAGACTGAACCTTCTGCTATTAACAGATAACACATGCATATTCTACACCATAGCGGTTTGCAAAGATATAAGATATAGATGCCTGAAGATACTTTTTCCTTCTGTTCACTGGGAGCTCATGGACAGGTCTTTTGGAGGACGTTTCCCATCAACTCACTTGCAGGGTATTTTATTCTCCTTTCAGATGCTGGTAGAGAAATAGCCAGAAAATGGCCACCTATCACATCCAAATGATTGATCAGGAAAGAGAGCCGAAAGGGAACAATCCAGGGAGGTCTTACCAAATAACATTTGCTGAGACATCCCTGGATTTCAGTGCTTAGGAATGCAGGACCAGAAGTGACCCCATGTGAGCATTTATAAAACCCACCGCATGGAGATGTCACTTCCCGTGTTGATGAGGGTGACCTGGCGAGGGACTGGAACTGCAGCTCTGGTGTTCCACATGGTCATGAACTTTGATTCTGCAGCTTCCCAGTGGTGTGGAGAGGCTGGGGTGGTGGGAGCAAGTCCAGTGTGGACCTCCCTGTGCCTCTCAGCACTCCCAGATCTGTAGCTGCTACACAGGGCTCTGGTTGAGAACATCATTACTGGTTAGGAGATACTGCAAGGTTAGGATGTCCATTTTCAGTCCTAGGAAACCTGGCCATTGAAACACATTCTTAACTGTGGGTCCGAATTCATTTTGCAAAATGAATTCATTTGCATCTCTGAAACATCCTTTAAATGTTTCAGAAATGTTTCATCCTTTAAATGAGAGCCAGTGTCGTGCAGTGGTTAAGAGCATGGGACTGGGACTCAGAGGATCTGGGTTCTAGTCCCCACTCAGTCATGGAGCCAGCTGGGTGACTCTGGGCCAGTCACAGACTCTCAGCCCAGCCTACCCCACAGGGTTGTTGTGGAGATAAGATGGAGGAGGAGAATGGTGTAAGCTGCCTTGAGCCCTTTGTAGGAAAAAGGCAGGATATAAACCGATAAATAAATAAATAAATGAATGAATGAATGAATGCTAAACTAAACGGAGATGTGGAATGATTGCTTGGTTCCCTGCCTGTCTGCCTGCCTGCCTTCTTTCTCAATTTGCCACCTTTGTGCCCTTAAAAAATACCCTGTTTGAAATACCAGCATGGATGGCACAGCACACTAGGTCCAGAGGGTGAGCCTTTCTGTGCGCTTGTGATTTCTCGCTCACTGTGGGTTTTGGCTGCTTAACCCAACAATCTCACCCTCCGGGGCCTCTACAACCATTTCTTGGCCTTTTCCAAGATCAAGGGAAGTTCAGTGTTCCTTGTGAATGGTGGGATGAAGCACCGGTCTAAACAAGTTTTCCACTTTTTGAAGCAGTCGTGAAACTTGTGCAAAGTGATGGCTTTTAATGCCTCCGTTGTTTTTTTCTTCACTTCTTCCACATCCACAAAACATTTTCCTTTGAGGACTTCTTTCATTTGGGGGAATAAAAAGAAGTCGTAAACATTTCACCACAACTTCTCTTGAAGATGCTGGTCGGCAGACTGATGCATGGGTCTCCCCTTGTATTTTCCGCCTCACATCTTTTGCTTTGGGTTCCATTCTCCCCTGGAATGAGGACTCCGAGATTTTTTCCAAACTGGATCCAGTGCTTGGGGTGGAAAGAGGGTTGAGAGCCCAGATGCAGAAGGCAAGGTCCTTGCGAAGATCCTCTGCTCATCCATAACATGGGCGAGGAGCCACTTTCGGGTGAGACACTAGTACGTGGTCCATTGTCTAACATGAGCAGCCTGCAGGCACAGAGTTTGGAGTTCTGCATGCCAGCATTCTTCATCTCGGCCAGGCCTAATGCAATTAATCTTGAGTTCTTTGAGACACGTCGTATTGATTACATTATGAAATGCAAAATAATATATCTTTCTGTACTGAGGAACACATAATTTAAAAAAGACATGTGTGTGGTGTGGGGGGGCACACATTGTAATGCAATTATACCTTCACAGAATAGTATCTATTGTGGACTTAACAGAAAAGCAAAAACTGCTTGGGTTTTTTTAGCCAATTTTGTTTTATAATTTTTAGGTATTTCTGCTAAGCAGGTATACTTCATGTTAAACTGAAAAAGCAATTCAGATACAGATATTTAGCAACTGTTGGGGTGGATGGACTGCTTCGATCGCATTTCGCTCACATTTATTACAAATTAAAACCAGCACCAAATCAATGTGGATCCTACGATGCCACTGAGCAAAATGAAGCCGCAACCAAAATGGCATTCCATGTAAAGAAAATGGATATCTTATTGGAGGTGACTTCCGACCAGGGAACTCCCTTGCCCTTGACACCCTGCTTGTAGACTTCGCAGAGATCACCGGGCAGGAAAAGATGCTGAACTAAATAAATATTTCATATGATCTAAACAGATTCCTCTTATGCCAACCCTCTGCAGGCTTGTTCCTCCATATGTAGGTAAAAAGTCCCCGAGTCCAGTTGTGTCCAACTCCATGGGGCAGTGTCCACGTCTGTTTCTTGTCCACAGACAGTTTCTGTGGTTGTGTGGCCAGCGTGACTAAATGCTGAGGTGCACGGAACGCTGTTACCTTCCCCCCAAAGTGGTACCTATTTATCTACTCACATTTGCATGCTTTCAACTGCTAGGTTGGCAGGAGCTGGGATGGAGCAACGGGTGCTCTCCCCCTCTCTGGATTCAAACTGCCAACCTTCCAATCTACAAGCCCAGCAGCTCAGCAGTTTAACCCACTGCACCACCTGCTTCTCCATATGTAAGGTAAAGGTTTCCCCTTGATGTTACGTCCAGTCATGCCTGACTCTAGGGGGCACTGCTCATCTCCGTTTCCTGGCCGAGGGAGCCAGCGTTTGTCCGCGGACAGTCTCCGTGGTCATGTGGCCGGCATGACTAAACACCAAAGTGCACGGAACGCTGTTACCTGCCCACCGAAGTGGTACCTTTTTATCTACTTGCATTTGCACGCTTTCGAACTGCAAGGTTGGCAGGAGCTGGGACGGCGCACGGGAGCTCACCCCGTTGTGCAGATTCGAACCGGCGACCTTTCGATCAACCAGCCCAGCAGCACAGCAGTTTAAACCACTGCGCCACCTGCAGTCCCTTATGTACAAGGCTACCATTCCCACAATCCCCATACAAGCAGTGGTTTGATCATCAATAGTGGCTTTGGCCATAGAAGGATCAATTAATTTCAGAAAAAGCAACTTCAGAAATAATACCGGGCCTCATTGTGCTTCCTTTAAAAATTTGCTTTGTTCTGCTTTCATTTCTTTTCATTTCTATTTCTAATTGCTCATCCTGAAGCAGCTTGGAATTTTGCTTAGGAATGCATGAGGAATTTAAGTCAAGTTTGGAATGCAAATTTAGCAAATCTGTCCTTCCGAAATCTAGAAGACAAAACTGCATCCCAGAATTCACACTTTTTAGAGGCTGGCAACACACCTCTGCATGAACACACAATATGTGTATTAGTGAAAAGGACACACAAAATGGCAATTCATCTGTGAAGAGGGCTTGGGAAAAATGGTACATTAGAAAAGGTATCAAAAAAATGTGTGCATTTGGAAAAATATGCAGATCATCTAAATTCCTGAGTGAAGCTTTAACAAAAGCACGCTTACGTGAGAATGTGATGGAAAGTATTTAATCCAGAAAATCTGGCAAAGTGTGCAATTGTCAGATCTGTACATGGCAGAATTTTTTTTTATCATATCATCATTTAATGTGTTCATACTTCCTAGATTAGATTGTCTAATCTGTAAACAAAAACGTGGCAATTACGTTTCCTGGAAACAGTAGCTATACCGACAAAACCTGTTCTTGAAAGAAATGTGCAAGCAGTTGAAAAATGAAATTAAAAATAGATATCCTGGGATATTTTCTTCATGAAAACTGATCTCCTATGAAGTGCTGCCCATTTCTTCAGTGTCTTTCCCATTTTCCCCTGTGTTCACTCTGAGTTTTTCGGGTACATGTAATGTAAGACAGCATTGTCACCATTTTAAATGAATAATTTAAAGTCAATGTATTAGTGGGAAATTTCTTTGGCATGACAGAACTTCAACGTGTTATGAAGTCTGGAAAGAATGCGGAAATATAACTTATACACATGGATGCAACTGCTCCAACAAAGGTTTGCTTTCGAACCGGGTGCATCAGGCTATTGGGTGCTGCGGTATCACATTTTAAATGATTCAATGTATAGACAGCAAATATGCAGACATTGGGGATTTTTCCAGCAATACTGTCTGGATGAAGTTGCATTAAAATAATAAGCCTTGCTCCACTCCTGATGGTATTTATTTTTTATTTATCATATATCTGTCCCACCTGGTAATTAGCAAGAACTTGATATTTCCTTGGGATGGACAAATGCCTTCACCTCATTTTGTGTTTCCATGCGTCATTAAGGTTTAATCAGCAGTCCACAATTTGGTCACAATAACAGACAAAGTTTGGAGTGAAACTTTTACAGCTTTTCCCTTTTCTGCAACCCTTCAGTTGTTTTGGACTTCAACTCCCAGTAGCCCCAGTCAGCCTCACCAATAGCCAAGAACATTGGGAGTTGTAGTCCAAAAATCTCAGATGCCCCAGCTTGAACTGATACGTGTATTCTTTTATGGCTATGATGGGTGCTGAAAGTGAAGGTGAGGAACCTTTGGGTTCTTTTTGTGGTGGTGGTGGGGGGGTTACCTTTTAGCTAGTGCTAAAACTGAGCATCTCTCTTCCCTCTGTCTTTCTTCCATCCTCTTTTTTCTATTTGCCTACCACTGTTCTCTTTCTACATCTCCCTAGGAAGGAACGAACCAGTCAGCTTCATTTTCTCCAACATTCATATTTTGGAAAATCTTGTCCTTTCTATCATGAATCTGAGAAAATCTACACATTTGGTAAATTCACATTAGATACAAACTAAAGCTAAATACTCACCACAAACATTTTTGAAAACATAAGGACTGAAATCCACATTGTTAAGAATGAAGCACTCAAAATCCTAGGCCTGGACAGACAAAACTTTCAGTTTGTTTCTTTCACAATTGCTTCCTTCTTTCTTTCCTACTTTCAAACAATCTCTCTAGGATATGGTGAATTTTTTTCAAAATTTTGATATGCCTGTACCAAAGATTATTAGCATGAGGTAATTATTGCTCTTCTCCCAGCAACTCATCTTTCCAGTGGACATAAACCTCTACTTAAGAGGTGGTCCTGGAGAATTTGTTAGTTCCTGTCTTTCATTGCAGAAATTCTCTGCCTAGAAATCAGGTGGAGAACTTCGAGAGCCCCTTTATGCACAGCTTTACCTTGGATGTTGTGACTGTGATGTGCCATCAGGCCATTTCCAACTCATGGTGACCCTACGAGTAAAAGTCCTTCGAAAGCTCCTGATGCTGACAGCCCAGCTTGGGACTTCTCCACTCCAGGCTGTGGCTTCCTGCATGGAGTTGATCCATCTCATCTTAGGTCTTCCTTTTCCTCTTCTGTCTACAACTTTCCCTAGCATGATGGTCTTCTCTGTTTGTTTTCTCATGAGCTGCCCAAAATATGATGGCGTCATTTGCTTCCAGGGCAAGTTCTGGCCTTGATCGTCTTTCCGTTGGTCCAGGGTGTTCACCAAGCTCTCCTTCCTCGCCGTGCTTCAAACTTATCAGTTATCTTCTTAACAGCTCTCTTCCCTGTCCAGCTTTCACACCCATGCATTGAAATCTGGAACACAACTGAGCAAGGATCTCGGCCGTGGCCTCCAGTGAAACATCCTTTGCCAGTTCTGCCACTGCTACCCTTCCAAGGCTCAACCATCTCCAGAATGCTTGGCTGCAGTTTCTGTTTCAGTTGATGACTGAACTAAGATATGCAAAATCTTTCACAATTTCAGTTTCTTCTCTGCTGACATTAAAGTTCTCTGATTCTTCTGTTGTCCTGACACTTGCTTTCCCAATTCTCACTTGCAGTCCCGCTTTTGCAATTTCATCTTTTGCTTTTATTAGGAATTATTTCACCTGGGTTGCTACTGGAGTTGCCCAGTTTTGTAATGGGGGGATAGCTTTATGAGTGGGCTTGGGAACTACAGCTTACTCTTCCTGTGCCCTGACACCATAGGCATTAGGGTTGGGATGAACCTTTTTGAAATCCAGCCCTCCAGGTTCCATAGACTTTGTCTTGTGCTTTGCCTGGTCCTGCAAAACAAGTCAAGCCATGAAGAAAACAGGCGCATGGATAAATTCCTCTTCCTCTTACTGTTATTCCACTTCTATACCATGCCCATTGGGCTCTCTGGGCAGTTTACATTTCCAACAATAAAAACAAATATAACATTTCCAAATACATTGGCTTTCCAAACACATTTTACAATAAATTCCAAATACATTTCCAAGAGGAATATACAGCAATCAAACAAATATAAAAATATCTACCCTACAACAATGCAGTAACATCATAGATTAAAAATACCATAAAAAATAAATATAGCTCCTCATCGCATCTGCTTCGACCTTGACTATTTTAAATACAATAAGCAGTTTCAGGGTATTTTTTCTGTGAGGTACTGGAAAGTTGGCTTTCAGGAAGGTGGGTTGGTGGAGCCCAGGCTGGACCCAAAGCCTAATGTTCAGTTCCTAACCCAAACTACTCTTTAAATTGCAAAACAATCCATCAGGGCATATTTTAAGGTTGACGGTTGTGTCAAAGTGGTCAAGCGACGGTTTTCTTAACTATCTGTTTACTAGCCTTGGAAAGGGGCCCAGCACACAACCCTCTGGCCTCTTGCTCCGAAACGGGGACTGGCTGCCCTCCTTCAGCGTGGCCACGATGCCCTCTGCCCCCCACCTTGTCCTGGCCCAGCAAGGCAGTTCCTGCCTTCTTCCATTGCCTTGGAGTCCTTCTGGTGCCTTTTGAAGGACTGCGGTGGAAGCAGAACCCTCGCCAAGGAGGGGCTTCCAAGATAGTATTACGAATAACTATGCAGTGTTGTCTCTGAAGAAGAAACACAATTTTGCTTTGGAGCCACTGAAGCACTGAGCACTCGGTGGGGCTTTCAGGTGGCACCAAATTCTTCCAGGCCGGATCACTTCCAGATGCAAATTCAGATATGCTGCTCAGCAAAGCAATAAATATTTCACATCCATCATGGCCATTTATTTCACAGTTTGTGGCACTAACCCTGTCAATATTCAGCATGGTACATATTCTCCGGAGGGGTTTGTATATCTGAGACGCTGCAATAACTTAACTCAAGCCCTTTTGTGGGGTGGTGACTGCGTGGGGAGGGCTCCATTCCATCTGGCACAAACTCCAACTGAACACTTCCAGGACAAACATTCTTTCCGCCTGCCTTGCAGTTGTGATGTCAAACTCTTAGGTCATGCAGTAACAGCAATCCCCGAGAATCTTGTTACGGATGTGTCGTTTAGAGAAACCAACAACACAACCATACACGGTGCTTTTGGAAAAAGGTACAGAACTTGGATAGTTCTGAAATTATTCTGCTTTTGCAAACCGCAACTGGCAACGATAGCAAAACGGGTTTATGAAGTGCTCAAAGCGCTGCATGCATATTCACCATCGGGGGGTTTTAAGGCTGCGGCTGTGAACCCTGCTAGGAATGGGGGAATCTGTCAGGCTCAGTTTGGGTCGACTTCTTGTTTTTCCACTGCTAAATGCATTCCATCCCAATTCCAAATCAGAACGCAACTGTTTTAGTCTGCACAAGAATGCAGACTGAATGTTTTTGTGTGCATTTGGGGTGGGGGGCGTGCAGGGGAAAGCATTTTGATGCTCCTATTGTCAAATGCATGCAAATTTTGCAAGCAAGTTTTATATTGAATACGCTGAGTGGGGTTCACATGTTTCCCCCAAAACACACTGTTTTATTGTATGCATTTTTGAGTGCAGTGTTTCCAATATACACATTTTTGAATGGACTTTTTCAAATGCATGCATTTTTCTAATCAGGAGTGGGGTTCAGTTCGGCTAGGTTCGGTTCAGTTTGGCTCAGTTTGCAAACTTCATCACAACTTTGGAAAGAGGTGGATTTCAAAGTCTAATCGTGTTTCAGTTCTGGAAGTCTGAATGTGACACATTCACATTGAAATGTGAAATACGCATTTTTCCCCTGCCCAGTTCCTGGTTCCTCTTGCTGCAATTCTCCCAGTCTGTTTCCCCTTAGATCTGAACTCTCCCCCAGTAGACGTACCTAGTGCCTTCACTCTTACTGTTCCAAGTGCCATATCAAAACCTGATGCAGCATTTCTGTATGCACCAGTCGCACCCTCTAAATCCCTGACCTCCCATTTTGAGCAGGGAGGTCCATAGGATGCTTCTACACATGCTTGCTTGAACATGAGTAGAACCCTTTGTGCAGGGAAGGATCTAGAACATGCAGCTCCATCCCTCCTGCATTCATGGACCCATTTTGGACACTCCTTGATGCTGTAAATTCCAGAACTTGGGAGAGACACCCATCATCTCTTTTCCGACCTTTGCTACTGGAACAACTGCCCAACTGGTAGGTAGGGAGAAAAGATTTGGGAGACTGGCTCAGAGTTTGGATACTCACAATGGAGTTAGGGAAAGGTTGGTCCTCATCATATTCTCATGCGAGACACAATATGGCTTTTTATTTGGTTTGACTACAGAATAAACCAAACTAAATTCTATTCTCTTGTAAAAATTATTAGCCAATGGCCAGTCTAAATTTATCTTTAAGCGTCTTGAAGCAGGGAAGTTGCCTTGGGTTAATGTGGATGGTCTAATAATAGAAATGTCATTCATGGTACACACACAATTACCAGGTACAGGCACAGACCAAACCCAGACCTGCTTAGCTTTATTACACTTCCTGCTTTGTACTCCTTTCGAAAAGGTTCAGAGGAGGGCAAGGAAGATGATCTGGGGTCTGAAAACTGTGAGAGTTGGGCATATTCAGTCCCAAGAAAAGAAGACTGAGGAGGAATATGAAAGCCCTCTACAAGTACCTCAAAGACTATCACAAAGAGGAAGGTCAAGATCTCTTTTTGCTGATATCAGAGTGTAGGACACCAAAGAATCAACTCAAGTTGTGACAACCCAGATTCAGGCTAGATATCAGGAAAAACCTCCTCACTGTCAGAGCAATAGGACAATGGAACCAGCTGCCTGGAGAGGTGGTGGGCTCTCCCACTCTAGAGACATCCAAAAAGAAACTGGACAGCCATCTCAGTGGGATGGTATAAAGTGGTGTCCTGCAACCGCAGGGGGTTAAACCCGACAGCTTCCTTGACCCCTTCTGACCTTACTATTCTATGAATCTAGGCTCTGGGTTACTGATGATGACAACTGCTAATTCATTCATCCATTTATTCAATTAATTTTTATACCGCCCAATAGTTGCTGTTGATGATGATAACTGGCAATGGCAAATGAAAAACACCGAAATCAAGACTGCACCACAACTGTTCTAGGTATAGTTGTTAGGATCCAGTAACTCAACGGGGGCTTATCAGCTTTTGAACCCAGTGATCTTGAGACTTGGCCATCAGCTGAGCTTGGCTTGCTGGTCTCCAGAGGCATTCCCAGCCAGAGAGATGCAGTTAGTGTCTTTACGCTTCCTGAAAAATATTCATGTACTATCTCCATAGTTCTCCCTAAATTCCCACTGGGGCTTTGGGGCTGTGATAAAAATGGTCCAGACTGGACTTTGGCATTTTGCTTCTGCAGGGGAGTGAATTGTGCCACCTAAACCAGGGGCCATGTTTCCAGGGGGCAATTGCTTGGTTTTAGGACTGGCTCCAGGATTCAGGTTGGTTGGACACTTGCCAAGGAGCTCCATGGAGATTCTCCTCCTCCTTTTCAGCAGGGCAACCTGCTTGTTCAGCTCCATCTTCCTCTGGCCCAGACACCAGTGGGGATTGCAAGATGTGGTCGATGCCCCAACATTCTGCTTGCCCACTGCAATTCTTCTTGCCAAGCAAGCAGCTGGTAGCCATGAGAAGGAAGGACAAGAGCAGCTGATGACCATGGGGATAAGAAGGTCCACTCACAGCAAGTGAAGTGACCCAAAGAGTTTCTTGCCCAAAGGCCCTCCACAACCTAGCCTTATTTAGAAGTCTTCTTGCAAAAATTTGTTTTACTATTGCTAGAGTTGGGAGCACCATAATGTGACCCTGGCCCTAATTTTCTTGCCCCCTATACACCAGCATTGAGGGGCATTTTTGAGGGGTGGAGTGGGGGTGGAACGACACTCCCCAAACTCCTCTCCAAGCCCCATTGCGAGGAATAGGGACACCCATATGATCTCCTTTGCTTTCAGGGGTAAGTGCTTTGCAAAGCTTCCCTGAAGGGGAAAATATTGTACACATTTCTGTTCAGTACTAGGGGATAAAGTAAACATAGTTTAATGTCTCTTCTAAAGGATATACTATAAAAATGAAGGTGACACATTTTAATGTGTTTTGGAGTGCCCCATTTTCACACCACAACAGTGTAATTTATTGGAAATTACACATTTACTTTATTCATTAGTACTTGTAAAAAAATAATAACTGAATTACTTCTGGCCTATTTAAATTTAATAGAAAATAAAGAATGACTTGATTCAAACATTATTAACAAAGTTATGTTGGCCTTTATAGGCACTTATTTCTACGTTGCCAGAATCTAGAAGTGCAAATAGAAGACAGATTCATTTCTACTTTCAATTTGCACACTGCCATCATGTTAGGCAAAGCATGTAGAATAAACCTGTGCAGGTAGGAATGTCACACCTGCCCGCATCTGAGCTCAGAACTTAGCATGTTAATCCTTAACAGGATTCTCATTGGACTTAACATGTAACTGATGGGACTGCCTGTAGGAATAGATTCTCACTGTCATACTCAGCTCTTGAACAGTGCATTTTAATGTGTTTATTATTTTACAATATATACAAATACAGACACATTATTAATATCTACAATAATACAGTTATTACAATCAGTTCTTAACTAGTCTGTTTCTTTGCTATTAAAATCAACTTAAATCAAGGTAACCAATTTAAGTTCATCCACTCCATCAAACCCTTGGAGATACATCAAGAATGGGTACCAGATTCGAACAAAATTATCTCTCTTGATCCATCTCTAGCCAAACGAGAATGGGTGGTCAGCTTTTCTTGATGCTTGCATTATGAAGGAAGTGGCCAGAATCTGTTAATGCTGCTCCCTCCCAAGTTTTCTTGTTGGCAATCATGCTTGGATCGTTGGGCGTGTGTCTACGGGTGCTCTCACAAAATGGCTGCTGTTGGAGGCCACCCTTTCACACAATTGTTACCATGGTGGGGGTATATCTGATCAGCAAAGCTCTCTTTTCCCAGAAGGAAGACTGGTGAGAGTTTAAGAGTTTTCTTTTAAGTCTTAAGAAAGAAAAGAAAAATCAGGAGAGGCAGGAAGCTTGGTGGACACCAAGAAAGTTGCCATGGGTACCATATTGGAGACCCCAGGGCTGGTGGGTCACTGCAGTTGTATCACCATAGAAAAAACTTCCAGAACACTGCTTAGTACCTTGTATGCTGTGCCTTTCAGGGTTGGGGTTAGGTTTACACTCACACACACCTCTTATTCCTCATCAGATGATTATTGAGAACCTGATGACCCAGATCTGGTTGTGGGAACAGACCCCCAGTATAAAATATTTTTCTTGGAGATGGAAGTTCTGTAAAAATGACTGCATCTGGGCTATCAGTACTCTTCCTCTTATTGTCCCTTATTCCTTTTGTCTTGGGCCTATCAAATTATGGGTTACTCTGTATGAGACATTCATAGAATCATAGAATAGTAGAGCTGGAAGGGGCCATGAAGGGCATCTAGTCCAGCCCCCTGCTGTTGCAGGACACCATCACACCATCCCACTCAGAGGGCTGCACAGTTTCTTCTTGAATGTCCCTAGTGTGGGAGAGCCCGCCACCTCTCCAGGCAGCTGGTCCCACTGCCGTGTTGCTCTGACAGTGAGGAAGTTTTTCCTGATGTCCAGACTGACAGGGTTGTCGCAACTTGAATTGATTCAACCTACTGATTTACTGAGGTTCCATCTCCTGTTTTATTTACAGAATTGCACCCTTTCCATGTTTCCTGTTGTGTTTTTCTGGGGTCTAGCTTTCTCTGCCTTTTCATCTATTCCATGATCCACCCACAAAGTGGCACTTGGCTACAACATGACTGAATTGTGACCATTCTGGTTTTTCCCCACTTTTTCCCCACTTTCCCACAATGACTGGAAAAGCCAAGCCCCGGAAGAGGAAGGTTTCATGGTAGGACTTGCAAGAGGAAAAGAACTTATGAGCACATGAGAAATACTTCCAGGAGCGTTTCTACTTTGGCTGAGCATTCACACCTTTTTTTTTTTTTTTTTTTTGCTGCTAACCACTTTTTTGGCAAGGGAAGGGACAAAAGCGCCCTGGCTCCATTTGGCTCCATGCCCATAAACCCAACACCCGCTGCACTTGTATAGAGCGGAGGGGAACAACAGCAGCAATAAAAACACTTTAATGATGATGACAGTATACAAAAACGAATTTCTTCAACCGCTCGGCCTTTGTTGACACTCAAAAAATTTTCTCTCTCGATCTGCAAGGAGAGCGTGAATTGCCAATGGGGCTTGCAAACCAGCCCTCTCGTCCTGACTGCAAATAGAGAAGGAGGGCAGAACACTTGGAGTCTGGCACTAACATTCCACTGATAATATTCTTGTAATAAAACTTGGCATCCCTGCTCAATTATTCATACGGTGTCATATGAAAACATGACAATTCTTAAAAAATGGATTCTCTTAAGCATCCTGCAGGCAGCCGGGGTGCTGTTCTTGGGTGATTCTCCCCCACCGCACTGCATCACACCATCTGAATGCGGTGAATAAATTCAGCTTTATTCAATAAGTTTCACTCTTGTTTCTGCGCATTTCGTTTATGATTTCTACAGCTGCCCCTCGATTGTATTACCCTTCTAGTCTATTTTTTCTTTGTGTCTTGATTTCCTTTTATATCTGCCGTGTGCTCTATTTTACCTTTCTCGCAATCTATCTTGTGGGTGGGAAGGATGGTTAGAGAGATTCCCTATTATCTGATATATATATATATATATATATAGATAGATAGATAGATAGATATACTTAACTTTGTGACACTCTGTCTTTTTCCCAGTGACCTTTCTGATTTAATCCTTCCACTGCTGTAGCCCGAAAACATCTTCAGGCAGCCAAAGCAGTCTTATATTTAATTCTCAAATTCTTAAACCAGTTCCTGACATTGCTGTTATGTATGATGAACTCTGTAATCTCTAAGTTACATGGAGGTAAAACACACACGCACACGTTGGAACTATCCAAACTTTGTTCCTTAAGTCATTGATTCAAAGGGCGATCACAATTCAAATACAACTCCAAAGGTTCTTTAGTAAAAATAATAGCGAATCAGGGAAAAGGGACACGTAATTTGCATGCACGTACTTTAAATGTGTTTCTCACTGCACCCACACAACACCCACACACAGCACCCACTGTAACATTTCACCTTGTTTTAGAGTGATGAAACAGCAAGCATCTTTGAAAGGAATCTAGGACTCCTGAAGCCAAAAGCAGGAATTGTCAGCTAGACTGAGGATCTCTCAGTGAACATGGGAAGTAGGAATTCTTTTCATGGATAAACTCATAGGGAATTGCCATGTTGCTTCGGTTGCTTGTTACACAAATCTTTCCTGTGATATATGGCTTATTTCTCTCCCACCAAAACCTTCACCCAAAATGCATCACTTACCAGACTAGGAAAATGAGTTTTTTCAGCTAAATAAATAGCTTTTCTTCATTGCGTTAATTGCAGGATTTCTGTGAGAGTACTGTATATTTCAGGTGACTAGGCCATCATGGGGTTTCTGTGTACTGAACCTACAGTTCAGATGTCAACTTCTTAATGAAGGACAACACACTTTTTCCCCAACTTGCACTCTGAATTGTTTGCACTCTTTGGTTGCACCTTTACACAGATTTGTCCTGCTGTAAGAGCAGAAAACACACCTGGAACGTGACGGCAACCTCTGTCTCAAAGGCTAGATTTTGCTTTCGGAAGTGCTTCAATACCCAGAGAAGGCAGGCACTGTGCAAGGCCAGAACTAAACTAAACTTCAACCCCATGAACAGTTCATTAAATAGACTGCGGTACCTAGTGGAGCCCATCCCTCAAGTTCAAGTTCTCCTGTCCCCATGGCATCAGGTAACTAGAAAAGTCATGCTAGGGATATGACATGATTGAGGGGGAGGGGGCTGTCTGTTGCTTCCACACAGGTAGCCACTGATTCGAGACTGGCTGAAAGTCATCACAGGTTGGAGAATTGGCCTTTAGATCCGAAGAGCAGGAGATATTACTTTGAACATCAGCTTTCAATTACTACATATCACAAATCGTACAAGAAGCTGTAGAAATAAATGCTTTCAGGCTGAGTAACCTGTACCTAAAGTATGGAATTACCTTTTTGGCTTTATGTTTGACAGGTCTGACAGCTCATAGAGCTGGAAAAGGTGCAGAAAAGGGCAACGAAAATGATGAAGAGGTTGGAGGAACACCTTCTTTACAAGGAAAGGCTAAAGCATTTGGTGCTTTTTGAAGAAAAATGAAAGACATCTACAGAAGGAAATGATCGAAACTCATAATATTTGAATAGTGTGGAGGCTATTCTCCTCCTCCTCCTCCTCATTTTCTTTCTTTCTTTCTTCCTCTCCTCCTCCCCTGTCCCTCATCTCTGTCTCTTCCTTCCCCTCCCCCTCCTCCATAATAATTGAACTTCATTCAACACATTTATGGAAGGGAGAAAGGAAAGTGCTTCTTCCCACAATGTGTGGCTAATATATTCAAGTATTCTGCTGCTTGAAAAAAAATGACAAGATGCCATCTTCTTTCCAACTTCAGAAACTGCAAAACTGGCTGGTGACTCTTAGTTTCTTAATTTTGGGGAGGTTGACCATTAGCACAGATGCAAATTAGCACTAATGTGCCAGTGTGGTACAGTGGTGAAGAGCGTGGGACTGGGACTCAGAGGATCCGGGTTCTAATCCCCACTCGGCCATGGAGCCAACTGGGGGACTCTGGGCCAGTCACAGACTCTCAGCCCAGCCTACCCCACAGGGTTGTTGTTGTGGGGATAAGATGGAGGAGGAGATGTAAGCTGCCTTGAGCCCTTTGTAGGAAAAAGGCAGGATATAAATTGAAAAATAAATAAATAAATAAAGTAGCAATCCACTTTAGTTATATCTGCTAGCAGAATGAATTTCTGGTAAAGAAAAGCAAAGCCAAGTGAAGCAAACCATGGGTTGAGCAAAACCCACACTTCCTTCAAGAGATAGGAATGGCCAGCTGGCTCAGAAGGAGATGTTGTTACCTTTGACCCCCAGTGTCTGCTGTCTGCGACAAAGCACAAAATGGCGCCCCCCCTTCTCACCCCATGTACAGAACCTGGCTGGACTGGCAGTGCTCTGCCTAAGCAGTTGAAGCCAACTCTGAGCTTCAGGCATTCACGACTGCCAGATGGCTGATCGACACTGAGCGGTGTTTTAAATGGATAAATGAATAGAGGAGAGACCTTCCAGTGGTCATTACCCATCACAACAGAACAGACATTCCATGTTAAGAGGCACCATTTAATGCTTGGAGCAAAAAGCATGCCTCCCTTGCAAGTTTCCGGGCTCATCAGGGTTGCTGCTGAAGCATGTGAACTTTGCTCTGATTCAGCAAGACATTTTCTCACCATTTAACAATGGCTTAATTATTACATTGAAGATCTCGGTGACACCTCAAGTTATCATGCTAACGAATGTTCAGAAAACGTGATAATGGAACGAGTTGGTGTTCAATTGTTAACAGAGGGGGAATCTGCCTGGCTGTGCCATCTCAGGTCCTCAGTCCAACTCTGCAATGACCGCGCAGAGCGGCCCTAATTCTTGTTGCCCTTGAGTATTTCTCTCTTCATTCCATGCTTTCATTCTTACCTAGAGATCCCTGAGTGGACTTGCAATCACAAAACTTTTCTATTGCATGTGTCTCTGAAATGTTTTCATTTGTGAGTGCAATCTAGTCATGCACCGAGGCTGTTTTGATGTGTTTAAGCAAAGACTCAGTTGTGAAACATTAGCACGGCAGTCTGATACATGGCTACTCACAAGTAAGCCCTATTCATGTTGATTGCCATCACTCCCAGGTAAATGACTACAAGGTTAGAGCCCAAAAAGACCTAACCTGAAAGTGAAGGTTACAGCTTCCCATTATGTTCCTGTCCGAGCCAAAGTGAGTGGACTTCAGCTGTGCTGTGCTGCATGGATCACTAACGGGCGTGGGAAAGCTGAATAACAGCTTGTTAAGTGATGGTTGCTCCTGACAAGCATAGCAAATAAAAAGAGGAAATGCACACGTTGTACCTTGGAAAGGTTGCAAGCTGCAGCGCGAAAGTCTTGGGTTACAATAACATCTCAAAGGAGTCCAAGCCTGAGAATGTCGCTTAGCTTGTTTCAGAGGGATGCAGTTCACTAAGCACGAGCATGATTTAATGCTCCATCAATTATTTCCTGCCTGTCACTTAAAGAGGCTTCACATATGCATGGCGGGTCTGCGAGTGCAAAGACGAGGCGGAAGGAATGATTTACTGGCTGGGGGCAACACCTGTAAGTTAAGCAGCTCAGAAATTAGCCACAAGTAGCATATTAGGGTAGCTAATCAGGCACGGCTGAGTATTTCAGTTTCTTGATTTCCCCATAAATAAGGCTGCCCTGGGGCATGCTTGTGATTAACAGCTCGGCCTTACAGTAAAGCGCTCAGCCTGGACGATTTAGCGGAAGACTGCAGGTGTGAGGTGCAAGCAAGTTCCTTAAAAGCTCATCTAATATGGAAGGTCTCTGATGTTTGGATCTTGTGTTCCCATGTTATCATCACGCCAGGCGGGGATCGGATCACCTTCATCCATTCACGTGTATCATGTTAACAAGCTGTGAAGAATCAGTCATGTCATGTAACTGCTGAACCCAGTTCCTTCTGCTTTACGCCTCCCAGAGTCAGTGGAGACACCCAGCTTGGGTTTAAGGACACAACAGGGGAACCATTTTATAGAGGATCCACTTTTTGATGGTACCGGGCAAATATCTCCAGACTGCTTCCTGCAGCTTGTTCGAAGGCCTAAGATTTTCTCATTCGACGTATGCACCTAACAACATAGGGTGTGGGTATGAAGATGTGTGGATTGCATAGATCCATTCTTTGCATCACCAGGGCTGGTTGTTTCACATACATTCATGGCCATGGTGTGAAATGGGTAGACTCGTTCTGCTCCAAGGAGATGTCATCCGGGTGTTTTGGGTTCTACCTCCCATCATCCCCAGACAACATGGTCGACAGTCAGGAATCCTGGACATACCAGGCTGGTAAAGGCTGCCTTAAGGTATGAATTGAAAGAGTTTATAGACAACCTAACTCACACCTGGATTCACATGTTGCAAAAACACATGATGATTTTTTACCCTTGTCGATCCATCATGTCATCCAGATCCAGTTGCTGCATTTCTGCATGGCCTCTTAGTTTCCTGAAACCACGGCAAGAGGATCAACCCATGTTCTAAGGTTTCCATGCTTCACCATGTCTTTTCTGGTCATTCAAACCCTGGATCTCCATTTTACTTTCTTTATGTGTGTCTCTCTCCCTGTTTTGTTTTGGACATGGGCAGCAGGGTGAGAAGATGGGGCTGCATCCCTTGTCTCACCCTTCCCCTGTGAGCAGCAGGGCTAGAAGAAAAGTCCAGAGTGTGGTCTGAAGACACTTCAGGCATCCACCATGTGGAAGCTGAGCAGCTCTGGGGCTGGCCTGAGCTTGGAGGGGAGACCACCTGGGAACTGCTTGTGGTCACCTTGAGTTCCACAGTGGGGGACAAGTGGGATATGAGTATAATTCATAAATGTAGTTTGTCCAGAGCCTGCATGCTAAACTCAAATCAGTAGAAGCAAAGCAAAACACCCAAGTGCTATTTTGCAAGGGTGTAGGGAGTTGTGGTGTCCTTGAACTATCTCGCAGGGATGAAGTTGAGCAGTACTGCCCAAGTATGAACAATTAAGCTCTGGAAGGCTCCTGTACCAACTGAGCTGCCTGGAGCCCCTTCCTTTAAGTTTCCTCAGCACTGTTTTCCTCCAGCCTGGATTCCTATAGGCAGGGATGGGGATGAACCTTAGTCTGGTTGCTTATGAATTGAAATAGAGGAAAAGAGGCCTTTGGATTGTGGTGCTGGAGAAGACTCCTGAGAGTCCCTTGGACCACAAGGTGATCAAACCGGTCAGTCCTAGAGGAGATCAACCCCGACTGCTCTTTAGAAGGCCAGATCCTGAAGATGAAACTCAAATACTTTGGCCACCCAATGAGAAGGAAGGACTCCCTGGAGAAGAGCCTAATGCTGGGAACAATAGATGGCAAAAGAAGACGGGACGGCAGAGGATGAGGTCACTGGATGGGGTCCGTGGGTGTGGACTTGGGTGGACTCTGTGGGATGGTGAAGGACAGGAGAACCTAGAGGAATGTTGTCTATGGGGTCATGACTGGTTGGGCACTACTTTGCGACTAAACAAACAACTCATCGAAAAACAGGATGCAAGAGGACACACATACTGATTTGCTTATACCAAATGCAGAAACACCAATTTAGAAATTGGTATATTTCAACTGGAAACCCCATTCCATTGTTCAAGGTACTGTGGCCCTGTGTCGCCTGTGTGCTTGCCCATTCAATTTGCTGTCCCAGTTCTAGTTGCCAGTTTGCAATTCCAGGCTCCTCTTGTGCTCTCTTCTTAGGTCTCTTGTCTTTAACAGGACTAGGACCACACCATCCTTCAAAGAGAGGATGTCACCAGATTAAGACAATCTTCTGGTAAACCTTCAAAGAGGGGGATTGTTGTAAGCTGTTTTTATTGTTGTAAGCCGCCCCGAGGCTTTATTGCGATGGGGCAGCATAGAAATGTTTTAATAAATAAATAAATGAACGAATGAATAAATAAATTGTCCCCTGTAAAACAGGACACCATCTCCTGGACTGCCAATCTTTTGGGGATACTTGTGCACACTCTCTTGCACAGACATAGATGAAATGTTGAAGGGGTGGTTGAAACTATAATTAAAAAGACACACACACAATGTTACCGCACAAAATTGTCAAACATGCACACACATCCAGGTGTCGGCAAACCCTGGCACCAATAGCCTGCCGGGGAGAATTTTGGGAAGCAAATCCAATTCCCATATTGCCCTCCCTGACTGCCTAGTCAGTCAATTAAACCTTGCCGCCTTCATAGTAGGGCTCATGTCTGCAAAACCTGCGAGATGCTTTTGATCATTCCATTGTCAGGATTCTCCGTATGAAGGAAGCCAGCTTCATTCAGCCTTTTGGAGCAGGAGATGTTAAATCACAAGAACAGCCTGGCTGAAGTGGTTACAACCAGAATCGAGCACAGGTTAAAAATAAACGGGTTTATTGAGAGAACCCTGGAACGATATCAAGATGATCCCCAAGCAGCCCTTGAGATGTCAAAGATGATAATACAGTAACAGCATTTGGGAAGTATTTCGAGTTTTACACTTAGCCTTTGGCAGGGATTTATTAAGACGGAATAAACCTTGTGACTTTTCAATCCCGAGTACAATTTGTTTCTCTAATATATCTGCAGGAATAATGTGTGATGGAATCCTTTCTTTTCTCAGCCCCTCTCGTTGCTGATGATATGCTATAATTGGTTCTCCCAGGCCATATCTCAACAAGATAAAACACAACACATGTACATCTGTGGCCCCGATGTCAATGCCTTAAATGTACACCAGAAATGCATTAAATCTTCTGATTGCTATTTTGTTTGCACGGCTTGTAGCTTCAGCATTTTCTCCTGTAATGCACTCGGCTGATTGCCTTGAATTATTGGTCCTTCTTCCACAGCAGGCCCAGCTCACCTCATCCAGAGACATGCAGCACCCTGAGACTTTCCCTTTATGGAAGAAAGCAGCCGAAATGTCCATGGGTGTTTTAAGAGATCAGAGGCATTCGGGGTGGGGATCGTGAGAGGGAGGTTGCTCAGCCCACGGCTGCTTTGCCACAGAACTCTACATCTCTGTGGTGAGGAACCTTCTAGCTAGAACTCAGCCATCTCTCCTGGTGATGTGTGTGGCCCCATCCACCTGCAGCCAGGATTCCAAATGTTGAATTGTAAGCCACCCAGAGACCCACAGGATATTGGACAGGGTAAAAATACCCAAATAATAATAATAAAAAATATATAAAGCTTTTATAGACCATCGTATTACTACATCTTGGGATGGTTTACAACCAACACAGATAAAAAATGGCACAGCATCCAACAATTCGCAATACAATCACAATTAAAACCAATTAAACATTAAGATAATGGGAGATTAAAAAGCTTTTTGCCTACCCTGGTGCTGAAGAGAAAAAAGTGTTGGAGTCAGGCAAATCTCTCTGAGGAGCACGTTCCACAGTCGAGGTGCCACCACAGAGAAGGCCCTGCTCCGGGTAGTCACCCTCCTGATCTCCTTCAAGGAGGGCTCCCGGAAGAGGGCCTCCACCTCAGATCTCAAGGGGAGAGAGGGCACATAGAGGAGAAGGTGCTCCTTCAGGTATCCAGAACCCAAGCCATTTAGGGCTTTATAAGTCATCACCAGCACCTGAAATTGGGCCTGGACTTCAATTGGCAGCCAGTGTAATAGATAGAGCACTGGTGTTATGCATGAGTACCTACTGGTCCCTGTTTCTATTCTGGACCAACTGAAGCATCTGGATCATCTTCAAGGGCAGCCCCATGTAGTGAGAGTTACAAATAATCCAGTTGGGAAGTTACCAGAGCATTGTAAGGCAATGCTCAAGGGACTGTAGTAAGAAACCAAGTGGATTGCCTTCCACACTGTTATGTGGCTGTTAGGAGTAGACTTAGTTCCACTAGGATATCTTTGGGACCTGCTTTGCGGGTGGGAACATGCCGGATTCCCAGAGCTCAGCTGCCTGGACTCTGGTCCACTTCAGAGCAGGCCTACAGAATTTATTCAATGCTCACCAGGATTCGAGCCCATGTGCTGCACAAGCAAGGTCTCTCTTCTGTGCCACACATAAAAACTCTTGTGCTTCTGCACCTGAAGAAGAAGGCTGTGCATTGTGCGGCCTTCGTTCCGTGCATATTTGCAGACTTTTTCTGAGCTCAGCTCACTTTATAAGACCAGCAGGAGAGGGAGTCTGTGCATGTCAGAGGGATGGATTCTGCTGAGTTTCATCCCAAGCCCAAGCACCACATGGCAGCTGATTATGGTAGAGTTTGGTGTGCAACCCATTCCAGCCCAACAGACAAATCCAATTTTAGAGAAGCTCTTCAGTGTTCCATTCCTGGTGGAATATGTATATACAGGAAATGCCACCCTCTTTCAGCTTAAAGTTCTTACTGCTGGTATTAAAGATTTAGGAATTACATTCGAACCTTCTGGGATGGAGCGAAGAAAACCCCACAGTCAATAAACTCCCAAATTATGAGGGGGAAAGGATGTGGTCAGCCAGTGGACCCTGGAGGATCAGAAATAAGCCAGTAAAAAAACGGGCAACCAAAGTGATCAGAGGACTGAAGCAACCCACCTGGGAGGAAAACTTACACCAGAGATTTCTCAGTTTAGAACAATGCTGAACCTGGATAGACCTATCAAGAGGACCTTCTGGTGCATAAGGACAATTTTATCCTGCAATTATGCAAATAGTGTGGAGGAACTGGATGTGGAAAGATTCTCCTTTGCCCCTGGAAGCACTCGAAGCTGGGCTCCTGCCCCGCTGCAACCTTCATGGCTGCTACTCAGGTGGAGGAGCAACTCATCCCCCTGTTGCTGTCACAGAGAAGTGGCATTGTGAAGCGAGGGGAATGGCAGGGGAAGTTTATCTTTGGCAGGCAAAGTGCTATAAAGGGTCGTGCACAAAACCACGGGTAATTATAGCAAAACGCTTTGGACTGCTGACCCATTTTAGCCATCGCACATAGCTATTTAAGGACTCTTGCACATTTGTCAGCCAATTCTTTTCCTAGAATCCAATGCATGCAAAGTCCAAGTCAGATTGTTATTTGCAAATGTCTGGTAGCAAATACCAGACCTGAGCATCCCCCTTGGAACATAAGGGATACGTCCAACCCTGCTTTCAGGACCAGACAGCTCTCCTGGAAGTAGCTCATCCCATGCTGGACAGAGATATCTCATGAGCAGACACCTGAAGAGAGGGCAAGTGGGACGCACAACCGGAAGTGTGAAGATCAGGCCACAATCTGTCTGTTTATATTTGCCAGACATCCTTCCCAAGCTGAGCCTGAGCCAGGAAGTGAATCAAGCTAAGATAACCCCACAAACACTTAGGAATTCTAATTAATTCTTTGTGCAAGGAATACAAGCTATGTAATGCATTGCACAAGATATGCAGAGAGTGTAATTGTCTGTGCAAAGAATACAAAGTGTGGAATTCTTGCACAAGCCATGCAAAGAATGTAATTCTCTGTGCAAAATACGTGCCGTATGAATTCTGTGTGCAAAATAGGTGAAGCCCACAATTCAAGTTGTGGAACTCTGCTTGAACTTGCTTGCTGCTGGACACCCATGCAAATGCTCAGTATGGGACACACTTAGGGAAGAGGAAGTGGGCTGGAGCCTGGGGAGTCGAGCTGAGGAATTCCAAGGGATCCCTGTCCCTAAACTAGATTATCCCAATGCACAACTCTGGAGACAGGGTCCACCCCACACCCCGGCCTCTGTTCCCAGTTGTATCATGCCTCCATCAGTGTAATTCATGCAAGAGGAATGCATTCTTCTCTGACATATCCAAGGCCTTTTAATTGTATTGTGGGTTTTCTCCACACCCCCCACCCCAACTGGAAATCACTTTACCCCCTTCACATTTGAAAACACAACACGGCACACCACACTGAAAAAGAGGGGGACAACTTCTCAGCACACACATATGGGTGTGACGTCCAGGAATGGTGTATCGAACAAATCCAAACCAGTCACATCTTTTACTTAGAGTTGAAGGCATGTAATGTGCAACAGTATCATCAGTAAGAACTTCTGCAATGTTTTTGATATACGGTGGCATTTAAGATATAGGGTCATTGAAAGAGCTGTCAATATTTTTTTCCCTTCATTTGAAGTATGATTGTCAGAAAACCACGATGGAATTGATTTCACAATTGCACTAACTGAAATGTCACTTTTGCGATGCCTATTCTGTCCTTCAGGAGAACCCAGCTATTTTCCCTGTTGGGTGTATTTCTAGTGATGCATGAAGTGGGAGGGATGGGCTTTCAGCAATCCATATTCCTAAGAGTAATGAAGATATAACACTAGCCAATATTGGCACCACTATGACTCAATTTTAGAGAATGAATCAGACAGAAAACCACCCTCCATCACTGACCAAAAATGCCCTGTGCAGTATATAAATAACCTGAAAAAATGATATCGGTAATGCGTCATACCAGGTGAATACATTACACGGACCGGTCTCAACTCTTGTGTGCAGAAACTGATTTTAGAAATGGGGCTGCAAGAAAAGCTGTTTGATTGATAACCTCTAAGATGAGGCTACAGTGATTTGGGAGAAAGATCAATATAAGCTCATCATTGCTAATTTATGTTGACTAAATAATATTTAATGAACAACACAAGGAAAAGCCCCAAAAGTAAGGCAATAAACACTACTGTTTGTTCTTAGCTTATAGTGATCAGATCACTTCAAACTAGCATAACTGCATGGAGATACAGACAGATATTTCTGTAGAATAACAACTTTGTGTTTGCCATTTGTTTGGAAATTAAGGGCATGAACCAGCCCAAGTTAAGCCCCCTAAGCCATATGGATTTCAGTGGGAGAGATTTGAGTACATATTCAGCTCTCCCGATTGAAACCTGGAGAACTCAAAAGTCTAATTTCTGCTTTGTTATTCCTAAGAATTCATTTAAAAATAAGGAACAATGGGATAGATAACATGACAGGTTTGAGAGTAACAGAAAACAGTATTTGGCATTAGCAGCAAGAGCTGCAAATATAGTGTGGGGATATTGGCTAGGTTCAGACAACATGCTAACCTGAATTCATAAGCTGATTGTGGGTTGAGTGTGGCTTGTCATTGAACCATGGACTCTTCTTAAAATGTGGGTTATTATACCGTCTGAACCCAGCTGTTAACCACAAACAGTGTACATTTCATAACCCAACAGCAAACCATGGATTCTTTTTGTGGCTGGTTTGTAGTTCAGAAGATACAGCTGGGTTCAGACAACACAATCTCCTTCAGTCAACACCCTCATGTTCTGTGAATCCACTCAATGTCTGTTGAGGTTTCTCAGGGTGAAGACTCATAAAGCCATTCCATAGTGAGGGGGACGACACAGGCTTAGAATGTCCTTGTGTTTTCAAGCTTTATTTTCTTTTCATATATGTATCGCACACCCAATGATTGCTTGTTGCATCATTTGGACTGCCTACTGTAGTCATTGATTAAATACACTGATGCAAATAGTCTTGTTCAATCATTGCTGATTCCATTCATTACTTCTCTTTAATGCAGAAGGAGGAAAGGGGGAGCAAAATGGCAATTGGTTCAAAACAAAGCTGCCAGATTGCTGACTAGGACCGGTAGGCAAAACTCATTATGCCTGTCCTGTATTAGCTACATTGGCTACCAGCTGAGGTCCAGGCCTGATTTAAGGTGCTGAAGATGACGTATAAAGCCCTAATGGCTTAGGGCCTGGCTGTCAAAAAGAACATCTCCTTCCATGTGAGCCTGCCTGGACCTGAAGACCATCTGCAAAAGTTCTCCTCTGGGAGCCCTCCATGCAAGAAGGGCAGAGGCCGCTACAAGGGGAAAGCCCTTCCTGCAAAAACACCCAGTTTATGGAACCTGCTCCTCAGAAGGGTGCACCTGGCACCAGCCCTGCATTCATTCCAGCACCAGGTGAAAACCTTGTTATTCCTCCAGGCTTTTAATTGTTTATTGGTATTTTAATTTTTATATCAAATAGTGGCACTAAGGAATGCTTAACTGCCCCTTAAGCACTGGGTGCCCTCCCCGAAGGAGATTGAGAGGCTGACTACCCAGAGAAGGGCCTTCTCTGTGGTGGCACCCCAAATGTGGAATTCGCTCCCCAGAGAGGTTTGCCTGGTGCTGTCACTTTATTCTTTTGGGCACCAGGCCAAAACCTTATTTTCCCAATGTTTTCAGACTTGACTGCTTTAATTGGGTTTTTATTATTAGCTAAATTTTCAGATGCTGTGTTTTATTTTTGATTCATTTTTTCTTACATTTTGTATTGTTAAACTGTCCTGAGACTTTGATAACGGGACAGTCTACAAAAGTTTTAAATAAATAAAATAAGGGTTGCATTGTAGATTATATTGTTCTTTCCATTTTTTTAAAATGTAAACCACCTTGAGATTTTTTTAATGAATGGCGGTACATTAAAAGATTAAATGAATGAATGAATGCAGCTCCTTCTTTCAGTTTGCTCCTTTGATCTCTGAACAAGGTTCAACCCCTTCTGCTTCTTGAGTAGAATGAAGGGCCCTGAGCTGGCTTACCTATGCCCACCCTGAGTTATTCCGAGAGTTGGAGGGTACAGAGGAGGGGAAACCACCATGCCCAGGGTACTTGGTACTCTTTGATGGCTTCACAACACACAGAGCTTACCTGGATGGCCTCCATGCAGCAAAGCCTGGTCTTCAGCCAAAGCACCAGGGGAAGGATTCACTCCGGGACCAAAGGGTGTTGTGTGTGTGTGGCCACAGTCCTTGGCATCACACGGCTTGCAGAAGGCTGGGAAAGGGTTCTGCACCTCCCCCTCTGCCCTAGAATAAATAGTGCCTGAACCCCAAGACAAGGCCCTCCTTTGTACAGTGAAGATCCTGTTATGCAGTTAGGCTCCTAATAAAATATCCATAAATGAATTTTCTGCGCCTGAGTTTTATTTGGGGAAGGAGAGCATAATAGCTGCATTTAGGAAGAATGTAGACAGTGGCCACATTTACTTCCCGGTTTTTGTTTTAGTACTATTTCCCTGATACTGTTTCATTAGCTTTGAAATTATTTGCTTTGAAATGCATTTGGATTAACAACGTTTCCATCTTCCCTGCCCATTGGCTATGCTCGTTAGAGTGGATGGGATTTGTAGTCCAAAACAATGGTGGTCACCTTTTTGGGATGGGCTGCTCCATTAATTCCCTGCAGTGTGGTGTTAGAGAAGATACAGAGTGGATCCGGAAATATTTCCTCTTGCAAATGATTGATATTTTTAAAGGCATAGAAGGAGAGTTGCAAGGCTATCAAAAGATGAATTTGTCCTCAGTAATGTGTGATGGCAAAGAAAAAGAGCACCTGATGGATGCACAGAATGATCATCAATAGTCATTTTCAGAAAATATATTTATATCTGGTGGAGTTGCTCATTGACATGTGCGATCTAACTAGGAAGATGTGCGCTGTTTCCCAAAGAAAGTCAACAACGAAGGGCTTGCTTCTGGTAGTCCTGGACTTTCAGGCTCAGCCCTTGAATTATTAGGACAGGTTTAATAAATAAGACATCAAATAACTATGGCAAACCTACTAACATTACAGCACTGTGATCACATGTTTGTATATTAAATATGGCGTTGTAAAAGCCGAATGTCGGAAAAAACCCCATACAATCCCGCCAGGCAGTTACAGTTTTCAGAAGCTAAATGACACCACGTCTTCGAGTTAGAAAGCATAATTATCAAGGGTTTTTCTTATCTTTTAGAAGTCCCCTTTTCCTCAAACATTATTAACCTGAGCCAGAGAAGGTTAGGATTGGCCTGCGCACGTTTCCCGTAAGGTTTGATGAAGAATGCCTTCACACAACTGGATTTCCTCCATTTGCAATGCTCACCTTTTAACCAACCTGGACTGGAGCTTTGCAACTTCAGTGTGAGGGTGACTTTCCATGCATGTGCACTCTGTATCGAAACAATGCTGTTCCCACAGACGTGTTGAGCTGCTTGATTAACCATTTTCTCATACATGGTAAACTGGGACAATGTCATGGTATGAGCAAACAAGTTGGAAATAACAGGCATGCCTCTTTTCCCTGTTTCGTCTGCATGGACAGTTAAGTCTTCCAATCAGGTAGCCAGATTCAACACCCCCTCCCATTGTTTCAAATTTGGGCCAGCCTTGTTTGTAAAGTATTTTCTTCTGTTCAGCAAGTAAATAACCAATCATGCAGCAGGTAAGACATCATTAGGTCTTGAGTTCTTTGTAAAAAAATGGTGGGATATAGAATGAATGAATGAATGAATGAATGAATGAATGCCAGATAGATTGTGTGCCGCCAGTGTATCATCACAACATCTGTGTACCAGCACATATCCTGGTCAATAAGAATATTAGGAACAGATGTGAGACTACAGCTCCCACGATGCACTTTGGTTTTTCACATGCTCAAAGGCTCATCTATCCAGAACTGGAGCTTGTCTTAAGGGAGAGCTCCCATCCAAACTTACATGGAGAATTTCATCACTATCCAGAGAAATAATTACTTTACCAGGAGTAATTTCACCCATCAGTATCTTGTCGTAAATCATCCTGGGACACCAATAGATGGATGGTCTATAAATGCTTTAAATCAATAAAATAAGTATGGAGTGTTAAAATCGTTCCTGCATCATATACCTTTAAACTGTGGCTGAGGAAATCACATGGCTTAACACTTCTCATATAAGCAGCAGGCCTGAGACAAAATGCCCTCTGACTTGAACATTTGGTTGCTAAGCTGCAAAGGCCCCAAACAATTGTTTGTGGGGCCCAAGAGGCCGGGGTGACATCTTCTGACCACCAAGCATCCTTTTTGCTACTGTTGTTGGGCTAGTGTCCTGTCTTTGGTTTCACAACAGGCAACATGCCTTCACTCGGTTTTGATTACCCTCATGATCCTACATACCCTATTAGACTTGCTACATGATGAGGTCACAAAGCCAGTGCAGAGGGAGAGCTGCAAGCATGATCCTAATTTTGACCAGACTTCATGAGTCTACCACATCAGACTCAGCAGCGTCTCTCTTTCCTGGTTCTGAGGCAGCCAAAGGTGTGGGAGAGCAGCCCCAAAGCCACCAGCGTCACAAACAAGCCGTGGCCAATGGGCATGTGCTTCTATGGGGAAGGTCTTACAAACATGCATCCCACCAGCCTGCACTGAGCCCAAAACATTCACTCTAGAACAGTTCACCCTACACCAAAAAAGTTCTCCACACCAAAAACACCTGGATGTCAGGAGAAGACTTTTAGGCCAAGTTCTTCCCAGTTGGTTAGCTTCGTATTTTAAGAGTGATTGTCACATGCTTTCGTCCCTCCAATGGAAGCATCATCCCCAACCCCAGACACATCCAGTTTAAGTGGTGCAGCCAAGGCACAGTTTTAGAACTCCATCACTGTAGGGGCCTGGACTGCGTTCGGATGATGCAAAGGGAAAACAACCCAACTGTAACTCAACCTACTGCGGAAAACAGCGACACCTTCTCTGCCTCTTCTTGCCCGTTTGCCTGTGCAGCCCTGAACTGAAGAACGGTGGGAAGCTGCCTGGCTGATTTCCTGTTTGATTTGCCAGTGTTCTGCTTCAGGTTCATAACTGACTTATAGCAGCCGTCCCCATATTAGATTCCAGGTTGAGCCATGGCAAGGCTAAGTAATAGATTGAAAAATACAATTATTGCTTACCTACAGAGTTCTTTTGCTTGGGAGGTAAAACACATATATCAGAAATGTTGGTGGTTTCTTTTCTCCCCAGGCCTATTCGATAAATGAACGTTACACCAGGATTCTTACACAGAATATCTTTGAAATGGGGTTTGTATTGATTTTTGTAACTACTCTGTTAGATGACGTTATCCCTTAGTGTGTCGTGTGTAGATGGTTCAGCCCGGAGCAGGTCATTGAGGTGATAACTGTCATTTGGAGGGACAGAAAAGCAATCATAGCTTTTTCATTACTTACTGTTTTCCCCCTGCAACTGTGGGATCATTTGACATATTATGGGCTTCTTGTGATTTAAGTTGCATTCTGAAATTAAGTGCTGGAATATCAAGCTGAGGGTTTAGAAAAATAAACTTGATGTCAGAGAAGCCATATGGCCTCTAGGTCATAACCACAATCTCAGTGTACCAGCACTCATTGGATTGAACAGGAATAACGATGATGATAATAATAATAATAATAATAATAATAATAATAATAATAAATAGATGTGAGCATGACATCAAAATAGTATAAGAAAATTATGAAGGCATTGCTCTAAGATCAGATTTTCAAGGTGCTTTAAAAAAAGATAAAATCCCAAGCAGTGATTAAATACACACATTAAGCTCGGTCTGCATGACTTGTGAGTTGCAAAGCTCCTAAGAAGGTGCCAGGCAGACATATATTGTGTCCTACTAGGTGCTTGACAGGTGTATACACAGCCCATGCTGCTTTTTCAGATCCAGAAAGGTTGGCTGGTGTGGCTAATGCTTGCTCTGATACAGCCTTCCTCAACAGTCAGGCATGTTGGGCTAAGCTGGTTAGAGGATTAATAGAATGCTAGTCCAACACATATAGAAGCCACCACCACATGGAGGCCATCCTTGAATTGTGACCCAACACGCCAAATGGTGCTGGGCCAACCATGAACGGCAGCCCACCACAAGGTTCATAAGCTTCTCTTGAGCTACCTTATATGGCTCCAATTGGCTTGGATAAGCACGACCCATATCCGAGAATAGAGTGACACCATGCAGATTCAGGCAAAGATCTCAAGGGTATTCTCCTGAGATTTCTCCTCATTGTGCAGAAAGAGGTTTGGCTCCATGCCTGGGTGACTTTCTTGGACACGGCCTTGTTTCTGGGTTCCTTCGTGGAGTGACTGGCATTTTGTTTAGGTAATAAGAGCCAGAGTATCTACGGGTGAAATTGAGCTCTGTCAAAATCAACAGATATTTTGCCATTGCCTTCAGTGGAAGATGGACTGCTCACTATGAAACTGGGGAAAATCAAGACAATACACATACATTCATTGGAGAACCCAACATTGCGAAAGGCGAGGTTTTAAATTGGGGAAACATTTTATTTTGGGGAAAGGTTTAAAAAATAATGGTTCTATTGTTGCTAGAGCTGCTGATACTACTGTGGATGAAATATTTAACAAATCTGCACCTTGCTCTTGCACTCCGCTCACAAAAAAAGACTTCCCCCCTAAGGACACATGGAAGCCTGCTGAGCTCGACTTGAATGAGGAACACCTTGATCTCAGAAGGAGAAGCGATCGCAGCACCTGGCAGGCAGATCCATGGGCCTACGGTTCTCCGTTCTGAAGGGTAAGCCTCAGTTTTGCAGCATATGAGATCCCACTAAAATCTCCCCCTGTAATACAAACAGGGTTGTCCCCAGCTCCTTTATAGAACCCTGTCCCCAATTGATCCAAACTGGAAGCTGCTAAGAGAAAGGCATCTGCACAGTAGCTTGTAGTCTGAGAAAACTGGAAAGTTCTGGAATTTTGCCAGAGTCAACTCTCTATTCTGTGCTCATCAGACCAGTTGTTATATTGAACCAGCAATGGTTAGTAGAGCTGGAAGGCACTATTCTGTCCCCCACCCCCCCAAAAAAGGACTTGGCAGCTGGTGGATTGCACATGGCCTTCAGCTTAATTCCAAAAGCCACCTGCAGGTGATGGACCAGGTCTTGCCCTAGCAGGACAAAAGACAAGGCAAAGGAAAGAATGTCAAAAAGGAAGAAAAAGCCATGGCCCCACCCACTTTGGTCTCTGGCCCCACCCACTCCTTGCATGTGGTCTCTGATCTATTACCTTGAGAAAATGTGGGCCCTTGACAGGTAAAGGAAACAAAACAGAATAGCAAATAAACAGAAAGAAACTTTTCCACAGTCCCCATCAATGCAGGTATTGGGGATATCTTCTCAGGTAAAACACATACATGGGAAATGAAAGCATGTACTGATGAGTGAAGTTTCCCAGCATACGGTAGTCACCTATACTGAAATTTGAAAGGACTCTCAGGTGAAACGTCAGAGAAAATTCACAAGCTCTAGCAAAGTCTCCCAGGGCATGAAGACCCACAGAACCTACGTTCGACATGCAAGGGTTTCTGTGAATTGACTCCATGAATTCTACCAAAGACCCCAGTGCCTTGGTACAAGGGTCTCCTTTGCCAGGACAATCCACGGTCTTCATCCTGAGGGCAGAATTAGTTTTTGGAGGATATGCATGGCTCACATTGCGAAGATCAAGTATCTTCCCCACCTTTTCCTTTCTAGCCCTTTGTGTATGCAATGACACAAGATGTGTGATGTGATGCTACCGCATTCAAAATTTCTCATTTTGTTTCCATTGACTATCCCTTGCAGCATGGGGAAAGCTCACAATGTGATAAGGATGTGGAGAGAAGAGAAAGGGGAAGAAATGATGGAGCAGGGGAATGCTCTTTTATGAGGTCAGTCATGAAGCTTGGGAGAACAGGAAATGCCAAGCTCCAGCTTGGTCAGAAGGAAGACCAGCAGGCTGGGCATGTCAACCACTTGTGGGTATCTGAAGTCTTTTTGCAGTAAAGAAAGGATTGCCCAGCATGGACCTACATTGCCTTTTGAATCAAGTTAGGTTTTGAATTCCTGAAGCAAGAAATGCTGAGCATTAGACGATCTTAAAAGCCCAGGAAATAGCTCGTTGGCAAGTGAAACTAGACAACAAAAAGAACAGAAACCAGATGCCTCAAAATACAAGTGGAGGTAGTCTTTGGCCCAAGTTCTTTCTTATGGGAACATCCTGAGAGAGTTTTCAACCAGAAAACTACCATCTGGTTTGCATTTATGAAACCAGATTGGGACTAATTTAACTTCTACTTGTGTATTTGCACTTTTGCCCTTATTAGCAAAAAGTAGGTGCTACATGATCATGCATGTTATGCAATCTTATGAAAGCAATTAGAAGGCCAACATACTTCCCCCTACCCATTAAAACCAGCTTAAAACTTGGAAGGATAAAATCATTTGATAGAATTTTCACCTCAGCAAATTAATTTGGGATATGAATTTCAATGACCTAATCTAAGATTCATGCCAAACATGTTGCTCTTCAAGTATTTAACAGAGCAGCTCTGTACAAGTCTGCTCAGAAGAATATCCCAAAAAAGTACTCTGGTAACTGGGCATAGGATTTGCGGCCTAAAACAGGTATCTATGGACGGATTACTCATGGGCATTGCTGGTGTTGTTGTTAGTCACAAGGTCATGCTCGATCCATCACTACCCCATGGGCAACATCCCTCCAGGCTCCATCCCTCGGAGTCCCCCCAAGCCCACACCCACTGCCCCAGTGACTCCATCCAGCCACCTCATCCTCTGCGGTCCCCTTCTTCTTTTGCCATCAATGGTTCCCAGCATCAGGGACTTCTCCAATGAGTTGTTCCTTTTCATTAAGTGGCCAAAGTGTACATGGGCATTGTACCATACAGTATTTATTTATTTATTTTAAAAATTTACAGTTTATTTTACAGTAGAGTTTCAAAATGATGCCATGGCCAAGGGTCTGGACCTGGGCATCTCGTTTGCCTCAAGATGGATCCTGGGACACTAAAGACCATCATGATGGGAGACACCTTTCTCCTGGACAGTTTCAGCACACCTGGGAATGTGCCAATTCATCAAACTTAATCTTGTCAAGATGTTGGATTTTCCACCTCTAAGCTTGTTCCAATTATGTATTTTTTTCATACCAAAATTGATCCCTATTTTAGTGTGCATTTTAAAAATGTAGACATTTTAATATGCGTGTGTAAATGCTTGTATTTGCCCACAGCACTCATTGGCTAAAACCTGTTTGTGCATTTAAGAAATGTACGCTGTTTTGTTTGACCAGTTTTCAAGTGTATGCCTTTGACAAACACATTTTTCCTTGTTTGACAGAATGCTGTGTATGCCCAGATTTCTGACCACAATTTGTGTTCAGCTCTGTCTTTCGTTCCAATAGGTACAAACTGGGTAACTCCATTAAAAAAACGCGCAAACAACAAACAGACTTTGACGAAGTGAATTTCTCATCCATTCTTGGTAATTGAAAATATTTCTGATGATGAAGAGGGGAAGACCGCAAGGGTTTTCCTTGCCAGATTGAGGTCTTCTCCCTTCCTTCAACACTGATCCAAGAGGTAGCAGAAGACAAGCCAACATTACTGGAGGGAAGTCTTCACAAAGAAGGTGGTGTTCTTGTGAACAAGAATATTTTGTTTCTGGGAGGAAAGGCCTAGAACATACCCTCTCCTGCAGCACTATTTCAGTCTCAGTAGGGCCAGGAGAACATTTCTGACAGTGAGCTGTCCTCGTTATTGTTTTCCTGCTCAGCTCAGGTCAGAACTGCAGATCTGTTTGGCTGTATCTACCTACCATCGTGCAGCAGCTCCCAAGAGTTTCTCTCATGAGGTGGACACCTCACTCATTGTCCAGTCTTGGCCATCCAACCAGTTTATCTCAATCTATGGCATTAACAATGCTGGCATCTTAAGCATAATCCCATTAAATTCAACCCAAATTTTACACAAGGCCTCACCACTCATTCCGTATTAGCATCACATGGATTATTTATGAAAATGATGTTGCTTGTCTGACAACCTCGGTGACTTTACCTCTGGAGGATGTTCATCACTATGGCAAAACAGACCTGTCACCATCAGACATTAGTTTAGTGTAACTAATTCATAAGGCTGTCCCACAATTTGTTTTGATCAGGAAGACTACAGGGTCTGCTGGAGGAGGATGAAAAGAAGGTAGGAGAGGGGTGGCAATCCAATAGTATTAATAATAGCAGAATTAAGATTTTATATAACAAGAAGCAGGGAGAAGTTGAGAAGGCTGGTGTACTTTTCAACCTGCAGGATCTTTGCTTGTCTGCTGGGTTTGATACTGTTAAGTATTTCCTCCTTTGAGAAGAACAGTTTAAAGGGCATCACTTAGCTGAGCTTAAGTTCCTTCAGAGGAATGACCACTGGAAGCAGACGGAGCACTGTGATATTCACAGTTCTTTACAAATACACAAGCGGCACAGGCAAAGGCAAACAATGTAGCATGGCCACAAAGAGCAAGCGCACTTCACAATGAAGTTCACACAAATGCAACACCTCTGCCCCCCAATAAACCAAAAGGGGGCTGGATGGAACAACCATCAAGTGACTCTACCAGTGGCTCCAGAAATGGACTCAAAGCATGCTTACTAATGGAATCTTCTCAAGGTAGAGAGAGGTGACAAGGATTCAGTTTTCCACATTTTTATTCATGATTCAGATGAGAAGCTGCAGGGAATGCTTATCAAATCTATCTATCTGTTTTATTTATTTATTTTTATATCCTGCCTTTTTCCTACAAAGGGCTCAAGGCAGCTTACATCATCTCTCCTCCTCCATCTTATCCCCACAACAACCACCCTGTGAGGTAGGTTGGGCTGAGAGTCTGTGGCTGGCCCAAAGTCACCCAGTTGGCTCCATGGCCGAGCGGGGACTCGAACCCAGGTCATCTGAGTCCCAGTCCCATGCTCTTAACCACTACACCACACTGGCTCTCTCTCTCTCTCTCTCTCTCTCTGTCTCCATCCATCCATCCATCCATCCATCCATGCTACCCAACAGCCAAAGCTGTCCAAGCAGTTCACAACAGCTCATAGAATTGCTGATAATCGGCCATCTTGGCTTTGGCTAAGAGAGTTGAAGCCTGAAACATCAAGGGGAAACTGGTCTGGAAAGGCTGGCACAGTCACAGGAACTAAGTTGGTGTGTGGGTCTATGAACATGGAGAGCGTGTTGCTGATGGGTGGCTTTAAACAAATTCAGTAAATAATAAATAGTTAAATAACAGACAGATTTGGTCATCAATGGCACTCACTGGCTTGTATGGGACAATGTAAAACCTACAGCGTAGTTGAGAAGGAACTAAGTCTCTTTCTTATTAGACTGTGGGGATGCAAGGACAGTGGTTCAAGGGAGCAGCTTCCCATTGGCTTCTAATAAAGCTACAAGTTGCAGTTTTCTCAATTGTCAACAAAGCAGAGTGATCTCTCTCTCTCTCTCTCTCTCTCTCTCTCTCTCTCTCTCTCTCTCATGTTTAACTGTTCCAAACTCCCCAGTAATAATATTTTGCAGTTATAAATGAGTTAACAAATCTGTCGATGTACTGGCCAAAGCAAACATGACCAAATCCAGCTCACTCTTCTGTTGATGTGTTGGCAATGAACACCACTTCAAGAGCACAGAGTGGAAAACACATTCCTTTTTGGCAGTAAATGGATCACACATGGCTGAAATGCTCACAGGAAGCTCCCCTGGCAAAAGCGTTCCATATGTCTTGCTCATAAACAAGCTCAGGAAATCTGGACGAGGGAGTCCTATTATTTCGTCAGTCCAGCTCCTTCGATAAGCCACAAGCAACAGGTCAGGAACGAGTAGCAGCCAGAGCAGAGAAAAGTGAAACAAACAGTATTCTGAAGAGATTTGTCCTTGTTAAAGTATTGCGCAAGATTTATATCATTAACATGGAATCAAGGGCTGGCTAGTACATGTCTGATTCACAGCTGGCACCATGTCGAAAAGAAGTGTAACTATTTTGGACACTATGACTTGAATGTGGGGGGAACCCCCTTGAATTAGAGAGAATTTGGATGGGTGGGAGGGGGATAGCATATTGTTCC
The DNA here is from genome assembly GCA_023646645.1 of Varanus salvator macromaculatus. NCBI lineage: Eukaryota > Metazoa > Chordata > Lepidosauria > Squamata > Varanidae > Varanus > Varanus salvator. The sequence goes on from JAIXND010000773.1 coordinate 18,739,728, forward strand.
AATCAAGACAATCTGTATTAATGCTAAACTTGATGCACTAATTCTTCCTCTTCTCCAAAAGAGTTACAGGGAGTTATACCCAATGTTCGTCTAACTTAAGCTCCATCCAGTTAAATGGGTCTACTCTAGGTAAGACTAACTTGTTATTGTGTGCTGTCAGGTTGCCCCCAATCCTCCCAAAAGCCCTATTTTATTTATTTATTTTATTTAAAACATTTCTATGCCTCCCCCATTGCAACAACGCCTCGGGGCGGCTCACAACATAAACATCTGTCTATGACATCTGTGCTCAGCTCTTGCAAACGGAAAGCCATTGCTATGGGTTTGATTCATCTCATTTGTAGTTGGTCTTCCTTTTCTTCTTCGACCTTTGACTTTCCCTAGCATGATTGTCTTCTCCCGTGAGTCATGCTTCCTTGTGATGTGTCTGAAGTACAGTATTGAATGCAATTCTTCTAGAAAACCACAGTAGGTGAGCTTCTGTCATGTTTGACCTGCTCTACTAAAAGAGTCTTCCATTTTAATTTGGAGTGTTACAACAAACCTATTTTATTCTTTGGTGCAGCATTATGGAGCAGTCTCGAATGTTTGTTTTTATGTGGCTTGGCCACAATCCTACAACACTTACCTGGGCTTCTACGGAAGTCAGCGAGGCTTAGCGCTGTACAGAATTGCATGGTAAAAGTAGCATTTTGCAGTGTTCCCAACTTCCTCTAAAGTTGTTCTGAACGTTGAATGTCTGTGTAGTAGGATTATGCTACATGTTCTAACACCATGTTATTGGGATTAAAAAAGAAACCCCAGCGTTTTTAAACCTAGCAGGCTAATTCCTGATTTCAGAAGACACAATCCCTTCAGTCTCCCATATGTTTTCTCAACACATTTTGCAAATGTCCCACATGGAGAAGACAGATTGTTTCTCTCCTGTATGTTTTCTGAACTGAAAATTATACTGGAATTATACTGTTTCCATAACACACAAGACACCTGTTGTTACCTGCCTTCCTAAGAAACCTTCACACTTACAAATGTGAGAGATAATGATCCAGTTTCCCACCTCTGGAACTGGGATTCTGATGAACTATTGACTCGTCTTTGGAGATCCCTAAAGTAAATATAAGAAATCCTTCATATCTCAAATGCCCTTTAGCAACTCTCTTGTTTAATTGTTCAGCTTGTCTCTTGTGTTGGTTCCCACCTCGTGTCTAAGACTCTCATAGCTGCTTCAAGGTGGTTTTAACATTTTCTTACAAAAGTGGTGGAAGAGGGAAGAGGTTGGCTTGTGCAGTTCTGAGTTACAGTGGGACAGAGAGTTGCTTAGGCGCAGAAAGTTAAGCTTGTGCTATAACTAAGAAACACCTCAGGTGTGACTTCTTTCAAAAGAAGGAATTTCTGCATAGGGCGGCAAAGGTGCAGAGAGGAAATTTCCCAAAGAGATCAAAAAGGCTCCTAGAGAAATGGTTGTACACAGAAAGACGGGACATGGGCACCCATATTCTGTCAGCTCCCTATCCCAGATACACACAAAATCCCAAGAAGGTATCGTACATTTTCTTCACCATCTATTTAATTTAATTTGAGTGTTTAATTTGAAGGGTGTTTCTTTTCTATCAAATTGCATGATAATAGTAGAAAAATGTGAGAGACATTTTCATTGCAATGCTTGTATTCACTCAGTTTAACCAAATCTTAGGAGGGGATTAGAAACATAGAAACAGAGCGTCAGAAGGGGCCTCCTGGGCCATCTAGTCTGTCCTCTGGCACCAGCCGGCTCCGCTCACGACATGCCCACCATGTGGACGTCCAGCCTATCCTTGAATTCAAATGCCTCTTATTTCCTAAGGATAAACTTGATCGCAAATGTAAGTGCTCCTTTTTCAAACCACATGTGAGGCAAGCTTAGGCGAGCTAAAATCTTGAGTATATCCAGGGACGAACATGTAAACCTTATAGCATCTTAGAATTAGCAAGGTGGGAAGTCAGAGCTGGTTGTTATTTGGAACAAAGGACCAAAGAGAAGGCTAAACATGCAAGAGAGATTGTTTAAACAGTGCACATATCAAACCATTTAAAAATGCCTGTTACTTCACTGAAGTACAGACAGCTTCTATACTGATGCAATTAATTTAATACAAAGCAACCAGAAGGAATAGCGCCACTTGTTAAAATGTCTGTCAACCAGGCCTTAGGCTGGAGACAAGGAATTCTCAGAAAAAAATCACCCCGATTTCTTTTTCTTTGCTTTCTAAATCATTTACACACACACACACACACACACACACACACAGATGCCTTCATGCTTCCCCCCTCGTATTTTAATTGCTTCCATTCTACAGCTGCTATCAAGATACTGACAATCAATCACTTGTGTTAGCAACATTTTTAAAAAGAGACAATAAAGTCATTGGGTTATCTGTACCAGCATATCAAAGACAACAACGTAGGAGAAGTTAGGAGCAGGGCAAGGACATGACCAGTACATTCTGCTTCCAAGTCAGGTTGGCAGATTGGATGGACTTGTCTAGGATGTTCAGCCTTCATGCTGTGTACTTTTCTTGTAGGGAGCTTGTCTCTTCAGGGGTCTTCTGATATAGAGGAATGGCATCCAAACATGCTTATTCACTGGCTGAAGGATGTATGTATCTGACAACTGTATTTTCAGAGCTGGTGTGGTGTGGTGGATAGAGAGTTGGTTGGAGGGGACTTGGGCGGTCTGGAGCCAGGTGAGCTGCCTTGCTTCCCCACGAGGGTGGGATATAAATGCAGTGTGATAATAAGATTAATAATGATGATATTAATCATAATAACAGAGATCTTCAGGCTTTTTATGCAGAGCATCATTCCCCTTTATCTGATTATATATCTCACATGCCGCAGCAACAACAGAAATTCTCTCCTCCCTGCATCAGTTGGATGTTATAACTTGGCAATGTGCAAACTAGAACAGTGTGTGATTTTTTTTAATAAAAGAAGCTAAATGTGTTTTTCATTTGTGCCTGAATACATAAACTTTATGTGAACTTATTAGTTGTGTGGGTGCATGTGTGCGGAGTTAGCTACTTCACACATAGGACTGAATGTCATGGCCAATAGCCACTGTTTGGTGCCAGTTTCAAAAATAAGAATTTCAGGAGACTGTACCAGATAAAAGAATGAAGACTGACAGCAAGTACTTTTTCTTGGAAACTGTTTATCTCTAATGTGTCCAGAGCCATCCCAGTATATAAACCAACCTCCTTCCATCCAGTATTCTCCAGTTGTCTTGAACTACAACTCACCTGATCCTCACTCAGCATAGACAATTATAGTTGAACATATTTTTCGTATAGTTGAACAGACTTGTTGGGCAAGTCTGATAGCCGTGGGCCATGGTGTGTGGATGGATTTCCAAGTGGGCTTTCTCAACCAGGAAGAGATCATCCCTTTGCTAGTCTTGACCTTCCAGTCAAGGAGATTGTTGAGTTGTTCTCTAGATTGCACTTTCAGCTCACAGAGGGTGGAAAGGAAACTTAATATAGCAGCTGGTAGACATGGGAGCTGAAGCATATGCAACATTAAAGGGTTTCATAGGGATCTGTTTAGTATAAACCTCCCTAAATAGCATCCCTTCTAAACATGTGTCAAAGTTTTGTGCCAGTGTTGTACTGTTTTGTGTCACAAATCCTATGTTTTGCGTTGCTACCAACAACCCTGTCCTGATATATCAATGTGGGTTTGTTGTCAACACACAAGAAACAACATTCTCATATCAGTTCCAAACCTATGCCAAATCTGTGTACTAATTTTGTGATGTTTTGTGCCACAAATCCTAAGTTTTGTGCCTCCACCAAAGACATGAAAATAACATACCCTTCAGTGTGGCCTGGAGAATGCTAAAAAATCTGTTCTCATCTCTTCTTCTAACAAATGCCAAAGTATACAGTTCTGGGTGGTGGCCCAAAACTTGGAGTTTGTGGCCCAAAACAGAACAAAACTAGTACAAATTGTTGGTGTATGTTTGGAGAATGTACTAGCAGATCTATTCCAAGAAACATGTGTGAAGTTCCTCAGCAGATCTGTCAGTATGGAAAAAGTTTTGCTGAATTGATAAAGGTTAAAAAATAACCACAGATCTGTGAAATACAAGTTGAATAATATGTATAATGCATTTGCTGTATAACTGGTACACTCCATCCTAGAGACCAACATAATTGCTGACAAAAAGAAGGACTCTGTTCATTGCGCTTAAGGTTTTAATTAAATTAGACTACCCTCAGTAGCTGAAAAAGTAGTTTATCTCTATAGATTTGGCAATGCTCTGGTTGCATTCTTTCCTATGGGCTTTGCTTGTAATCTCCACAGTTTCTCCCTAGTTGTGAAACTGTGGTAGTTGGATTCTCTTGTGGAAGTTGTGAATCCAAGAGAAGTGGGGTCAGACAGATGACTTCTGCAGTCTTCCCGAACGTGGTGACCTCAAGGTATGTTGTACAGTAATTCCCATCATTTCCAGAAACATGGATATCCTTCTGGGAATGATTTCAGCTACATGTTGGGGAAGGCTGGTTTACTGAAACATTTTGCTAGCACTTTAAGGATGCAAGTGTATGCATGCTTAGCCAGAAAAAAACCCAAGGATTAACAGGATATACCAACCAGCATGATTTCCTGGAGGAATGCTGGAAGTTCTAGCACCTGAGCTGTCTGAATGTGCATATGGGTATACCTTAAATTCCTTTTCATGAAGGACTGCTCAAGTTCTTGATTTTCACATCACATTATGAGGTTTAGTACTGTTCCATATGACTCTGCTGTGCCCACAACTGGAGTACTGTGTCCAATTCTGGGCTCCACAGTATAGAAGAGACATAGGTTAGAATCAGTTCAGTGTGGAGTCACAAGGATGGTAGCTGGATTGGAGGGGGGGTTGCCATATGAGGGGAGATGGGGGGAACTGGGTCTTTTCAAGCCTGGAGGAGACTCCAAGGGGATCTTAAAACATCATACAGGTATGTGAAGGAGTGTCACGCGGAAGAGGATTGTGACCTGTTCTCCCCTGCAGAGAAGGACAGGACACAATGCAATGGGGCAAACTCGAGGAACTGGGTTTTGGTTGGATGGCAGGACGTACTTCCTGACAGTTAGGCCCCCTAGGACATGGAATGGGCTTCCATGGGAGGTGGTGGAAGCCTGATCAGAGAGGGTGTTCAAGGAAAAAATGGACAAGCACATGTTAGGTATTCCATGAGCAGAGCCAGCTGGAGCTGGGGGTCAGACTAGATGGCCTAGGAGACCCTTTCTGACTTTCTATGTTTGTATGTCCTTTATTTTCAGACATTATTCTCACAGACTCCTTCATGAATATCAGTAATATCTTAAAACACTGGATGCTTGTAGATGGAGGATTGTTACTTTGACCATTCTCTCTTTTCTTCCTGTCCTGATAATTTGTGGAGAGAAAAAAGGATGGAAGAAAAAAGACAGCAGGGTGTCACGGTCAAGAGGGTGAACACCACCTTTGGTTGCATAGCCAGAAGTGTAGCTTCCAGATAGAGAGAGGTATTACTGTCACTCTATACAACTCTGGTGTGCCCTCAACTGGAATATTGTGCTCAGTTTTGGGCCCCTCTTTACAGTAAGGATATAGCCAGGTTAGAGTCAGTGCAGCGTAGGGCCACAAGGTTGGTGTTCGGTTTGCAGGGGAAGCCGTATGAGGCAAGACTAAGGGAACTGGGTGTCTTCAGCCTGGAGAAGAGGAGACTCAGCGGGGATCTGTTGGCGACATACAGGTATGTGAAGGGAAGTCACACGGAGGTGAGTAGAGACCTGTTCTCCCCTGCAGAGGAAGGCAGGACACACTCCAACGGAGCCAGGTTCAGGGAACCCAGGTTCCATTTGGATGCCAGGAAGCACTTCCTGACAGTCAGGACCCTGAGGGTGTGGAATGGGCTTCCATGAGAGGTGCTTGAGGCCCCATCGGTGCGGGTGTTCAAGGATAGGCTAGACATGCACATGGTGGACATGCCATGAGCGGAGCCGGCTGGAGCCGGGGTCAGACTAGATGGCCTGGGAGACCCCTTCTGACTCGCTCTGTTTCTATGTTTCTAAATGGTGGGAGACCACAGGAGGACCAGAAGTGGGAGGCATTATTGTCTGAACCTGACATCCATTTCCATGAATAAGGCTGGTTCATCTAGAAACCCCTTCTTTGACTCATCTGCAGACAAGTTCATCCAAGCAGCTGCAGTAAGAGCTGAAAAATAATTAAAAAGTAGAACATAAATCTGGCTTCTGGCCTAATTTCAGGACTTAAATTGCTTCGAGCGGCTGGATAGATGTTCTACTTGAGAGATGGACAGGTAGAGCACACCCTGTGGATTCTCTCGGATCATTCAGAGGCTTGTGATACTGTTGACGATATTGATACCATCATTGAATTGACATTGAATACTGTTGATGGACTTCCTGGTTGGAATGGGGCATGAAGGTATCAAAGAGCAGTGGCTTTTGTTCTTCAAGGAAAGAGCCCAACCCAGTGGAGGAGGCATAGCAGTGCTAGAGTCCCTGCTTGCATGTGGAGGCTCTCCAGTTCTCTTCCTGGCATCTCCAAATACATCAGGGAAATCTCCTGTCTGAAACCCTATAGAGCTGCTGCCAGTCAGTGTGGACAATACTGGGCTAGATGGACTGATGGTCTTAGTCATTTTAAGCCAGCTTCTTATGTGCCTGAGATGATGCTTAACATTTGCTGTTCCATCCCATTGTCTTTGGGCTACAAGGTCTTGTTTGTCTTCCACACTGTTTAGCTTTTATGTGGAATCACTGGGTGAGATCATCTAGAGACTTATGCAAAAGTCTCTCTAGCTCTCACTTCCATCTTCTCCTTGGGAGGCAGCATCATTTCCAGAGTGGATGACAGTCAGCAAGCTGAAGTATCATCCATACATGATTGGCCATCACCTCTTTCAAGCATAATCATATTCCCTCTTAAAACTCGTTGTTGCAGGTTTGCAATGCTGCTGGACCCAGATTTGCACCTGGATGGTAAGTAAATGGGCATAATTCAGCTTGGGATGTTGGGAATTCTAGTTCAATGCATCAGGAAGGCATCAGGTTTGCAAAGGCTATAGGAGATACTCATGCATTATGCTTCAACCTCATGCTTCATCTAAGAGCGCCAAACAGCTCACATTGGCTTTTGAGAGCCCCTGGGCGAGGCATCCTCCATGGACCTCTCCCTTCCTCTCACCACCATTGTCACCAGCTGCAATCACTCTTTCTCCTCACTGATAACGTTCTGTGTCCTTGGGAGGCAGATAGCTGGTAGGGATTTGCTGCTCCTTTCTCTTCACCCCCCACCACTTGCTGGAAGAGAAAGAGAAGGAGTCGAGCTGAAAGTGGCCATGAAGCCATCAAGAAAATGGCCCATGCTTCAGCTGAAATGGGAGCTGCCTCCTTTCCTTGAGAACCAAGGGCTGGTCGGAGCCATTCATAGGTCTCCATGTTACTGTACTTCCTCTCTGTATGGGGTATCTTGGGGATCTCCAAACTGCACCTCTTAGCCTGCAAGTGGAATTCAATCCCACGTAGGATCGACTTGACACGTCCACCCAGAATATTCAGTGATATCCTGATGGGATTGTCATCAGGGGGGTTAGCAAAGGTGGGAAACTTTGACTCTCCAGAAGTTCCCAGCACAGACAACGTAAGAGATTGTAGGAGTTTTAAGCTAATGGACCATAGATGGACCACTCCCTGGTAGAACAATCAGATCTTCTGCCTTGGGTAGAGTTAACTGATGCTGAATATGAAGACTGAGTGCTCAGAGAGTGGAACATAGATTTTATGGAACTGGGCTTAGTCTTAAGTCATATATGGCCACAAAGTGTAGGTTGTATATGTGCTGGAACATATATGAGATGTGAATTCAGGTAGTCTTCCTTGGCAATGGCTGAGGAAGAAAAGGGTGTTCGGAGTCTATAACTATAGTGGCTCAACTTAGACTCCTGTCCATCAGCTCACATGAAAACCTGCTCCAGAGGTCTACTATATGTACAGATGGGGCCAGGCAGCAAATAAGCAAGAAGTAGGATTTCCAGAATGAATAGCGAACTGTCTCAGCAACAGAAATGGAAAATACCCTATCCCTTGAATATCTGCCACCTTGTCCTGGGCATTTCCTCCTCCTAAAACTAAAAAGTTTCCACTCAAAACTAAGCCCTATCTGTGGGATTTTAATATTCATTTCGAAGCCAGGCTCAGAACAGATCTCTTCTGTTGTTTGTCAGCGACATAGCAGCTGCAACACATTCACCCGCTAAGCCAGAATATTCGGGCTTGTGTTCCAACCAGGCAACAGGAAGCTGCCTCGATCGATAAGCTGGAAGTTTAATTGCATCGTGGCGCAAGAGTTCATTAGAGCTCTAAAAAGGTGGATATGTGTGGATGGGAGGTTTGGGGAAAGCTTTAAAACAGTGAAACAAATTACAGTTTATATTAGCTAACAATGTGTTATCATAAACCGCTCCCATAAATTTCATGATAGTTTACCATTACATAATCTACTTTATATTTATAACATACATCTGGCATACTGTATTCCCGTTCAGATCACTTTAATTAAATCAGCCTCTGAGCTCCAGTATAAAACAATGGAAGGGGTGAAGTGCAGCTAAAGCGCAGGGACACTGTTTCATGAATAGTCCACTATTTCTCTTGTTATTCCCCTGCATCGAAGGTGTGTGGGCAGGTCTGTCCTCTGCAAACAGAAGCAAATTCATCTTAAAACATGGACAGGGGATCGATCCAAGATCAAGGATTGAAGGCCCTCATAGGGCTGGTTTTCGATCTGTTTCCTGTTTCTCGGAATGCCCAGCTCACAGACGGAAGACACCAGCCACGGCTTCCCCCAGCAAGTGGAATTTAGACATGCTGCCCTTCCTATGGACCTCATCCTGAAACCCAGCCTAATCACCTGAAGTGTTTGTGTCTTGCTTCTAGTATATTTGGTCCATTCTTTTTTTCACCTTCCATTAATTGGAATTCTTGGCTTGAATCTTTAATGAAACTCGACAAACTTGGGGTCAAATCCAGGCTTAGCCAGAGTTAGAGCAGACTCATTGAAAGCCATGCCCCAGAAACCAAACCCCATGAGGGTTTTGTTTGAAAACAGAGGCCTCCCTGAGGTGGAATTGTAAGAATTGTCATTCTTTCTCTAAGGGGTCGCAAATCAGATTGGTTCTCCTTCAAAGGCCTAGATTGATGATTCCCCGCCAAGATGTCGGTTTTGAAGAGTCCTGCACAGCATTTTAGAAGTCTGAGATATTATTGGATCATCCGATCAATCTCAGGTGTGTGCATCAAGTGTCTAATAAAGTAATAATGTGTAAAGCCTTCATTTGCAAATGCCAGTGGACTACAACTTCTATGTACATATTAGTAACTATAATTACAAGGATTTTTCAGAAAGTTTCCACTCTTTTTAAACTCAATTTATTAAGAATTTCAAAAACAAATTACATCACATTTCTACAGTCACTGTCCTTTGCGATGCATTTTTCCCAGCGTCGTACCAACTTTTAAATCCCATCAGCAAAAAATATAAAAATGAAAAAATAAAATATGCAGAAACTTTTTAAAGACCCCTTGTATTATTATTAATTGCATTTCTATCTGTATGTGCAGCCATTGGAGCAATATGGAAACTCTTTTTGGCACATTTGTGTTTGTGTGAAAAGTGTTACAGTGTAGCAAGGCCTGATCATAAGGGTCTTTCAATTGGAAAAGACAAATGGACTTAGTTCTGCCCAGTAGTGTCCATCTATATGATTACTCTAATGGATACTTACACGGTGAAGCAGATTCGTGTATGGACAAAGAGGTCTACAGTCCTGCCAAGTAAAAACAGGGGGGTTGCAATCTTATAGAAGGAGATCCCTGAAAAGGGACAGATCAAAGTTAGCAAGGGGAACTAGGCTAGCAATAATTTCTGAATAACCAATCAAAGTTCTGCCCAGGTGGAGCAGTTTATCTCATTGCTACTTCCCATGCTGTTCAGGAAGATATTGGTGCTATAGATATTGGGGAGATTATCCAAAATAGCATTAGTCTAGTCACAAATAGAAGGGAAATCCTTCTTAGTTGCACAAATTAATTTTCACTGAGAAAAACCCTATGAAGAAACTCTCAGAAGGCTGTTAAAATCTTGCAGATCATCGCAGAAATAAAACACGTGATCCAGTAGGCTTGCTCCTGGACATCTTCTTTCACTGGCCCACCTTCCCCAACCTGGTGCCTTCCAGAAGTATATACTCCCATCATCTCCAAAAACCATGGGCAGTGATGGGAGTTATAATCCAACACACCTAGGGTGTTAAGATAAGCATTCTGTAGATATCTTTCCCCACATTTTAAAAATTGTGCTGTCAAAATTAAAGGAACTGTAGTTCTGAAAAGGCAGAGGGGAATTTAAACATGTTATTGGATTCTCTCAAGAAGAGATTAGTGCAAACATAATAAGCAAAGCATTCCCCTGATTTTCTCATTCAACTGGAGCATAAGTGCAGAGCTGCTGCTGCTGCTGCTTTCTCCTCTCCTCTCCTCTCCTCTCCTCTCCTCTCCTCTGCCAAAACAAAGTTTGCTATGTCTTTTCAAGTCTGAAGTCAGAAGTAAACCGCTTTTTCTTCAGAGGCCTTATGCACAAGTGAAATACATTACCTCCAATGGAACTCACCTGTGGAAAAGTCAGCATGAGACAGGTTGTTCTGTTTTTAGAACTATCTGCCCTCCATCACACAGCTAATTGAGCTAACGGACAAACACAGATACAAATGAAATGAATCGGGGCATTTCCCAGGATCCACCCCAGGCTTCGTCCACCATTGCATTTGTGTGTGTGACATACCATCACATTCCCAATGTTGGAGGCATTCTTGAGTATGTACCCAATTGTTATCAAGACACTTTGCACGGATGCCACGGAGATCTTCTCATATGTGGGAATGGCTCCAGTGTAAATCTCCTGCAGTTCCAATGAGATTAGAAAGAGCTTCCAAAGAGGCATAATTTGCCATAGCAAATTCACCTCACAGCTGCTCCCAGCTAAACTGGTTTTGCAGGCTTTGGAAACAAAAAGTTTATGTAGCTTTAGCAGCCACTCTATTCCCAAACTGTTTTCAGCTCTCGGAATATTTATTTGTTGATTATTTTATTTATTTAAGGCTTTTATTATGGCATTTTTAATTGCACCATTTGTATTTTATGTCTTTAAAAATGTTTGAAACTTCCTTGTTTGTCTACTGCACAGAAGAACATGATGATGGGTGATTAATAAATAAAAACACTTTGTTCTTTTCTGGGGTTTGCTTTGGCTTGGGTTTCTTCTGATGCAGGTGGTTTTCACCATGGCGTATTTTTTTGAAATTGTCTCAAATGCATACCAAAAGGAGGGATATTGTGCTTTGCTTTGCTTTGATTTTTGCAGACGCATTTAACTACAGCAATGCAACTCCGCCACAGAATGGATCTTGTAGGAATCCTCTGTGGTAATGTGAAATGCAACCACTCAGATTCAAAACAAAAATGAAAAGAAGACATACAGCAGTTCCTCGAGTATATGCCAATTTTGTGCTGCCTTCATGTGAAATGCAGCTGTGGCAAATATTCTCTAGTTTCCATTGCTAGATGGAGATATTACCAGGAGACAGAACCTAGCTGTGTCCTCAGATCTGCAGAAGAGCTTTTGATAGTTCGCTAATGGGACAGGAGGGTCAGCGGTGTCCTCACATTCCCTTCTCCACCTGCAGTTCCTTGAAAACCTGCACCAGAGAGTTGGGGCTCCCTCCAGAGCAGGGGTGCTGAACTCAAAGTCCACAGACTGAATCTGCTTTATTTGGGATCCTAATAGGTCACTCTGGATTTCCCTAATGGAATACCCCCTTTCCATGAGTCGTTTGATTTTTAAAATTTGTTTATTGGGGCAGGGGATTGTATGAGGTTGCTTCTCGTTTTAAATGGTTGAATGCCTCTTCTATGCCCTAGTTACTAAGGCCAGGGGGTCGAACCTGCTGGCCCTCTGGCCTCTTCCAACTCCGCCATTCCATGATTCTATGATTCCTTCCATTTGCGGAAGGGCACAATTGGAATCAGCCCTAAGATGGTGCTGAAATACCTCTTTGTTGGATCTTACCTAGCTCCATTGCTTCCCCTAGCCATCATTTCCCTAGGCCATACCTTCTTTTCCTTCATTGGATTAGTCACACCAGTCATTCAAACCCATTTGGGACTTGTCGTACTCAGTGATGATTCACCTGTGAGAATATGAAATTAACAGAGGACAAAGCTTATACGGACACATTTTACTTATTCATTCAGTTGAAAGGGATCACAACAATCCAAAAAGGAGGCTTTATTTTCAAGTCAAGATGGGCTTAAGTCCATTGATTTCCATGGGTATCCTCTAAAGTGAACTAAGTCTGGATCTCACCCAATCTTTGTAAAAACAACCATCCCCTTGTGATTGGCTTCATCTTGGTCCTAATATGAAACAAATGACTCTTCTTCCTAAAAGGAAGAAAAAAGCAACAACATTACACATCTTCAAATATCAGTTATATTTGTCTTCATTGTAGTTATGCAGTCACTTGAGTTTTTCCAAATTAACCAGCTTCCCAAAAATGCTAAGAATCCCAGCTGAGGCGTGCCACTAATTACATAGCTGAGGCAACAAATTCAATGAGCAACTTTGGATGTGCCCGCAGTTGTTCCCATTGCCTTTTAACAGTTGTCAGCCATCAGTGTTCCAGACTCAAAAGCCTAATACTTGTGGTTAGGCATCATCTGCTCCCCATTCTTTGCAAACCCTTCTCTGAACCACATGGTTTTTGGCTCCCTGGCAGCCTTGAAAGACTTAGCCCTCATACAGCAAGGTGGTCGCACCCTGAACAATCAGTAGCATTGTCTGCTGCTGAGCTCGGTTCCAAAGTGTACACGACTTCATTGCGTGGCAGTTCTAAGAAAAGCAGCAGTCGGATTGCTGCCTCATGGCAATGCAGCACCTCATGCATCTGAAGCACAGTTCTTGTGTCCTGGTCTTGCTTGCATGACGGAATTCCAGTGTCTGCTCCTGTGGTCATAATGGCACCGCAGCATGTCCAAACTCAATTGGCTGTTGTTTCATTTTGCATCACCCATCATCAAATTCACTGGAAGCTTCTCTCCCATGGCAGAGAGAGAGAGAGAGAGAGAGAGAGAGAGAGAGAGAGAGAGAGAGAGAGAGTGAGTTTCATCCTAACTGTAACACTAGAGGGAAAGGTCTGTCCACTTGCTCTGAAGGACCAGGCAACCAAACCCACCACTTCTTCTCAGGAACATACTTTGGAGGGAGGGTGTACTTATGCCTGGCCACCTATAACAAAGCTGGTCCTGTTGACTGAGCGGTCCTTTCATCCTCTCCTGTACTTACCAGGGCATGAAGAAAGAGGAGGAAGCTGCCTAGACTATTTCATTCATCCCTAAATTCTGGGTTGATTGAACCCAAAATACTCAGAGCATACCAGTCAGCTGGGTCCTTCTTTCTTTTCCCAGCCTTTGGTGCGGGTCGGGGAACTGGGTCCGGAGTGTTTTCTTCTTTCAGCATCTGCTACAGGATCCAGTGCACATGAATTTCCAGATGAACTCAGAGTGTATGCTGTTAATCTCCTATCCACTGTCCACTCCCCTGATCCAAACCATTCCCAGAGGCTCCACCTGCCTACTTTTTCCCATTTACTGGAGTGGGGTCTTGTGCAGGATAGTAATTGAGCCACACCTCCTTTATCAAGGCCTTCGTATCTAATTAACTGTGGCAGCAGTTGCTGGAATCTAGCCAGAGATGTAAAAGTAGGTCAGGCTTCAAGGGATCCTCACTCACCAAGCACAAGCAGGAGCTTTGGTGAGGAATGGCACGTTTGAGAAGAGCTAATAAGCATGTGAACACCAAGATTGTTCACTTGGGCATTCAAAAGCCTTTGAAGGCATTGTTAGACATGGGAGAAAGATCTCTATTTGAACCAGGAACTGATTAAACAACAGCAAGCCAAGCACGGGAACATATGCTTGTTTCTCACAATGGAGGAATGTGAAGAGTGGGATTCTTCAAGTGTCTTTTAGCTTGTTCACACAAGAACTGGTGTTAGGGGTGAGCAGTGAGGGAACCAAACATCTAGAGTGGTTCAAACAAGGAGAGATTACGAAGAAGTCCAAAAGGATCTCTTGGAACTGGAGGGATTCCGTTTAAATTAGAGACGAATGTGGAGATATGCTACAGGCTCGTAAAATTAGGCAAAATGGTGTGAAAGTGAACGATGGAGCCCCCTGTCCATATCATAACTTGGAGTCATCCAATGGTGGGGGATCTGGAGCAGATGAAAAGCTGTTCTGGACACACCACTCTAAGATGCCGTGATGGCCATCAACTTGGGATTTGTCAGCTAAGGTCTCTGGTATCTCCCAACCATGATGACTTTGTGCTAGCTTCGCTTTTCGAGGCAATTTGCCTTCTGTGCTATCTGCTGAGGAACATCTGCTCTCTCCCTGTCAGTCTCCTAGGTTGCACTGTGATAGACCCTCCTTCAAGTGGTAAAGTTATTTATTTAAAGTTATTAATATGCTGTCCCCTTGCTACATAGCCTCGGGACAGCTCACAGAAATAAATAAATACAAAATAATAACAGTTACAATTAAAACCCGGAAACACGCTGGCTGCACAATTAAAATCTATAAATATTAAACATTATTAAAATACTGTTTGAATAAAAAGGTCTTGACCTGGTGCCGAAAAACAAATAATGACGGTGCCAGGCGGACCACTCTGGGGAGCGCATTCCACAGATGGGGCACCACCACAGAGAAAGCCCTCCTCCGGGTACTTTGCCTCCTTCTCTCATGGAAGGCTCCCGGAGGACAGCCTCTGCTGCCGATCTCAAGGGGGAGGAGGGCAAATATGGCTGCAGGAGTTCCTTTAGGTATCTAAAGTTCTCCTCATGTATATCATGTTTTTTTCTTCAATCCACCCTCCAAGTTCTCAACTCTCCAAACTCTGCACTGTAGCCTAACTGGCCTTAGGTTGCCAAATGGGCCTTCATGAGTGTCTGCTCTGGACCAAGACTCAGATGATCCAATTACCCAAGTGGATGCAGATCACTTGACGTGGCACCACACAGCTTGGCCAGTGCAGCAGGGCTGGCAGAGGCGATTCAAGGGCCTTCCGTGCCTCCTCTTCCACGGAATCCCTGCAGGCAGAGCTATGCTGGATTGCAAGCCCAGCGCCATTCCATGGGCCAGGAACGATCTGAAGAATACCCCACTGTGGCTTTGTGTTTGCTCTCCTTTAATATGATATGATAAGACTTTTACTGTTAGTTTTTTAACTGAGCCCTGCAGTTTTTTGATTAATTGTTTTTAACTGTTTTACTGTTTTACTTTTTTCATTTTAAGTTTTTATATTTTGTTTTATCTTGTTCTGAACCACCAGAAAACTTTAGTATTGGGTGGTACAGAAGTGTCATAAATTAATGAAAGATAAATACATTGACCTGCTCATCAATGGAATCCTCATTCAAGACAAGAAGAGTTTGCATTATTATATTTGTCAGAATATAATAATATAATATCATTATATTTATTAGAATGTTATTATATTCTAAATTTGGGGAGAATAGGGCTCATAATGGTGATAGCCCACTCCAGCTGCTGGGGAACATGGGCAGCAAGAGCTGCTGCTCTTACTTTCTACTTGTGAGCTGCCTATGGGCATCTGGCAAGCCACTGCCCAAACAGAGCATTGGATGCAATAGGTCTTTGGTGAGATCCATCAGGAGCCCAACATATTTATACCCCTGGGTATCACCCCATGCCCCTGACCAGGTCATGAATATTCATAGAAATGCCTGTGCCCCCTCCAACGGCTTCCTTTCACCCCTTTTGTCGAGATTTCAGATGCATTTCTGCTGAAGGTAAACCGATAATAATGATCTACTAACATGGCCTTTTCTCTGTATATCTGTCATATTAAAGTCCATGCTGTTTGTTTATCATGCAGTGATCTATAACCTCTATTAATTCAATTATACTAAAAGATCTTAAAAGCCTGAGGCTAAGTAATCTGTCAATTACAAATGAGTTTGACTTTGAATAAATATAAATTTAATACTTGTAATTTATGGCCTTAAAGAGGAACAAAGCCTTCACTGTGACATAAGCTATTATTAATTGCTCTGGTGCCCCAAGTCCTATTAAGCAAATCCATTTACATCTTCTTTAGAGGAAGTCAATATTCATTTCTCACAGGAAGTATAAGAGCCTTACCTGGTTACTTTCTGTAAACCTCCCAGATGCAACAAAGCACTTCTGTGTTTAATGAAGTGCATCATGTTGAAGGCAGCGGAATGGGGGGAGGGGGTGATGGAGGAGAAGGTGGGTGCGCTGGTCCAGGAGGGTAAACCATGAGGCAGGGTTCTCACAGCAAAGCTGGTGTGATCCTGTGTCTTGCTAATTAAAGGAAATATGCAATGAAAGGTATGGGACTGTGCATTCCAATTAAAGGTTGCTTTTTTTTAAGTCTTTAAAAATAGAAACGGAGTCCCTTTTGGAGTCATATGAACTTATATAGTTTAAGGCCGTGGAACGCTGAAACATGGACATCTGTACATGTTAAAAATATAAACAATTATCCATATAAACCTTCTTTTAGTATGTGAAAATGTATGCATAAAATGACGGCCTTTGTGCTTGGAACTGGCATTTTATCCCCGAGGTACAATTTTATTGCCAGCTTATTAAAAAAAACATGGTTTACAGTGAAACTCATAACATAACATTAACTTACAGGCACTCTATCAAAGAAGTGTAATAACGAAAAAATTTGGAGCTGGTCTCCCCTCTCACTTTCCCTCCCTCCATATAAATGTGGGGATTTTTCAAATATATAGAGGGGCTTCTATACTGCTATGCAAGGTTTCTGGTATGCAAGACTTCTCTTGCAGCATCAGGGTTGTATCCCCATGAAGTTGCTCACAGAGACCACGCTGAATTGTCTGGAGGTGTCTTGTTGTGTGAATGGGGTGGACCCCATCCGTGGCCACCCTTTGGAGGAACTGGAAGATGAAACGTATGTGCACCGATCCATTTGGTTCATACGTATATATTGGTCCGGTGGAAAAGGGTGGCCTGGAAGTTGAAGGTGCTCCCTTGCCCAGCCCCTGGAGTAGTTGTCAATGTTTGGATGGGAGGTGTCCCGCCATCATGCCACCAAACTGTGGCAGAGTAAGAACAGCAAGAGTGCAGGTATCCAGGGAGGAAAAGGGATCCTCTGAAGTAGATTTTTCTAAGGGTTAACACATGGAAACCATGGAGGATTGCCACCTATTCTCCTTCATAAGAGACAGAAAGAATCATAGAATCGTAGAGTTGGAAGGGGCCATGAAGGCCATTGGGTCCAACCCCCTGCTGTTGCAGGACACCAAGTTACACCAGATAGGTATGAAGGGAATAGCATCAGTGACTACTCAGAGGAAGGGAAATTTAGGATCCTGGGAATTTTGGGAAGCTTGCTTCCCACCTGCTGACTTTGATCAAAGAGGCCAACCAAGAGCAGAAGTCTCTGTTATGAATCTATACCGTTGAAATGAAACGAGATGAAATGAGAAAAGAAAACCTCACTCTTTTATTTTAGTTGTTACAATAGATTTTCCTGTCTGTTAACAGGATGATGTCTCAACCCTGAATTAAACCAGTATGAGAACTGTGGTGTTTTCACCAACAGAAGCAAAGACAGACTGATTATTGAAGGATTCACAAAATAAAGACTACAAAACAAGTACTATATTTGTGAGAATGGTGCAGGATCAGCATTAGATATGCCCAGAAAGAGACAAGCAGTTTTCCCAGAAATGTCCTGGACTAAGATTACTATAGTCCTTGAAATCCATTATTTTCCAAACTGATTTTTAAGCATTTAAAAGTTTACTTTTTAACCCATAGGATTATTTTTCCCACCATGCACATGGCGGGCGTGTTGTGAGCGGAGCTGGCAGGAGCCAGGGGTCAGACTAGATGGCCCGGGAGGCCCCTCTGACTTGCTCTGTTCTACATTTCTATGTTTATTTTAGTTCAGATGATGGTCATTGAATTGATTGGGCCAAATGAATAGGAGCATACTGGACTGCCTATTCTGGATAACTGATATCCAATATGGTGAGTGATCCGAACAAACATACTTGAGTTTTCCATCAAGATTATGGAATATTTTCACGGCCTAAACTGTCCAAATGGAGTTATCTACTAAATAGGTTCATATGTCAGGATGGATTCAAGTCACATTATTGGACTTTTAAAATGATTCCTTCAAAAGTGCTACAGTGGCATAAATAAAAAAGAAGGCCACTGATTGGTCTGTTTCTGAATTTATACATTTAGCTTGCTCCTTGGCAATAATGCCTGGATTTATAACATAAACTACTTGCCTTGAAACAGGTCAATAATGGAGATAATTAAATCTGCCTTTGCTATTCAATAACAATTATGAATAAAAATTTGTTGTGGTAGGTTCTCTAGCAGAAGGCCTGTTGGAGTCAAATCTGTCTAAGTCATAATTTTATCCAGACAAGTCTAAGGTATTATTTTGCAGCAAGGACATAAATCTTTAAAATCTATTTTATAATAAAGAGGGGGAGTAAAGAACAGTAAAAGCAGCAAGGAGCATGATATAAATTGACTGATGCTTTTTGTATGTCGCTCGGCTACTTCTCAGCCACTTCAATAGAATAAGCTCACCTGCGTTTACCTGCTTGTCTGAAGCTTATAGTCCCACCTACCAAATATGAAATTTCATATGCATTCCATTTCCTGCTACCTTGGAACACGGTACTCCTGGAAATAGAATTTTATTATTGCCATTTATTTAATTGTGCTCTGTCAGAGCACACATTTCTTTTATGACAAGTGGTCTGCTTAATACACAGCAAGCCGTGAGCTGTTGTTTCTTCCTTTCAATATGATGCATCGAAACTATTTATTTTAAAAAGATGAGATCTGTATTTTTTTTCTTTTTACTTACAGAGCCTTTATTTAGACAAGTGGCTGATCGGTTGTTATAAAAAGGAAACAAAAGCAAAACATAAATCAACACACATGCAAGAAATTATTTCTTTCCACAATTTTATTGACAGTTTTGGCAGGTCATTTCCAGATTCTTGCTTTTTCCCTCATGATGAAGGATTCCTTGTAGGAATACAAAGTGTCACATACAAGGTTGTGTGTGTGAGAGAGAGGGAGGGAGGGAGGGAGAGAATTAGTATGGCAAGAGTGGATTAAATACACCTTCCCTAACTTGAAAGCAAAAACTGAACAAATGCATATATTTACCTATCCTGGGATAAGTTCTACGGACACTGAAATGATTCAGTGCCCTTCCAGTTTTTGGAATGAGATCCTCCTTGCCTGGAATCAGCATTTACTTAGCCAACTGTTTTCTTGGATGCCACATCAGAAAATAGCTTGGCTCGCTTTGAGCCCAACTCAGAAATTTGGATCGGGGGAAGCTCTGATTATGATGCATTCAATTTCTTCTTAACAACTACTAGTTTTGGGCTGAGGAGTTTTCTGCCTCTGTGAAAAAGAGCAGCTCTGCACAGATGCAAGCAAGCTCTTCTCCATAAGACGCAGGGAGTCCATTGCCACATGGTGTGATGATGGTCAGGAAGGTGTGAGGAATCTGTTTTGGGGTGGCAGTCGCTGAGATTCTCTGGGCTCAGCTCCCCAGATTCCAACCTGCTTTCTTGTAGTCGTGCGTCTGACTTCCCAGCATGCACACTGAGTATTTGTGCAACCGCTCTCTAGAAACTGAGCCTGTGTGCAAGCAGTGTTCCAGTCCTGCATGCATGACTTTGTTCGTGCTGTGGAAGAGGTTTGCTAGTCGCACAAACGGACTTTCATGGGTGCTCACAGCCTTCCTCTCAGCTAGGTTGGGCTCACTTCCTGAGCAGTGAGCACAAGAGAAAGCCCAATGAAGAAGGCCTGGATTTGGAAGAGAGCATCCAAGCCCTTGTGGCAACTGCAGTCTCAGAGGAGTTTAAAAGAGGATTAGATAGATCCATGGGAGAACTCCCTTCAATTCATATAGCCAAATGGCATGTCCAAATTTTAAGGGAGGCAGCAAGTGAAATGTGTTCCCTTTAGGCCTTGCTTGTGGGTTTCCCCATGTTTGGAAAGAAAAAGTTGGTGGGTGGAAGAGACCCACAGTGTGAACCAACAAGCGCCTTCCTAGGATGAAGATATGAGGTCCCAAACTCTTTAATGCAAAGTTATCTTCCCATCTGCCTTTGGAGAGCGTGTCAATGGATCACTGTTCTATGCAGAAGAGCTCCATTTTTCTCTGTTCAGAGGATTGCACTCCAAAAAATCCCCTCTGGTCTCAAGATGAAGCAATCTGGAGACTGTCGCTGAGCGAAAAGCCATGTGCTTTGCATTTGTTACATGTTCAGGGCCACATTGCCTGCAAATGAGCCCTGGAGCTAATCAGGGAGTGACTGGAATCTATCTGAAAGGCAAGCTGACCCCTAAGTGTGGTGTCTGGAACATAGGAAGCTTCCATTGGCCCACCTCACATACTGTAGTCAGTGGGGTTTTGAGTGGGGCTTTGCCTGCCCTACCTGGAGAGGTTCAGAATTGAACCGTGGACTTCCTGCACGCAGAGCATGTGTTCCAAGACCAAGCTACAGCTGGTCCTGTGAGCACAAGCTGCTGCCTCTGAAATTCAGCATTTGGTTGTTCACGGGCCCAGAGGGTGCCCCTTATGGGGCTTGATGGATCTCAGGAGCATCCAGAGGCCAAGCCCTAATCAAGCAAGACAACTCCCCTGACCCAATGGAGTCAACAGGGCCAGCCATCCTGTATGGGTAGGAGACTGAGCCTGTGAGTTCCACATGTGTAAGTCCTCCACCAACAGGTGGAGCTACACACATGCAGCTCCATTTGAAAGGCTGGCATCCCAGCAGGACAGAGAGGGTCTGGATTCAGCCCCCTTCACTCCCACCGATCCGCTGGTCTACGGACTTCAGCTTTTCTAAAGGCAGTTTTTTGCATTCACCCGTTGCGCTTTCTCTGTTGCTCTGTGCACGAGAAGAATATTCTGCTTTGGGAACCATCCCGTAGACTTCAGGCTATTTTGCAGCCTTCTTTCTGTGCTGCCTCTATATCAAAGGAGGCATTGAGAAGGCTGCTATCACACCTGCGCAAACATGGGGTACAGCTCCGTATGAGTTCTTTACAGTTCTTTCCCCCTGAAATTACATAATCTGCCATGTGGCACTTCAGTCTTGGCAGCTGGCAACTGACATCTTTTTTCAGTGTCTTCTAGCTTAATTACATACCTGCCGTTGTGGGGCTTTCAACATATTTCTCAATCAAAGCTCTAACAAAGGGACGCATCATCCACCCTCCATCTCCATCCGTTGTGTCAGGGTGAATGTTACGCCTTCCGTTATAGAAAGATAAGTCAGCTTGGCTCTCCCTTGCAGCAGTTTCACTTCAGGCAGGTTTAAATCACGGGGCTTTTAAAATGCAAACAAATAATATTAGTTCAGAGCCCACACACTTCCTGTTGCACAAGACTGTTAAACAATTGTTTTATACAATTTCAGCCATGAGCTAACCTTATGTTAACAAGTCATTGTTATATTTTGGCACACAAGCACAGGCAGTTGACCTAAAGGCATTATCTTTTTTTTTTTTAAACCTTTGTTATCCTTAATTCTCAAGTAGCTCAATGAAATGTTTGGGTAAATTTAGGGCTGCCCCCATAATTATCTAGCTTAGAGTCTTCAGTGAAAAATATTTGTTTTGCTTGAGTAGAAGCATTTTCCGCCCAAATAATTAAGTGTGGTGGCTGGAATTCCATATCTACGCATATGGTTGACTGACAAATACCTGAAAGGGTGTGGATAGGGGCGTTTGCTGGGTGCAGAAAAGTTCAGGCCCCTGCCACCTCCTGGTACTTGTCTGCTGAAGGTAATCTGCCCCTTCTCTCACTCCACTGAGAGAATAGCAAGGAAGAATAATTACAAGCTAAATATGACCCATTGCTGTGATGCAGCTGCTAAAAGGGCAGAGGCTGTTTTGGGATGCATTAGTAGAAGTATCTTTTCCCAGTCATGAGATGCCCCTATACTCAGCAATAGTCAGAACTCATCTAGAATTCTGAGTCCAGTTCTGGGTACCAAAGTTTAAGAAAAGATTCAGAAAAATTGGAAAGGGGTCAGAGGAGGACAACAAAGTTGATTCAAAGTCTGGAAACAAAGCCCTGTGAAGGGAGACTGAGGGAACTGGACATGTTTAGCCTTGAGAAGACAGGACTGAGCGGGGGGAGAGGGGCATGATATCTCTCTATAAGTGCTTCAAAGGCTGTCACAAAGAGGAAGGTCAAGATCTCTTCTTGCTGATACCAGAGTGTGGGACATGGAAGAATCAGCTCAACTTGCAACAACCCAAGTTCAGGATAGATATCAGGAAAGGCTTCCTCACTGTCAGAGCAATACGGCAGTGGGACCAGCTGCCTGGAGAGGTGGGGGGCTCTTCCACACTGGAGACATGCAAAAAGAAACTGGACAACCATCTGAGTGGGATGGTATAACTTGGTGTTCTCCACCAGCAAGCCTTCCTGGCCCCTTCCAAATCTACCGTTCTTTGAGTCTATGAAGCATTTCCAACAGAGCTCTCAGAGGTCTAATAGTACGTTGTATAGTTACCAGGGTGTGGATTCCCTTCTTGGCTGACTCATTATCCGTAGATTCACTCAGGATTCTTTGACCCAGCGATTACAGAAGTGATTACAGAAGCTCGTTCCTGTTAGTGGAGTGATGGACATAGTCTTAGCGAGTTCAGAAATAAGTGCTCTGCCCTAGACTCCTTTTCAGCATGGCCTGACAACTTTTCACTCGCTTACAATTCTCTGGGAGCATCAACATTGCAGTTTATATTCCTCTGAAAGATCAACTGACTGACCTCCACCAGCTACCCTACTATTCTATTGGTATTATAATTTTAGAGTGCACACTTATTTTATCATGAGTTATTATTTTATCAATCTTCTGCTGCTTCTACTGCTTGTGTTACTTGTGTTTTTTATTGCTTGTGTTTTTTATTGCTTATTGTACTGTTGCTTATTGTACTGTTTTTTATTGCTTATTGTACTGTTACGTTCTGACCTTTTTCCTCTTGCAAGGAATCCAAGGTGGGTTACACGGTCCTTTTCTTGCTAGGCTATCCCCACAACTGTGTGTGGCATGTTTGGCTGAGTGTCATGCCGAAGCCACCTATAAGTTCCACCTCCAAGTGGGGACTTGAACCCAGGTTTCCAGAGGTCCAGTCCAACACTCCACCAGCACACCACATGGCAAGCGTGTTCTCAGGAAACCACAGGTCGGCCAAGCCCTGTGGAGGCATTTGTCTGAATGCAAGAGGGCCTGAAACGGGTTGAGCAGCAGGTTTGCATGTGCAGGCCCTGTCGCTTTCCCCTCCTGGTGAGCGGACTCCCCGCCGCTTGGCTCAGATGTTGCTGTGCTGAATCTGCAAGGTCTGAAAGAGATTTCGGTTCCCATTTGCTTAAATGTGATCAGCAGTCTCTGAACTGCTGGGAACCCTGATCTGGAAGGGCCCCAGCAATTTAAACCATGAAACGCAGCATGATCAAACAATATAAAACTTCAAGGCTGAGCTATAAAACCGCAGGAGTGAAAAGATGCGAGTGCAAGAACAGATTTACGATGACAGAAATGGGGAGACTAAAACACCGGGGAAACTAAGAAGGCCCCAAAACAAACACCAGGTAAGCTTCTCCAGGGAGGTCCTTCTGCAACCTGGGTGCACCAAATCTCTCGAGTCACCACCCGCACTCGTTTCATTTGGTGCAGACGCCTGGAAAGGGGTTTCTGAAGATGATCTGGGCAGATATATATGGGAAAAGGCAGCCCTGCGGGAAGCCTGGATCCCAGCCATTTCAGGCTTTGAAAGCTAATGCTGCACTTTGAATTGAGTTTGGAAAGGGCCTGGCAGCAAGCGAGGATGAAACAGCACCAGCCTAAAGTTATTACACTGGCCAGCCCCTGTTAACAGTCTCAAAGCCGTGCGTTGCATCTGGGGAAGTTTCCAGCCCATTGCCAAGGACACGTCATACAGGTGAGAGGTGAACAGAGCATGGTGAGCCGCAGCTGGGCCACCTCTGTCCAAATAAGGTTGTGATTGGCCCGTAAGCCTGAAAGGTACTCTGTAGTCCAGCTATATTTCTAGTGACCCCAGACCCTGAACTTCATCCTTTCGGGATGTGCAGAACAGGTTTATTTATTTATTTATTTATTTATTAAAACATTTCTATGCCGCCCCATCGCAACAAAGCCTTGGGGCGGCTCACAACACTTGACCAGGCAGACAAACCATCCATTAATAATACTGCCATCTTCTCCAGACTGAGCCTCGGCTTATTGGCCTTCATCCAGGCACTAATTCAGTGTCTCCCTGGATGAGATGAGAAGATGGAGTTGGGTATCACCAACATGTTGTTGACACTTCAGTCCGTACCTCTGGATAATGCAACCCAATCCCAGCAGGAGGCTTTCACCATCCCCATTCTGGACACCCTCCCACCTGTTTCATTGTCCTCATCTCAGGTGGACACCAAGGAGCTGCCCAGGTCCTGCTCAGAGGGAGGGGCTGCTTGACCACGATCTAGTCAACTGCCCAAGTCATCTCTACATTCCACAGTTTTCTGTGCTTTCATGAGAGCACCTATATAGAAACATGGAAACAGAGTGAGTCAGAAGGGGCCTCCTGGGCCATCTAGTCTGACCTCCGGCACCAGCCGGCTCCGCTCACGACATGCCCACCATGTGGACGTCCAGCCTATCCTTGAACACCCTATTAGAAAATGGTTTATATTTTATACACATTTAATGTACTGTATCGGTGGATTTGCTATGTCATATGAAATAAATAGAAATAGGAGCACCGCCCGTTCCAGAGGAAAATTGATGGGTGGATCATTCAATAGGTTCCCATCCTTGCAGAAGGGAAGCTCTGCTAAGCATCTAAACCTCAACAGAAAGTCATTATTTTATTATTAAGGCCATCTCTGGCCTAATAATGAATTGGAGAGGGATTGTAAAGATGAGATGACCTGTCCACAGAAGGTCTCATATATCTCTAATTTTTTTTACCCCTAAAAGCTGGAGAAAATCTTTCCCTTACTCCCGGAATAAAACCTTGGTGAACATCTGCTTGTTGGAACAGGCCGTCCAAGGCTGGATAATCCAATGATCTGGCCCTGTGTATGATGTTCCACCCTCATACAACTGCTTCTCACCAGTCCTCATATTCTTCTCACATCCTTGGCTTTTCTCCCCTCCCACAGAAGAAAACAAAACTATATTAGGTGGGAGGAAACAGAATAAAAGAATGAGAATTGCTGACATTCAGGGGAAATCTAGTATAAAGTATTCCTGGATGAGACGATTGTACTTTCAGTAGTGCATCTCATCCATCATTAGCAAAGGTAAGATCCCAGGGACTTTGTTTTTAAGGATTTGATGGGTTTCTTCAGAAAACAATGTCTAAAGAAGAAAAATAGCCCCTTTTCACACCAAGTGTGTGAAGAGTAGCTGAGCCTACTGTATTTGAAAATGATACTACAGATGTGTAAATTTGACATTGATAATGGGGTGTTGTGTTCTTTGTTTTCTTTATTACTGAGTCTAAGAAAGTTTTGTGCTTTTAGGGTTAGGTAAGTGCCAGGACTTCTTTCCTAACAGAGGCTCACTCAGATCAATTAAAGGAACTATAATTGACAGGTTCAGTCCATCGTGAGGGTGTGGTAAAGAACTGAGATGGAGTTCCGAGATTCTTCCTCCCATTGCTCTGCCCACAAAGTTTTGAGAGGCCGTTCCTGCATAGCTTTGTATCATGGACCCATGGCTTGGAGCTGACAGGAATCCTTGGTCCGGCTTTCCCACTTCACTCAAACAGATCCCTGCCTGACCACGTGCACAGGTTGCAAGCAAACCATACAGATCAGTTTTGTGACAGCATCTGGAAAGGACGGTTGCCTTTTGGACGGAGGCAAGAAGCTTCCTCTGACAGCGGTAATACCATTGTCAAAATGTAAAATCAAGTTTTCCCATGTTAGTCCATCCAAATGCTTGAGACAGACATACACCATCACTGCTTGTTGGTGGACAAGTGTTCTCTAGCCCACTCAAGCAGAGTTCTATCTTTTGAAAGGATTGTTCACCAAAGGCTCCTGAGCAAACTGAGCTTTCTTGGAATAAGAGGGAAAGTCTTCCTATGGATCAGTAGCTGGTTAAAGAACCAAAAGCAGTGACCGGGAATAAATGGAGAGGTTTCCTGATGCAGAGGCGTAATCACTGGGGTCCCACAGGGATCTGTACTAGGTCCAGTATTGTTCGACTTATGCAAAAATGATTTGGAATTAGAGGTGATCAGTGATGTGACCAAGATTCATGAAGGCATGACTTAGTTAGGATGGTTAAACCTCAAAGAGATTGTGAGCAACTCCCTAATCTACGTGAATGGACATCGAATGGGAACCATTTGGGAATGCAACCAAGTGTAAAGTAACGAATCTTGGGGCAAACATCCCAACTTCGAATAAAAGCTGATGTGATCTGAGCTAGCAGTGATGCTCCAAAAGAGATCTTGGGGTTGTGGTGGACAGCTTGGTGAAAATGTTAACGCACAGTGCAGCTGTTGTGAAAAACACAAGCTTTACATTGGGAATAATTAGGAAATGAACTTAAGGAAAACCTGCCAATATTGTAGAAATGTATGGTGTAACAGGACTTAGGATGCGATAACTTTCTGGCCCCTGCATCTGAAAAAAGGATATTGTAAAGTTAGAAAAAGTCCAGAAAAGGGCAGCTAAAAGGACCAGTGTTGTAGCACCTGCTTTGTAAGAGAGCTGGGATTGTTTAGCTTAGAAAAGAGAGCAAGTCCAGGGAGACACGATAGAGGGGTACAAATTTGTGCACGGTGTGGACAAAGTGAATAGGGTCCATTTTTATCCCTCTTCCCTAATGCTAGAACCTGGGGTCATCCCGTGAAGTTAAGTGGTGGGCGATTCAGGACAGATGAAAGGTGGTACTTCTTCACTTCAGTGCATAGTGCGATCATGGGATTCATTTGCACAAGATGGTGTGATGGCCACCAATTTGGATGAATATAAAGGAGGTTGGACCAATGTGTAGAGGTGAATATCAGTGGGGTGTGATTGCACTCATGTTTTGCTTGTGGGATCCCATGGTTGAGCAATTTGTGATGGATTCTGCTCTGACTCAGCATGGGTGTTCTTCTGTTATGATGGTTGGAACACTTCTTATAAAGCCAGTTGTCCAACAGAAATGCGCGTTAGCTCAGCCTTGTCCAGCACAGTGTCTCCAGAGGTGTCACCCAACACATCTGGAGAATACCAGGTGGGAGAAATCTGCTTTTGCCTCACTGCGGTAGACAGAGCTTTTGAGGTTTTCAAAACTCCTTGTGTAACACAATGCAAAGCAAGATGCTGCCCGAATTCTACACCCTCACAATGTTTCTGAGTCAAACTGGATGAGCTGGGGTAAGATTCTTTTGCATGTGTGCATGACTTAGCTGCTCTGGGGTCAAGGAAGTCCTTGGCAGCCTTGAGACAGAAGGCTGAGAGCTCAAGGAGGTGCAGGGAAAATTTGGACCACCAGAGATATTTGTCCCTTGACACATACGTAAAAAACTATATTAATCTCATTCTGCAACACATGCAATGGATGCCAATAAAATTTTGCATTGCATGTAGTATGAACAGTTTGCAATTTTCTGTTCTTAGTAGGATTAGGGTTAGAGCTCTTCAACAGTGCTTTACACATGGGTGCATAGCACAAGATAAAGACCGTTTAGAATTGCAAGGACAATAATTGGCACACAATATTTTGCTCCTTGTAGGGTCACTCTCCAGTCTAGTGTTGCCTTAGACATGTTAAATATGCTGGAGACCCAGCTGTCAATGGGAGTGTGAAGAAAATTTAATTTTCAGAGTCAATACTGAGAGCAGCTGCATTAAGCATAGGATAATTCTGGCATATTATTAATTTGAATGACCATGTAAGGCATTGTCTAGACAACAGATAAATCAGTATTTTCATGGGTGATACATATGTAAAATGAAGTATGTCAAGGTTGTAAAGAATGCTAAGATCATAGATCTGTCCTATTAGCCAAGATCTATTGCTCCGGACTGTGACATGTTCTAAGAACTTTGGAGGTGAAACAGTTCAGCACTAGCATTCTGGGTGCAAAACATTGTTCTTTACTGCAACCCGAGCTCAATCAGCATGTCTCAATTTTTTTGAACTTGTCCCTTCCTTCAAATCTGTTGTCCGTTGACTTGGCACCAAGTTTTGCAGACCAGAAAAGAGATATTCCATTGCAATTCCATGTTGTCTGCCGCTCCGTGGAGGAATCTGTGGACTGAGGCCCTAATCAAGCTTGGGTGTTAGAAAGGAAGTGTAATGAGTCAACTCTTTCTCCGTGCTTGCTTTCCAAAACCAGCATGCAGGGTCTACCATCACAACGAAGCAACATCTCTTCCCTCCAATGGTTCTGCTGTGGATAATAGGAAGGCGGAGATCCAGACGAGGGATCAACAAATCTGTCTGTAGGGATGCATGAGGAATCTGTTTTGGGAGTGGGAATCTATTGGATTCCTTGGGCTCAGCTCCACAGATTCTGGCCTACTTTCTTGTGGCTGTGAGTCCAACTCATGGGGTATGAGGCGAGACTGAGGGAATTGGGTCTTTTCAGCCTGGAGAAGAGGAGACTCCAAGGGGATCTGTTGGCGACATGCAGGTGTGTGAGGGGGTGTCACACAGAGGTGGGTAGAGACCTGTTCTCCCCTGCAGAGGAAGGCAGGACGCGCTCCAATGGGGCAAAGCTCAGGGAACCCAGGTTCCATTTGGATGCCAGGAAGTACTTCCTGGCAGTCAGGACCCCTAGGGCATGGAATGGGCTTCCATGGGAGTTGGTTGAGGCCCCATCAGTGAAGGTGTTCAAAGATAGGCTGGAGGTGCACATGGTGGGCATGTTGTGAGTGGAGCTGGCTGGTGCTGGAGGTCAGACTAGATGGCCCAGGAGGCCCCTTCTGACTCACTCTGTTTCTATGTTTCTATGTAACTTCTTGGTGATCATGCTAGGTATTTCTGCATGCGACTATGAGGAAGTGAACATGTGTGTGTGGTTAGGGTTAGAGCCACCACCGCACAATGTCTTGCAGCTTTTGTCTTGTCCACACTATGGAGGAAAGTTGCTGGTCATGCAACTGGACTTCCACAAGCATTTGCAGGCTTCCTTTCAGCTCAGCTCACTTCCTGAGCAAGGGCTGAGCACAAGAAGAAGCCCGTCAGAGAGAAGAAGGATGGATTCCAGCAAGGTCCATCGCATCTGGAATCCATCCTTCTTCTCTCTGTCAGAATTGGCTTTTCTCGGGTTTTCATTTTTCCAGTCTTAGGTTTGGCTCATCTCAAATTTTGGGAACTTTTCCAATCTTAAATTCAATTCAGCTTGAACTTTGCTTTTTAAAAAGTTTGCATGAAAATCTGTATACATTTTTTGTGAATGCATTTCTCCTAACATGCACATTTTGTACTTGAGTGATAGGTAACTGTTTTGCAAGCAGTTTTTTCCCAGAACTGCCGTGGCCCAGTGGCAAATATTTTTGTGGTAGTGCAGCAACTGCCACTGTGGGCACACACAACCCTGCCTTGGCAGGCCATTTGTACAGATGCTTGCACCATTTTTGTGTGCACCGTCTGTGTCACCATGGCACACTGTACATTGTGCATCAAGATACAAACAAACTGGATGATCCAAAGGCTGAAGCAAACGGCCTATGGCAAAGTGCTCTGAAATGAAAATGACAAAAGGGACCATGGATTCCAGTTCAGAAACGATGTGAGACAATCCTAAACCCAACCTCTAGAGAGAAAAATGGATGAGGATTATTTTGGAGCAATCCCTAATAGAAATCCTTGGCTTAGATGGGGTTTCTGAAGGTAGAATATTTTGAAAGTTACTGAGGGAGGGAGGCATTTCATAGAACAATAGAATAGAAGAGTTGGAAGGGGCCATGAAGGCCATCGGGTCCAGCCCCCTGCTGTTGCAGAACATCATGCTACACCATCCCACTCAGATGACTGTCCAGTTTCACCTTGACAGCAGCTGGTTCCACTCTACTATTGCCCTGACCGTCAGGAAGCTTTTCCTGCTGTCCAGCCTGAATCTGGTAGTCACAATTTGAACTGGTTATTCCGTGTCCTGCACTCTGGCATCATCAAGAAGACATCTTGACCTTCCTCTCTGTGACAGCCTCTATGAGGTCCTTCTAGTGGGAGATCATGTCCCCCCTCAGTCTTCCCTTCTCAAGGCTGAACATGCCCAGTTCCCTCAGTCTCTCCTCACAGGATAGCATTTCCATTCCCTGGATCATTTTTGTTGCCCTCCTCTGGGCCCTTTCTAATTCACCTGCATCTTTCTTGAATTTCTGTCCCATTGAACTCAAGAGGAGACACTGCTGCAAGTACATAATTTTCTCCCTGATGAATGGAAGAAACTGTGCCGAGCTTTTGCTGGATTGAGGTCCATGCCCTTAAATGCTCACTGTAGTCATTCAGAGCCACTCAATTCCATTAAGCAAACAACAAATGTGCCCTTCGGTGGATGCAGAGAAAGTGACACCTAATGGGTCCCTTTCCTTCCTCTCTCCCTCCAGTCCTTGATAAAGCGCAACCTAATTCAACCTACTTCCAGTGCATAGGGTTCCCCTCTGAAGACCCCGCACTCCTGAAGGGTTTCCACTGCAGCAGGTAGAGCTTCTTGTTCTAGCTCGTCCACTGTTTGTTACTGTGTACAGCTTTGATATTGCATGAGACGCGGATTCTGGTTATGACTTTATCGTATTTATGGGTGTGAACTACTTAGGGATGCTATTATATTTAGCAGTTCATCATGGAAGGACAGCAATGAAGGAACTTGCATAGATTGTCAAGTATAAGGACATTTCCCTGGGGACCGAGGTCAAGATCATCCATACTATCCTATTCCCAATTGCAAAGCCTAGGTGCAAAAGCTGGACAGTGAAGGATGCTGACGGGAAGAGAATGGACACATGAGAAATATGGTGGTGGAAGAAGGACAGAAAGGCCAGCAAGTGGTCCTGGACCAAATCAAGCCGGACCTTTCCTTCGAAGCATAACTGATAGTGCCGAGGCTGCCACACTTTGGCACATCCCACAGGAGAAGGCAGCCATGCCAAGGAAAGTTGAAGACAGGAGAAGAAAAGGAAGACCAGCCATGAGATGGATTGAATCCATCCAGGAAGCCAGAGCATTGAACCCAGAAAAGCTGAGCCAGGTCATTCCACGTAGGACATTCTGGAGCACTTTCATTAATAGGGTCACCAAAAGCTGGAAGTGACTTACTTCACCACAACAAGTAGCATAATAGAGTGAGAGCTTTTCTATACAAGGCTGCTACTCGTTGTTTTCAATTTTAGTCGCATTGTAGAAATTAGATCCAAGATTTTCTGCTACATAACTTTTAGCTGGTGATAGGCTCTGTGGAATGCTATCATTACACAAGTCAGAAAATATATATTTTCTTTTATTTCAGAAGTAATACTCCATTATCCCCATGGGGAAGTTATCTTAAAGAACAGAAGTGAAGTTGAAAGTTCACAATATGTGTGAAAGATCCTGTAAGCAATGCTATGGAGTCATGAGCACCAATAAACGTGCTGCCGAGAAATGCTCTAAATCAATTCCAGTTGTTCAGACTTCACATGTGGGCTGTCCAAGAAAGCATCAGTGATGCTCAGCAGGGCCGTAACATTGGAGGTCATCTGGCAGGTCTCAATGACCTCAGCAGTATGTGGGGTTTAGACCCATTTGCTGGATAATCAGATTTCTAATGCCTCTACCCGTAAGCCACGTGGTAATGACACAGATGGGTTTGTAGGACTTCTGAAGGGTTATGACATTAGGAAAATAGCAGGGAAGCTTTCTCCCCTTCTTAAGATCCCAGAACCCTCCTCATACACTGAAAGCAGTAGATTCAGGAATGAGTAAAATAAATATTTAACAAATCCTATAATGAAAGGGAATTTACTGTCAGAATAAGCGTAGACTGCGGGGAAGGGGAAGGAGTGAATTACAGAACAACTGGAAGAAACAGGAAGAAGAAACTGGAAGGAACTGGAAACTGGAAGAAATTTCTCTGTACATATTTTGTGTGCTTTTCAGTTGAAAGTCTGGGTCTGAAATTTCTGTGCATGAAGTTGAATTAGTGCTCCACTGGAGCTGCTGCTCCTCCTTCTCCTTCGGCTCCTGGCTCCTCCTCTTCTGACTCTTCCTCCTCCTCCTCCTCTGCTGGCAGATTTCATATTTTGATGGATGTATGGCAGGCAGTGATGCCTTGGCCCTCTCCCTGCTCAGTTGTTGAATCTGTCTGGTATAGATAGGTAGGAATTTCAGTTCAGTTCATTTTTATAAGACTTCATTGAAAACCCTGAAGTTTGCATTCAGGAGAGAAAGAGCAGGAGATTTTAAAAATTCAAATGCAGAAGAAAATGAAACTGGGAGATTTGCCCATCCCCTTGTTTTATTTGCAGCCCTGTTAAGGCTGGAGAATTTGCAAATATTCACAGTAAGAACTGATCTTGCAAATCAAACCTACATTGTGAAATCAACCCCTTGGCCTGAGATTTGCCTCTTCTATAATGCCAAGAAAGCTGGAGACAGCTTGATTTATTGTGTTGAATCAACCAGACAGCATGGCCTTAATTATTGCAGCTGAGCTTCTTTGATGGCGTTAACTGAAGAAAGATGTCACTGCGACACAACAGATCTAACTGCTACCAGCTGATTTTGTTAGGACTCCTCTCCTCTCCTCTCCTCTCCTCTCCTCTCCTCTCCTCTCCTCTCCTCTCCTCTCCTCTCCTCTCCTCT
>JAIXND010000773.1:18772781-18792111 GCA_023646645.1 Varanus salvator macromaculatus
CTCCTCTCCTCTCCTCTCCTCTCCTCTCCTCTCCTCTCCTCTCCTCTTCCTGATCCAGTGGAAATAATCTCTCAGAACATGTCAAGGTATTTTAGCTTGCTTGCCATTCATTTGTTCATTCCTCTCCTGTCCATCTTCCAGGTGGTTTCTCATCTAGGCACAAGTGATGTGCAAGTACAGCACCAAGAACTTCAGCATCGAAAAGCATGAATCTCAGCAGATGGAGTCTGATGCTTTGAATATGGCTGAGCAGAAAAATGCAGCATCCAGGGGTGGAGCTGTACAGAAGCAAAGCTGGTGATATAAAAGTTCAGGAAAATTGCGACACCTCACTTTAATTTTTTTTTCTTCTTTTTTGGGTGGAGTGTGAATTCTTCCTCCTTTTTTCTGACTGAAAAATTGAAATCCCTTGTGCAGTGTTTTTTCCTGTCAAAATGATCAGCGAAATGTTTTATAAAACAATCTTTTCAAAGAATGCTGCTGTGACCAGTTGCTTTGCCGCACAGCTCCCCGAGCCAAGGTTCCAAAATAGTAGTATCAGTTGCCACAATATGTCTCTGAATCTTTAGATTGATGAGTTAAGAGCAATTAAATTATCTAAGCGCTAGGGGGCAGATGAAGACATACGGAGACTCATCATTACCTTGCACAGCAGTATGGGGAAAAATGCTGCAGGGGCCACATTGAAGGGTGGGGAAGGGGAGACCTAGAGGTGGGAACCCCTCTCCATCCTTGGACTTTTCCCCTGAAGCATCTCCCCACTCATATTCAGTTTTAGGGCTTGGCTCACGAGGTTGAAAAAGGGCAACAGCCCAGAGATGAACTACATCTCCCATGGTGCCCTGCACCACACTGGGATGATGGAGAGGTGTAAGGCATAGGAAAAACTCTCTCCCTCCCACATGTGGAGCTTTGCTTCTGCTATGATCATGAAAGCAAGCGTGTTTGGTGTGGTGGACGTAGCTTTTAGAGCTGGGCAGGCAAGCTTTGGCCACTAATTTTGTGGCAGTCAGTCAAAAACAGGCCAATGGGGACCGTTCTCTTTCTCCGGGCAATGCCTGAGGGAACAACACTTCCAATACTCAGGAAATAGCCAAGCCAAAGGATTTTTCACAGGGAAAAGGGCCCCATGAAAGTGGCGAGAGGAATTAAGTGCAAAGCACTTAATTTTTCCGGCTCCTTGGGTGGACCGGAAAATGTCCTGGACATGTTCCAGTTTAGGGACATCGGCGTACTTCACATTCTTTGGCCAGCCCCAGCTAAGTAGCTGCTCTGCCTCTTTTAAAGGTGGTGGAATGCTAGGAAGGGGCCAAGCTACCTCTGTCCTCTTCCTTTCTGTACCGCCATCTTTGACTTCCTTGCTGTGCCTTTGTCCTGCACTTGCTGGGAGCTTCTTGGGGTGCTGTCGGATCTTGATCAGAAAGGGGCCCTCCGAAACCAGGAAGCATCAATCTGGCACCTGTGAACACGGACGGTCCAGAAGCACCACGCAATTTGTTCAAGGGAGCGAGGCCAGGCAGGCAACTGAACACCATGCGGGTGCTTCTGAAGGGGAGGGCATCCAAAGGTCTTAGCAAAAGTGCCCAGCAAAAATATCAATGCAGGGACTGAGCAGGCTCAAACGACCGTTGCTTGATTGGTGAGCGGATCGGTTGAATGCCTGCACCTGTCCAGCGTGGACAGGTCTAGTGCAAGCAAAGAAGCCACTGCATGCGATGGGTCCGTCTTGAGGCTGGCTGGCAGCAGCTACCTTCCTGTGTTTGTGTGTGTGTGTGTGTGTGTGTGAGTGTGTGTGACAGAGAGAGACAGGGAGCGCTTCAAGAAAGAGCATCGTCCCTTTGATCTAAAGGGATGTGTGTGTTTCTTTTCTTAACTGCATCTTGCTGCAGGTACCTGCAGATCTCCTCAGTTCCTTTCCGGCTGGGTATGGACTTGTTTTCCTGAGATGGTGGGTCATTGCCCTCAGCACGAAGATATATATTTTTTGAGAGAATCCATTCCCATTGGGGCCCAATTAATTCATTTGCAAATCCTTCCACGAGGCTATGACTGAAAAAAGCGCGGTTAGAGGGATGCATTTAAGCCTTTGCTGCTGTGTTGTGCAAACAGCAGAGTGCACACTTTTCATGAGGGGATTCTAGCGTCAAGCCTGGCGCTTCTCAGCTTGTAGGATGACAAAACCGGATCCCTTGGAGGGCTGCAGCTGGGCAGAGCTGACAACAGCAGTGAGGGCACATAGGGAGGTGGATGGCGGAGGCTTTCCTGTCACAGTTGACCTGCATTTTGCTAGTGGTATGAATAGACCTCAGGGTGGGAAGTGATGGGAAAGGTCCCTGCATGTAATCCTGGGTTGCTTTGGATAGTCGTCTTAATGATCCCAGGCCAGATGATCTGATGTTCTGCACTTGCCTAAGACAGCTTCCCATGTTCCGTGTTCCATTGTGTAGGTTCTTGTTTTTGTTTAAAAATAAACAAAAGCAAGCAAACAAAAAACATGGCCTGATGACATAGGCTGGCTACTTTCTGAATGAATACACATGGATAGAATTAATCAGTTCGTAGGATCTTAGAATAGTAGAGTTTGAAGAGGCCAAGAAGATTATTGGAACCAACACCCTGCGCAGTGCAGGACACCGAGTTAAACCAGTCTTCGATGGCTGTCCATCTGCATCATGAATGTCTCGCGTGGGAGAGCCCACAACCTCCCTAGGTCATGGTTTCCATTGCCATAGTGCTCAGTTATCTTTTCCTGATATCCGGCCAGAACTTGGCTTCCTGTAACTGGAGCCCATTATTCCATGTCCTGCACTCTTGGATAATTGAGAAGAGATCCTGGCCTTCCTCTTTGTGACAGCCTTTCAAGGACTGATAGAATGCGATCATCTCTCTCCTAGGTCTTCTCTTCTCAAGGTCAAACGTGCCCAGTTCTTCCAACCTCTCCTCATAGGGCTTTGTTTCCAGTTCCTGGATCATCCTTAGTGCCCTCCTCCAAACCCTTCTCAGCTTATCTGCATCTTTCTTAAACTGTGGTACTCAGAAATGGACACAGGACTCCAGATGAGGCCTAACCAGCGCTCAGTAGAGGGGACCCAGTAATTCACATGATGGGGAAGTGATACTTCTATTAATGAAGCCTAATTCATTCTCACAAACCATTGCATGTACATGAATCAGAAGAGGAGATTCTTGCTGTACTCCTGTTCACCCTGCCATGTGAGTTCAAGTGTGTGTGTGTGTGTGAATGCACTGGGCAAGAGAGACAAATACTATATTTATCCCAAGATGACATCGGGCAAACTTTGCGACAGATATATAGCACAATCCTGTACACATTTATGTTTCAGCAAGTCCCATCAGACTCAGTGCTTGGGACTGTTCTCTTAATTGGGCTTAATACCGAACCAATGCTATCATTTCCATTCTTCAGTTGTGGAATCTATGGGGCATGTCCTTCAGATTTTGCATGACATTATTTTAAGACACTTGGTTACATGACAACATGCCAGGAGAATAATAAATGAGATAATTCGTTGGAGGATTCTATTTCTCTAACTGAAATTGAGTGGAATTCTGTACCGTAAAGGATGCACCTATTCCCTTTTTGACTAGGATTCTTATTTGCATATTTGGAACTCACAAAGTGCATTGATTATTTTAACGGTGCACCATTTGTCTTTGAAATAGACATTCCAGGCTTAAGCAGGCATGAAAGAAATCTAATTCTGACAAACATGAAAGATAATAAGTTTGCAATGAATTGATCTAACTATAACATAATTAGAAATGATTTCCTGATGCTGTTCTGTTTATGGAAAGGTGCTTTTTTAATTTTACTTGAAACGCAGAGTAAGTATTAGTATATAGAGTTTGTCAACCACTTGCATAATGCAGTTATTTCCATACTTCTGTGTAGTCAGTTCTGCCAAAAGCATGAACTGTCATGCCGATGGAAAACAAAATTAAAAATAGCCCCATTGCAGCCAACTTGCCCTTTCCAAGTCGCTCCTTTCTCAGTCACGTTCCTGCTGCACTTATTAGAAACTAGTGAAATGTTCCTATTTTTGTGGGCTTTTGGGTGGCAGGAGCTCATATGCTTTAGCGTTCCCCTGGAGGCCACATCAGTGGAATTGGGCCAGTCAATGCCTGAGACAGGTTTTTCACAGACATATCTGAAGTCCCTTTACTCTGTCTCTTAAAACTTGAGGGCAGGGTTGAGAATCAAACCCACTCCAGCCATATAACCTTTCTTCCTCCCAGCCTCATCTCAGGGATCTATGCACTAAGGTCCCTTGTGGTGAGCCACTCAAGGCCCAATCATGGGTGGTGGTTTCACTCCAACCTCAGCTGGTCCATTCCATCTTGACTTGGCTCTAAATGCTTCCAAACTGTGCTCAGCTTTAGCTGGACAGTGGCTGGATTCTGAATCCCAGCCTTTTTCTAGGGTCTCCTCTAGCTAAATTTCTAGTTTATGTGTCTGCTTTTTTGCTTCCATGTTACTGGCTTTGGATGGATTCCTTGGCTTGGACTCTGACTTGTGGTTGGCTCTAGAGTAACCCTTCTCTCCAATGAATTGTGCTTTATGGAAGTGGCTCTTCTTCATATGTTCTTCTTAGTTCTCCTTCAGGACATGCAGTAGCTTTCCATGGAGATCTATACCAAAGCAGTTCGTGTTTCTCCTTCCACCCATCTGTTGGCTTACCTCTCTCTAGCTAAGAACAGTCACAGGGCAAGGTAGCAGAGTGTCCATTTCTTTGTCTCTACAGAACAAAGATCAGTCCTAAAAGGACATTGTTGTGGAGACCTGTACCTGTAATACATTGTTGTACCTGTACTAACCAATAATATAGATGCAAATTGAAAAATAACACAATTTCAATAGACCGACGAGGCATAAGTCTGCAGCCAAGCTTGTTTGGCCACTGGCAAGGTACCATGAGCTTGTTTGGCCACTGGCAAGGTACCATGGATGGGAGCATCAAATTCCTGATTACTTGCCTTTTAATTCTTTATCTTATAACCTACCAGGCCTGGACTAGGCCACAGCCATGTAGAGAACAACCTCAAATAGAGGACCTTCTGTAAGATAAGATGCATGGCTACTGTACAAATCAAGCATACATGAACCAAAGCAGGCAGGTGTATGATTTAAGTAAGCAACTGACAATATTGAAGGAATGGCAAGGTGGAACATTCTCAAATTTAATTAGTCAGATGGATTTCCTGGAGCAATCAGATGTTTCAATTTGAGAAAATGGGTCTGGAAAAAAGAACAATTATTTCACATTTTGCAAATGTCCAGAGCAGTTTATTATTTGTTTATTCATTTAAGGCATTTTGCCTTGCCTTCAGGAAATAAAGCTCTCAGACCAGTTTACATAAAACAAATAAGAAACAAGACAATCCATGCAGCATGGAATGAAAAAGGGAAGAGGAGGGAAGAGGAAAACAGCAGAGTTAGCTGCTAATTTTAACATTATGAAGTTCCTAGAACAACCATCTTGAAAAAGAAAGTTCAAAGACAGAAGGACTCAAATGGAGCTGTTGTCTCAGCAGAGCCAAGTAGCTCTGGGATTGGCTTTGCTTCCTGTCACCTCTTTCTGCTTCAACAAGATGAAATGGCTACAGCTGCAAGTAGACAGTTGAGTGAGAGAAGGAACTTGAAGGAGTTGGCCTTCAGTCTCTGTATTCCATCTCTCCCTCTGCTGTGGGAAGAGAAGATTGAAACTTGCAGACATATGGAGCTTTATTTTATAAAACTAGCAAAATGTCTGCCACTATGACAGGTGATCTCTAGATGGAGGTAAGACTAAGCAGTGCCTTTGTGCCTTGCACCTTGTGTTTGCACACTCTGCCCAGTTGGGATGAATGGGTTTTGTTAACTTATGCTTCACAGATGGTTGGACTACTTTTGTTCCACGTTCCTTCCATTGAGAGAATCTGATTTTTTGTATGAGAGTTCCCTTTATTTGCAAATGCACGTTTGTACCAATGGACACTTATGTGAATGTGCATTAGTATTAACCCTCACTTGCTCAAAGAGGCATTTGTGCAGCCCCCCCCGCTCCCTCCAGCTTAAAAACAAACAAACAAACAAACAAACAACAAACAGTCCACCTAGCTGCTGAATCCATGCCTCTCAGAAAAGGTAATCTATACCTGCTTCTGGTCCATTTGAAGTCTCTTCCCATCCACTAACCTGGTCTCCTCTCCTCTCCTCTCCTCTCCTCTCCTCTCCTCTCCATCACTTCAAAATGTGACAAAATTTTGGATCACATAGATGTCAGACACCCTGTTCAAATCAGCAAAGCACGTAGACTGAACAAGCTTGTAGTGAGACCAGGACTGCAGGACTCCTCTCCTGCACCTACATATATACTTCACTGTGTCTGCTTCACTGTCTGAAGAAAATATACATAGATATGGATGGGCAGGGCCTGCAGCCTCTGCTTTGCATACAGAATGTATCTCATTTAATCTCGGGCATCTCCAGCTAGGGCCAGGGGGAAATCCTGCCTGAAACCTTGAGACAGGCTGCCAGTCAGTGCTGGCCATGCTGGCCAATGGCCTGCCTCAGTTTGAGGGAGCTGCCTCCGCTTCCAGATAGAGAGATAGACAGCTAGATAAGAAGGTGCACACCCAAGCAATCCACTGAATGCTCATTCCTGCACATGTTTCTATACGAAACCTCATCAGTGACCTTCTATATATCTCCCCACCCTTCACATTGTTTATCTATTTATGTGCATTGGTATGCATTTGTCAGGAAAATATTAATGTCTGGCTTTATGAGTACCACTATCTTTCTAATCATTGCTTTTTATTATTCTTGTTCCGTGCAGCTTCACTGCCGAGCAAAGCCACGGTGGAAGGTGGCGGGGGTGGGGGGTGGAAGGGGAGGAGAAAGGAAAGCAAACACAGTATTATGCCATCATCTGGGGAGCGCGATTGTTTCTGCTGTGTTAATTTACACTAAAATCTATGACCCAGAGCGCCTGATTGATTGCCCAGGGCAGAAAACCAGCCCCTGGCCTAGTTTATTTTGTGAACTGTAGCCTTAGATATTGCTCTGAGCCACAATGATATCGATTTGATATACACTCGATGGTTCTTTATGCTCTCTGGGAAATTTATTGTGCAGAGTCAGGCCTCAGACAGATGGGGAGAAGCGGCTCTTTAAATTGAAGAGGGTTATCATAGTTTGACTCCTGGGTCACTTGGGTTACCCAGTGGCCTGAGCCAGGCTCTGGAGGAGCAAGCCCCGGGGACTCGCTCTCATCAGTTTTGAATGCCAAGCCTCTTCAGTGGGAGCTGAGTTATTGCTAATAGGAACTTGCCTGGGCCTATGACATTTGGATGCCCTATCAGTTAGACATCCCGGCCCTTCCTTTTGTGTCACAGGCTTTTAAATTATGGCCGAGCATCGCACCTTTGCTCTGGACGTTTAGCTCCCGACGACAGTGTGATTATAAAAGGAAGTTGCCTCCGAGGTGGACTGACCCTGGTACAGCTATTATCAGAGGAAAGAGCTACAGCTGTCCATTCTGCACTTCAAATATAAATTAGAAGCCTTGTCATTTGGCCTTCAATTGCCAGAACACGGTTACCATCATGTTTCCGTACGGCAGAAATTCAGTGCCCTTTGGCTGCCGACGGAAATAAAGCTTAGGATGCAATTCTGGTGCTGATGGCGTCGGCTGCTTTTTCCTATTAGGGAAAGTGGCGCTCGTGGGGGAATGGGCAGAAGGGAGTGCGCATTCTTCAAAGGCAGCATGTAGGAGATAAAACACAGGACAGAAAATCAACCTTCCCTTTTGCAGACATGACAAGGTTTCGCTTTCACGGCGTGGCACTGGGATGCGGTCGGGAGTTTCCTGCTGGGAATCACACTGGAGCTATTCCGGATAATCCGCTTCCATGGTGCAGTGGTAACTACTCCCAACTTAGGCCCCTGGGGGTGGGGATCCAGGTCCCCCACCCCCATGCTTTGAGGCAAGCAGGCAATCCGTCCATTAGCAAAAACATTGGCCACACATGTTTGTCAAGGAAGCAACCATTCTTAACTGTCCCTAGGAAGGGGGCTAATAAATTGAGATGATTTGATCATCTCGCGAACAGATGTGATCTTAAAGACAATGTGACGCTACTGTTTGCACTCTGCCTTTTTTGTGATAGAGAAAGTCTCCGCCGGAATGCATTGCGCTGCAATCTAAAACGTTGCAGTACAGATTGGTTCGGTAGCACCGAGCAGGCATAAGCAATTCAAGGACCTATGCGAATGTTTCTTTTGACTGCGGGTGGCACTTGAATTAGAATGGCAGGGGCCCCTGTGCCCATCAAATCATTTGATTTTGTATAGATCGAGTACCTGGCATCTAGCCAAAGAGATTTAGTTAATTGGTAGGCTGAGTTAGGCACTTCTCCTCTAAAATTATTCCAGGGTGAGTTACACATCTCATATGGACACTGTAGATATCCATAATATATCAATATTATAGATTTAGATACATAGATAGATTGGCAGAAAAAGGGTTATTTGAAGCAATGCCTTGCTCCTAACCAGCCCTAAGATTGTCTGCTGAGACCCTTCCCAGGTAAGTCCCTCGAAAAGAAGCTGTGTGATGATGGCTTGAAGAAAGGCCTTTTCAGTGGTAGCACCCCCTCTTTGGAGCATGCTGCTCAAGGAGG
This sequence comes from Varanus salvator macromaculatus, assembly GCA_023646645.1. Taxonomy (NCBI): domain Eukaryota; kingdom Metazoa; phylum Chordata; class Lepidosauria; order Squamata; family Varanidae; genus Varanus; species Varanus salvator. The sequence goes on from JAIXND010000773.1 coordinate 18,781,467, forward strand.
TGCGTCTGGCGCCATCTTTGTTTTCTTTTCAGCACCAGGCAAAAGCCCTTTTATTTTCCACATACTTTAACAGAGGAGATTCGTTTTAATTGTGTTTTAATTAATGCTATGCTGTATATTAATTCTCTTAGGGTCACTGTGGGTTGTCGGGTTTTTTGCTGTATTGGTCTTAATGTCTATTGTTTGTTTAAGTTTGATTATTGTTATTTTATATGCCATTTAGAATTTGTAAACTGCCCAGAGAGTCCAATGGTTATGAAGTGTGATAAATAAATAGATAAATAAATAATTTTCTTTTAAAAAAATGTAAAGACAGTAAACCCAATGTGGTCAGCGTCCCTGAAATTTATGTCAAAATAAGTGTGTGTGTGTGTGTGTGTGTGTTTTAAGATGCCACAAGTCTCCTTGCTTTTCAGGAAGCCTGGGATATAGAATACTGTTTTCCTGGTGTTTAAAAAAAAGCCACTTAGGTGCCAGCTATATGTCTCACTTCTGACTAAGGTGACACTTGGAGAAAGACCCCAACAGAGGGCCCAGGGGTGTGGGGGATTTCTGTTGCCCCCAAGAGAAGCAGAGCAGCAGAGTGAAACCCTCACGTTTCTTGCTCAGTGTCTTGTTCTCCAAATTTGAAGCTAGTGATGTGTAGATCAAACAGTTCTCCTTGTGATTCACATCCATTTTATTTATGAACATTCACCATTATTTTTCTTAACATATGCATTCAATGTACAGTTTTGTACACAAAATATGCGTTATTGTATGTGACTTTCCCCAAGATCTGTTGCTGGATGATGGCTGCACCTCACATCTTAGGGTACTGCATAATCAAAAGAATGACTATGTTCCAATTTGTGTATTATGCTGGGAATTATGGATTAATTTGGTTTGCGTAAAAATGTGTATCAAAGGCATTTTTCTGCACCCTTAGGAAGGACTAATCTATCCAAATTCCTCAGAAGTTTCTCCTACACAGGAAAACTTAATTGTAAATTTATGTTGTTATTGTTTGCCACTTAGACAGCCCCGTTGGGTTATTCAGAGGCCTATAAATCTAAAAATAAATAAATAAATAAAACATCCACTGTTGTTGAATTTTAGTAGGAAAAACACATTGGCATTGGCTCTGCATGTTTGTTTTCAGCAAGACAATTTTCAAGATCTCACCATTTCTGGTAAAAAGGAAAGGACAGCAGAGTACAGGTTCTCTACTGACTTAAATTAATGTTTTCTGGGACAAATGCTTATTATTACTATTTCGATTTATATCCTGCCTTTTTCCTACGAAGGGCTCAAGGCAGCTTACATCTCCTCCTCCATCTTATCCCCACAACAACCACCCTGTGAGGTAGGTTGGGCTGAGAGTCTGTGACTGACCCAAAGTCACCCAGTTGGCTCCATGGCTGAGCGGGGACTAGAACCCAGATCGTCTGAGTCCCAGTCCCATGCTCTTAACCACTACACCACACTGGCTCTCCTAGTCTGAGTCCCAGTCCCATGCTCTTCACCACGACACCACACTGGCCACACTGGCTTAGAATCTCCATGAGACATCTTGTTAGTCTTACCTGAACATTTTCTCCTTCCTTTGCAAATCCACAAATATTTGACCAGTTTCTTTTCAGAATTTCACTTTTCTATCTCCTTCCGTGTGAGGAAAGAAATGACCCGCTGTTTATCTGTTCAGTAGCTTCACAGGCATTCCCACAAGTACTGTGAACACAACATCCATAGCCCCAATCACTTAGATGTAGGCTGCCCCTTTCCTTTCCTTCTTTTCCATGCAAAATGCTGCACCAGTACAAAAGTCTGTGCATGGGAGTTCCGTGCATGTTTTGTGTGCTTTGTATCAGAGCAAATGCATTTACCACTCTGTTCTATATGTGATTAATTGTATCCACTAATTCTTTTCCCACCAGGCCTGCACAGAAGCATCGAGAGCTCATTCAGTTCCCACTTTATTTTAAACTAGTGGATGGTGAATAGAAGCATTCTGACATCCTACATATGCTACCCGTCAGCCTAAACCCCCAAAGTTCTCATTCCACGGGATCCGTCTGATGCACCAAGGAAGAGAAATAAATTTAAGATACCTTCTTCCATTTAAATGCTTGTTCTAATTTTGCTGGGCACATCTTTGCCTCCATTTCTCCAATAATTTCAATTTAAATCTTCATTTAGAATGAGATTTTTCTTCCAAGGGGGACTTCCCCTCCCCTTTTTATCTTCAGGGACAACTTAGCACTCTGCAGCGGCAAACACAGAAGTCCTTCCGTATATTATGATTAATGGAGTGTAAGACGCTCCCTCTCACCAGCAATGCAGAATCAAAGGAAGCGAGCCCATAAGTAGAATTTAAATTCAATACACATTAGAATCTTAGGGCTCAATTCAAAGTGACTCTAAAGGAAGTAATTAGGTCCTCAGTAAGAAACAACTTTCTTTAAGAAGGCCTTGCTCAAAGGCTCCATTTAAAGTCCTTGGCGATCGTTTCGGGTTTTGCTCTCTTTATTTAACAGGGAAAGCCTGAAGTTTTTGAAGATTTGGGGGAATCTGTGTTAAGAGTCTTAATTTTTAAGTCTTCTTTAAAAGCAATGGCATAATTGAAACTTTCCTTCTGATTGGATACCGAAACCGTATTATATTCACATGCATTTGTACATCCACTTCGGAGATTTGAAAGGACATGGGAAGTATATGGTGAAAGTGAAGCTTTGCAAAGGGAACTCAGAAAGCTGATTGGGAAGGATGATTGAAACATTGCTGAGCCTGAGATGTCACGGCGCTTCTGCTCCCTTCAGTGGCTCAGGGTCCAATGATCCCATGGCGCTCGGTGTCAAAATGCCTCATTAGTTTAAAGGGTGATTAGAATCAGGCCCACAGCAGCAGATTCCCAAAGACTAGACTGTACTATTTTATGAGCAAAAATGGTGTTACATGGGAGGCGAGCTGGGGAAAATACGACACTAACTAAAAACAACAAGGCCAATTCAAGTTATCCTTGGTACTTAAGCAGGCATATATGATAAAGGATAGAGTCCGATGGAATGTTCTTTCTTTATTTATTAGAGTCATGTCCTGCCCATTGTTTTTTTTTTTTAAGAACTCTAAACTGTGTTCATCCTTCTCTTCTTGCTCTCACTCTTATCCCTACAATGACAACCCTGTGAAATAAGTTGGGCGGAGAGTCCATGATTGGTCCAAAGTTACCCAGATGCCTCCATGGATGAGCGGGGATTAGAACCTCACTCTTAACCACTGCATCACACTGGCTGCCCCATTAGGGGCACCAGGCGAGCCTGTATGGGAGCCATCTCCATCCTTCACATGCAATTGCAATACTGCTCCCTCACTTTTGTCCAAGACTGATGGGAGTTGTTATCCAGTATTATCTACAGGGCCACACCTTCCAAATTCCTAATCTAAATGCACAATTCTTGTCTAGGATCAAGCTTGGGAGGAAAAATAGTTTGGCTTCTCTCCAAGCTCTAGGTTTCCATCTGGTGTCCCAACCTTGTCTGCCCTGGCATACTTGCACTTAAAATCCTGTGGGAGGAACAGCTTATGGGATGGTTTGAAGATGCAATGCAGTGGGCTGTTAAGGGTTAAGTGCACCTCCCTTCATTATTTCTGTGGTTCAAATCACCTTTTCTAAAAATTAAAAAGGTGCACTAGATCCAATTATATGGATTTGTAGATAATGTGAAGTAAGTGGCGTTTGGTGCTATCCTAAAATGATCTCAAGGAAAACATCATTACAGCAATGCTTCCGGACTCCCTTCTCCCAAGATCGGGCACTGCAAGCGGGAATGGCTCTCCCAGAGCTGCTGTTGCGTGTCCTCTGCAAAGGAGCGCTCAATCTTCTGAGCTCTTGGAGGGAAAGATTAGACGTCTCCTTTCTCCTCAGTCTCCTCTCACTCCCTGCAGCCTTGCACCATCTGCCCCATAACCAATAACCTCCCTCCTCAAAAACAAAACTTGAAGGATATGAGGTGAGACGCAGAAATAACCAGATTGCGCTTAGGGCTTCCCTGGAAAATCATCTGGAGGTCGGCTAGACATACAACATAGAACTTTATCTCCTCCCACACGCCCTCTCAAAGCCCCGACCAGCTAAGTACATCCTATGAATAGCCCAGTGAGTATTCGAACGACACTCGCTACATGTGTCACCAGGCTAAGACCTTTTATTTAAACAATATTTTAACAATGTTTAATATTATCTATAGGTTTTAATTTCCAGCCAGAATGAATCGGGGTTTTTAATTTGTGTAATTTCTATTTTTTGTATTTGCATTGGGCACTATGTTGTCTGTTTATGTTTATTTATGTAAGCCGTCCCGAGGCGTTAAGCGATGGGACGGCATATAAAAATGCCAAATAAAATAAATAAATTGAACAGCGGATCACCATCATACTCCCGTGCATAATGCTTTTTCCATAAAGCAGTTTTTGAGTGGAAAATACATTCCTGTCCTCGATCCTCCTCCTTATTCAGGATACAGGAATCCAGTTTCCAGCTGGACATCAGGAAGAACTTCCTGACTGTTAGAGCAGTTGTTAATGAGGTGGTGGGCTCTCCCACACTGGGGACATTCAAAATGCAACTGGGCAGCCATCTGAGAGGGATGCTTGAACTTGGAGGCTTGCATTGAGCAGGAGTTGGACTCGATGGCCCTCTTCCAATGCTAAGATTCCACAATTCCACGATTCTATCATTCCAAGCCAGGATGTGAAAAGGTTCAGCTCGATAAAGGAAGCCGCAGCCTTGAACTTGCAGGAGCAGAGCAGGACTGCCATGGGTAGGGCCTTTAGGAGGGCTTTTGGTTCATAGAGTCTCCATAGGCCCAAGGTGAGTTGGCCACACGTAATAGCACAAGAATGAGCCAGAAAACTCTTTGGACTGTCTTTTGCTGCCAAGGAAAGGCCTTCCGGGGCCTGTCCTTTGGCCATGGAAGCTCCGCACCAACTTTCCTTCATTTCTAGGAAGACAAGACTTTGATTCACTTGGGGAATATGAAGATCAGCTTAGGGAGGAGAAGCAATAGCCAAAAGAGTGGGTGGAGAGAATTTGACTTTGCATACTGAGCACTCAAGAAACCCCTCAAGGTTTTTTTGGGTATTGGCCATTTATTACTTTATCGTGTTGTTGTTCTGGTTCTTTTATTTATTTGGTTTAATACTGTCTTTCAGGCAATGCTTGGATAGTCATTTTTTTCCCAGAATGAGCAACTCTGTTGCTTGACTCACCAACTGAAATGACATTGGTTGGCAATATGAGCTGCCTCTTGATAGGCAGGGCTGGTGTCAAGGTTGTGGGAATGACCTTCTACTCTTGCCTGGTCAACAAAGCAGTAACATCCACTTACTGCCCCTCGGATCCAACCAACTGATTTCAGGGACCCTGCTGGGTTGGAGAACACAAACTCCAGGTATGGGTTTGCTGCCCGATCCCCTAGCTTTGTTCCTAGTGTTTCTCTGAAAAGTGCTGGAAGGAAACTTAGGAAGCGAGTTCAAATGGTCAGGATCCGAGGATCAGCTGCAGTCTCCGCATTCTGTCACTTTTATGCGGATCTCCAGACACCCTCAAACCTGCTCCCCATCTGGGTTATCTAAGCAGTCTCTCCTAATTTCCTTCTTTCCTTTCTTTTCCAGATTGAATCATTAAGCCCTCTCCAGACAGAAGGAAATATTCAGCCGCGGCTTTCTGATTTTGTTTTTACCCCCAAAATGCACATTGCGCTAAGCGGATTGACTTAATGCGCACAAACCTTAGAAGCTGCTGTGATATTATGTGAGAGGCTTCCTCCTTTTCTATAACGTCATGAAGAAACCTCAGTGTCTTTCTGAAACCCACAACCATTTAACAGAAAACACTCCGCATACCCATGACTGCAGTGTCAGCATGAGGTTAACACATGCTTCCGAAAAGCCTTCCCCCTTTGTTTTTAATAAAAGCTTGAGGTCATGACTTTGAAAAACGCTCTTGGCGTGGCTGCTGTAAGCTCTTTTTCTTACATGGAGACCTTTGCATGCCACTTGATTAACATTTTTGATGAAAGGGCAGCTTCAAAAATGCTGAAACTTTCTCTTGGGCTATGGATAGTAATATTCTGCTCCCAAATGCATCAGGAATATACAAGCACTAACCCTATAAATGTATGGGATCAATTGTACTCTATATGACTTTGCAAATGCAGAAGAAAAGGCCTGGTGTTAGTCAAACGATTCAGGTTTCAGAATCAGGCCACACATTTCTTGGCTGTTTCTGAGCAGTCTCAGTACCAAAGAGACACCGTGTTGAGGCATTGTCAGTTCCTCATTCATTCATTCATTCATTCATGTCTGTCTTGTTTTAGATGGGAAGTCATAGTGCATCCTGCATTTCTTTTGCCGATGCCTTCGATCCTCCACAGTGCTCTCTGTTCTGAAATTGCGGCATAATTTATTTTCATCACTAGCTGGTTTGCATTGTTCCACACCACTCAGGCAAATCACCCACAAGTAGTCGCAATGCACACAGGGGATGTGGAGGTGCTGATTTGAATATGTGACCTCCAGTCAGTCACGTGATCGGGGATTGCAGTAGCTCATGTGAACCCTCTCATCATGGGTTAATCCAGGGTTAAACAACCCACACTTCTGCCCACTGGTAACTGAGGGTCAAGTGTGCATTTAACCTTCGATATCTCACTGTGTCATGCAAATTGGGTCACCAGTATAATATTCTTGGAGGCCCTCATGGCTGCTGCTCATTTTGCACAATTTCCCAGAGGGTTCTGGCAAGGAGAACACCTGGGAATACTGTAGCCTGAGGCCATTCTTAAGGAGCCATGGGAGCCATGGGAAATATAGTTTCTACGGTTCTCAATACTTAGCATGCAAAGAGCCAATGACTTACCCAAGGCCTCCACTACCTCCTATCATACATCACAAGACTCACCAAAAGAAGCAAGGGAGGTGGCAGAATTGATCATCCTCCAGTTAGGAATAAATGTGAGAGCATTCTGTCATTCCTGCTGTCTTTGCTCCTTTTGATGAATCATATGATAAGTGATAAGAGTTAGACCATGTCACTCTTATCTGGCTTTTTCTTAATACTAGTCTAGAGATTTCACTCCCTGCTGAAAGCAAAGAGATGTGTTCTATGATTTTTCATAGGATGTTTACTTCCTCTCCTTTACTTTTTTGTGAGGACTTTCTTTTTTGAACAGCTTGCCTCCTGCGGCACTGGCAAGAGGATGCTCTGCGAGGTAAATTGAATTGCTTCTTTCATTAGAAGCAAAGTTGAACACAGCCATTTCAAATGCAGGTAAACATCACGTTGACATCTCAGCCGATCACGGAAACCTAGCGATTCCAGTGCAATCAGGAGTGAAGCTTTTTTCAGATGCCAGTTTGTTTTGCAAATTGTTCCTGGTACAAGGAAGGTCAATAACAAGTATTGCTTCTCGTGGTGACTTATGGTTAGGAGCTACCTGAGTTCAGGCCAGGTAATCCCCATCTGCAAAAGATTATTTGCCCAGTGTGACACCCGTGTTCTTTGAACTCATTGGTGCAGTTCTATAATGTTCAGGTCATCCATCAGGTTCCATTTATACTGAGGTTTGGCTGTAGTTTGGCTGGTGCAGATGGATTTCCTCAGTCCATCTTCTCTGGCTACACTTTAATCAGGAAAAGTTAGTGGCGTTGGGAGGAAGGTACCATTGTGCAAGACCTGGTGGTGGATTTGTGCGTACAGCTGGATCACGAAATATGGAAAAAAATGGCACCCACATCTTGGATGCACACCCTAGTGCGAGCAGAAAGCAGAATCTCATCTGGAACCAAAGCATACCCTTGCTTAGGGATGTGTGAGGACTCCCTTTGCGGTGGGAAGCTCTCAGATTCCCAGGTGTAGCTCTGGATTCCTGGTGAACATGTCCAGCATGCTCACAAATAGGGCTTCTCTGGGGTCCACAGCACCCACTGACAGCAGCGAAGGGGGAGAAGGTTGGGAACTGGGAAGGTGCTTGGAATGCTCACTTGCAGTCCCCCACTTCTGGGGCCGCTCCTGGTGGGGAAGGTTCCCAGCCATGGACTTATTCTTGGCTCAGGCTACTTTCCAGGACAGGGCCAAGCATGACCGGAATTCCACTGGATGCTAGCAGGGTGGATTCCCGAAGGGTTCATCCCAACCCGGTCCATGAAACTTGCAAGGATATCTATCATACACCATGAATATTCCATAGTTGTGTGAGACTATGAGCTGGGAAAGCGGGAAATTTGGTGGAAATAAAAAAAAAAATCCTCACATCCCTGGGATATTCTGGAGGATGTGCCAAGGGAGTGGCAAAAGCAAGCAGCATCTGAAAGCTTGAGATGTTTAATGAAGGCCTTTAAGTGTAGACTTTTCCAATGTCATGCTCTTCAGAAATTTTTGGACAAATGTTTGCAGTACATACATCAGTGAAAGACAGGGTGAATGATTACTGCATACAACATATGGACCTTCATCAGGGCACAACTCTGGGCTGAGTTAGAAGAAATTGCAGTGGAGAAGTCAGTGGCAGGAACTTGTGAAGCATGTGGGGAGGAGAGGTTGTCCTTACCTTCCCCAGCTCACAGGTACATGTTTGTTTGACTGTTTCTAGCCATGCAGGGGGGATTTGGGTGGGTGGGGATTTTCCCTTGCCCTGTGACTCTCCCTAATCATCCTCATGCTTGCAAGACAAATAGAAAACCGGATGGCAAAGTTGCACGCCAAAAACTAAGAGTAACAAGCCATTTGGTCCTATGTGGAAGAAATCAAGCTTCCAAGTTTGCAGCAATGAGAACTGGGGTGTTGCTAGCCTGGACGCTCCCCTGGTGGGTGTTCTCAGCTAATAAGGTGGGTTCTCCAGGTGAAAGATGGCAAGCTGGAAGGAGAAACATAGTTGTGGGAAGGGTTGGGATGCAGAAGATGCCTTCCCTGTGCAGGACAGACTCTCTGGACCCCTCCGCTTGAGGCTCTGCACCAGTGCAGACTGAATTTATGCCATTGGCTGACCCTGATGGCCCCAGCTTTCCAGGAGGAAGCCTGATAGGTCTTTAGGTTTCCTTGTATGTCCTTTCGGGAGGAGCTCAGAGATATTCCAGACATAAGTCGCACTCATGTACAGGTAAGCAGGTTCTTGTGCACATCCACTTGTGAGACAGGTGATTGACGCGGGTTTCAGCATCCCAGAAAATAGTGTAAGTCAGCTGCCCTCAACCTGATGCCCCCGAGATGTGTTGGACTCCATCTCCCAGCATCCCCATGCATCACTGCTGGCCAGGGGGTGCTGGGAGATGGAGTTCAAACACATGTGGTTGGGAAAGGGAGCGCAAGTGTAGAAGAGGGGCAAGCAGGAAATGTTTGAGAAACCTTGAACTAGGATGCATTTGCCACTGAAAAGGTGAAAAAAAACCAAACTCAGAAGGGCTGGCAGAAGACCAGTCAAGCGAATGGAAATTTTGCATAAGCTGAACACCATTGTTAACATACCTTCTTTGCAGAAGACTTGTAATATTATGTTTCACCCCTCTAAAACCTGCACATTCCTACTTGTTTCCCTGGGGGGAAACTGAATGGCTTAATTCAAAGGCTATTTTTTTAAAAAAAAATAATTTATATAACCCTAATCTTCTTTATTATTTTTAAATACCTCGGTCTGAAACTAAAAATATTGATGACCTAATACATTTTCAGAAAGGGCACAAAGCCATCTTTATGGCACTTACATCACTATGTAATGTGCTATTTGCAATTTGTATGTAGTAAAACTAATTAAAAAGATATATTTCTCTTAGTGGGAGTTCACAGCACCCCAGCTTGAGGTGAAAAACTATTAAATGTCCCAAAGTCCTTGCTTTATATGCTGCTTTCACATGTTCTAATTTTTTTGCTCAGATGGTGGTTTTGATCATATTTGGAGTATTTCTGAATTTGGCCTATGGAGCAGCAATTTTTCAACACTGTTTGTGGTGTAAGTGTCCAGGGGGTTTAGTAACCCTGTCTTATAAACCATTTCCTTCTTCTTGCCACTCGCCTGTTTCCATCTATACAGCCACTAACAAGAATTAAATTGTGAAGGAAAACAAAGTCAAACAAAAGGTGAAAATGATATCAAGGAAATTAAATTTGCGTTTGCTAAAATAATTGGAGGGGGAGATCCGCCCCCACTCCAGTTATTAATGTCTCTGTGAAAATAACATGGAAACAGAATAGCTTGGCTGGCTTAGCAATTAGATTTAAAAAGCAAATGTTGCATCAATGCGATGCTTGCCAACCATTTGGTCCCAGGCGAGCATCTTCTCACCGGCTCTCACTTCCTCTCTAGCCCCAACATTTTGGACCAATAACACAATCGACCCTGCCCACCGTCACATGAAGGCAGATTTTGCGTTCAAGATTTGGAGAGAAAGGCAGCGACGATTTCAAAGGGGGTGTGGAAAACTGCTGGAGCAAAAGGGAAATGCTCCCAATCCGCTGTTGGTGGGAGAAGAGCCAGATTCAATCTTCGCCACCCCAATTTGCTGTTGGTGCATATATTCAGCTATCGGGCAGTATAAAACTGAAATAAATGAACACACACACACACAGAGAGAGAGAGAGAGAGAGAGAGAGAGAGAGAGAGAGAGAGAGAGA
>JAIXND010000773.1:18792121-18828184 GCA_023646645.1 Varanus salvator macromaculatus
AGAGAGAGAGAGAGAGAGAGAGAGAGAGAGAGAGAGAGAGAGAGAGATGGATTTGCATTCATTTTCATTTGAAAGACAACTCTTTGGGCACGTCACAAACACAGCAAACCATGAGTAGAAAGCAGATTTGTTTTATAATTGTTCTCACCAAGTGTTTATTTTAGCATTTTGGTTCTTTTAAACTATGTTTAGCTGCCTTGAGCACCCTTTTTTGGTGGAAAGTTGGAGTATCAATACAGTTCATATTCTTCCTTTAGTCCCACGGAAGCGGTGTATGAATGGCTTCTCAAAATTCTCTGCTTCAGGGAGCTCCACACGGGGCTGCCCTTGAAGACCATTCAGAAGCTGTGGCTTGTACAAATTGTGGCAACCAAAGCAACACCTAAGATTGAGTCTGGCCCACTGACACTGGCAGCCGGTTGACTTCTCAGCCTGATTCAAGGTGCCCTGCAAGGCTCGGCGCTCCGGTACCTATCTATTTTGTTTATTTAAAGTGTTTTTGCACCTTTCCTTTAGCCAAGCAGCTTTCAGGATGGTTTACAAGACAGAATGCGTCTTCCAGTGATGATTGACCCTTATCTACCCAGAGACTGCCCTTAGATAATAGCACAATTTGGAGCTAAGGATAATATAATATAATTTATAATAAGAGAGAATATAATAAGAATATTATATATATAATATAATATACTAAGATCATGGCATCCGGTCCTCTCACTTCCTGGCAAATAGATGGGGAAGAAATGGAGGTAGTGACAGATTTTATTTTCCTGGGCTCCAAGATCACCGCAGACGGGGACTGCAGCCAAGAAATTAAAAGACGCTTGCTCCTGGGGAGGAAAGCTTTGGCAAATCTAGACAGCATACTAAAAAGCAGAGACATCACCCTGCCAACAAAAGTGTGTATAGTCAAGGCTATGGTTTTCCCAGTTGCAATGTATGGCTGCGAAAGCTGGACAATAAGGAAGGCCGAGCGCAAAAGGATTGAGGCCTTTGAGTTGTGGTGCTGGAGAAGACTCCTGCGAGTCCCTTGGACCGCAAGGCGATCAAACCGGTCAGTCCTAGAGATCAACCCTGACTGCTCTTTAGAAGGCCAGATAGTGAAGATGAAACTCAAATACTTTGGCCACCTAATGAGAAGGAAGGACTCCCTGGAGAAGAGCCCAATGCTGGGAACAATAGATGGCAAAAGAAGAAGGGGACGGCAGAGGATGAGGTGGCTGGATGGAGTCACTGAGGCGGTTGGTGTGAGCTTGAGTGGACTCCGGGAGAAGGTGGAGGACAGGAGGGCCTGGAGGAATGTTGTGCATGGGGTCGCGATGGGTCGGACACGACTTCGCGACTAACAACAACAATATAATATAATATAATATATCTTATTATAAGATATATTAAGAGAGCCAGTGTGGTGTCGTGGTTAAGAGCATGGGACTGGGACTCAGAGGATCTGGGTTCAAGTCCCCGCTCGGCCATGGAGACAACTGGGTGACTTTGGGCCAGTCACAGACTCTCAGCCCAACCTACCTCACAGGGTTGTTGTGGAGATAAGATGGAGGAGGAGATGTCAGCTGCCTTGAGCCCTTTGTAGGAAAAAGGCATGATATCAATCAATCAATCAATCAATCATATAATAAGGCTGCATTTAGAAATGTCTGTGTGTGCTTTATGTTATCCTTGTTATTGTAATTAGTTGGCTATATTTATGTTGTAATGAGTGGATTGTTAAATTATATATATATATATATATATATATATATATATATATATATATATGGCTATGTGGCATTTAACAGCTCCACACAACCTATGTGTGGACTGGGTTATATCAGTTGTTTTCAATAGGCTTAACTGTATTAACATTTTTTACTGCAAGTTGCTTGATTTAGGCTTTAAAATATCTGTAGTGAAATTTGATGGGCTTTTGTTGTTACTTGTATGTTATGAATTGTAAACCGCTCAGGGAACCAACAAAGGGTCAGAATAATGCAGGGCTTACTGAATGGGTAAGGCATGGGTGGCCCTCCAGAAGACGTTGGCCTTCAACACCCATAGCCCTAGTCATCACAGCCTATGGGGAGGGATCATGGAAGCTGCAGGGTAAGCACATTCCGAAAGCTGCCCATTCCCCATCCCTGGTTTATGGGATTCCATTGAAGCACCTCCTCTAGGATCCAAGAAGAGGTTGCATTGCATCAAATGGTATAGAAGTATCACAAAGACACAAAGCTTATAAATAAATAAATAAATAATCAGAAGCCAGTCTGAGTTGCAGAACCTCCTTGAACTTGGACAGCTTCCTTGCTCCCAAGTTTTCCTTCTTTCTTGACCCTTAAACAGCTCTCTTGAACTTTAAACCTAATCCTCATGGATATTTGCATGGTTCTGAGTTATGACCAAGTTGCAGGTTTCGTGTTTCCATTTTTGTTCTACAGAGTGTAGCCAGCATTTGGGGAGGGGGGTGTTGGATACTGATATACGATGAATAGGCTAAAAATGAATCTTTGTGATGTGCTGGCATGGATAGTTGGGGCATCTGTGCTTGAGGAGGTGGAATTCTCCACCTCCCACCTTTCACAACACTCCCTCCAGAGAATCAGGATTCCCTTGAATGGGGTGAGCCATGGTGAGCATCCCTAGTCAGGTGGAAGGAACTTCCCTGAGTGGAGCTCTTTCTCGTGCCAAAGATCCCTTCCTCCCATGGAAGCAGATCCTGGCTCCAACCTGTGACATCTTATTTCTCACATTAATGGAAGGGAAGAGACAAGGCAAGACAGTTCTCTGCCTGAAGTTGTCTATTACCTCCAGTTGCCTCTTGATCATGGAGAGAACAACAAAGAGGTTGGGGTAGTAAAGAATGGATGAGAACATGCACCACTGCATGGAGTTGGGCCTCATTTCCCAAGAGTAGTGAGATGATGGGGTTGAGCCAAATGTTGCAGCCAAGAGACATTTCATGAGGGTGTTTGAAGGAAGAGGCTGGGGGAGGCATCTAGGCATTACAGAGATTAAAGAACGATCACTGGAAGGGGGAGAAGACTTGTGAGGGTCATCGGGCCGAACTTCTGAGGAACACTGGAGTGTTGTGACTGTTTGGCCCTCATCTGGTTAACCTTGCCATCAGTTTGTACAAACATTTTTCACTTTGTATTCTTCATGTGGCTGAGCTCCATTCTGAGGACTGCTGTCTTTTCAGATTACCAAGCAAAGGAAAAGCAGTGTCTTGATTAATCATCTATAATTAACTACACAGGGAGGAGCTGTCCCTTTAATGTAGCAAATGAAGGCCTGATGAGATCTGCTATTTAAACTAGACAAATTTCAAAGCAGAAACAGGCTGCGCGCTCTTCATGCTTAGGGTCATTAGTCATTTAAATGCATCATTGTTGGATGTCATCATCCTTGCGGACTCTTCACTCTTCGCCAACCTTGTGGAGCCCTGCAGCAAGCCTGGTCTTTGCTAACAGCCAGCTGGGCTTTGGATTAGTCCGGATGGGTCACTTGCTAGGCATGGCATTGCTCTTCAGTAGGGCTGGAGAGCAGACAGCAAGTGCGATCACCCTAACCATGGCTGCAGCAGCTCATGTTCCTTGTCTGAAAGTTACAACATCCACGTGATTACATGCATATATGAAGGGACCGTCACAAATGCCTCTCCATCCATAGAATTTTTATAGTCTCTTATGTGCCATAATTGTCAGAGGATCCAATTCACACAACAAGTTACCAGTAAAGAATTGGGGTGAGATAGTCACATGTGTGGAAACTTGTTCCCTGTTGGAGGATGGCAAGATCCATCAAGTTTGATTCCATGCTGTCAAGTTTTTTCCCACTTGATTTCCATTAAAGTTATTCCTTCCCATTTTGTTGACCATATGCTCTTTTGATTGGGGTTTTATGGCCACATGAAAATTCTCAAGCATTTCAATGTACACTGTATGGGTTGAAATGCATGCAATTTTTAATACACTTCCGCAAAAGCATATACATGTTTGTGCTTTTTGAAATATGGACTTTCTGGTGATTGATCTCCCTGATGTAGGCAGCATGCACTTTCCTCTAAAATCCTCCTTATTGTATGAATATGCATACTTTTGTGTGCATTTTTAGGGGAAGTGTGCATAGCATTTGTACTGCTGCATTCCAGTTCATATGTCATTCATATGAAGGCCTCAACAGTTATAGGTAGCCTATAAATACATGTGTGAATGAATGAATGAATGAATGAATGAATATGTGGACCCATGAATTGTGAATTCAATAAGTTTGTGTCAAAATGTGACAATAATGGAGTTTGCTCCCATTGTAGCCCATGAGCAGCCCGATTCTCCAGAAGAAGGCATCTTTTCAAGTGAAGAGTTGTAAAACAGCTCATAGAACCAGCAGAAGGAAGTCCCTGTTCTCACATGTTACCAGGAAAGCACCCATTGCCAATGGGAGGAAGGGCTGGTATAGCCCAACAGAGGATGGCTTGCGAAGGTCATCGTCAAAGGAATCCAGCATTCTGTCGCAGGCCAAGGTCAGCAGTGAGTCTGTACTTTGGAGATGAATGAAGCTTGAACTTCTCCTGCAGGGAGATCTGTGCTCTACAGTCCAGGATGAAGTTTGGACAGGAGAGTGGAGAATGTTAGGAGGTGGTCTGAATTGCCACCAGGATTTAAGAGCAAGCAAGATAGCAGGACCAGAGGACACGGCAGGAATGGGAGGTGAAGGGCAGTCAGTCCACAGGGCAAACCGGAAGGCAGGGCCAGGGGGAGGGTGGGAGCTGGAAGCAAAAGCCAGACCAGAAATTCAAAGCATGCTTGTTTACTTAGGCTTTCATTTCCCATTCATTAAGCACAGAGCTCTCAGAATGGTGCACAATAAAAGCCTATCAAAAGAATATACCGCGTTAAATGGTATAATACACTATTATACAATATACAATATTAACAATCAATTTAAAATCAGCTATATCAGCAATCAGTTTAAAATCAGGTACACCACTCATAAAGCATCCATCCAACCAATAAAATGAACCAATAAAACCTTTTTATTTAATTGCTGTTTTAAAAATTAATGTTTTATCATTCAGTTGCTTTTTTGTTTTTGTTTTTATATAATTTTATGGAATTTGTTATTGTTTTATTGTTTTTAATTGTACATGCCATGAGCCATCCCGAGATGCTGAGGCATGTGGTGATGGCATATAAATAAATAAAATAATTAAATAAAATTCAGCCAACATAAACAATGATCAAAAATCAAGACAATAAATAACAGTAGTTAAGAACGAATCTGCATGTACCAATACCAATATAGTAAAAGCCAATACAACATGAAGAGTCATATCAACAATCTAAAAGGCAAGAGAAGAAGAAGATTTTAACCTGGTACCAAATCATATACAGCAGTGGTGCCAGTCATATATCCCTGGGGAACTGGTTCCATAAACGGGATGCCACAACCGAGAAGCCCTTGTGGCCCTCTTAACTTTTTTAAAAGGTGGCTCATGGAAATATAGAAACTGAGAAACAGAGTGAGTCAGAAGGGTCCTCCCAGGCCATCTAGTCTGACCCCCTGCTCCAGCCAGTTCCACTCATGACATGAAGAAGAACCTCTGTAGATGATCTTAAGGCCTGAACAGGTGTATACGGGAAGAGATGTTCCTTTAGATATCCAGCCCGAAGCCATTTAGGGCTTTTTATGTTAGTGTGAGCACCTTAATGTGTCCCAGACTTCAGTTGGTAACCAATGCAGATAAAGCACCCGGTTGATAAGTTTTCACCTGCTTTCCTTTGTCAACAGATAAGCTGCCCAGTTTTGTACCAACTGAAGTTTCTGGACTGCTTTCAAGGGCAGCCCCAAGAAGAGTGCATTACAGTAATCTAAACGGGAGGTTACCAGAGTATGGATTGCCATTGCTGGGTTCTGCCTGTCCAGATAGGGATGCAGTTGGTAAATCAACCAAAGCTGATGGAAAGTGCTCCTGCTCACAGATGCCACCTGGGACTCCAGAGACAAATCCAGATCCAGGAGCACCGCCGGGTTCTGCATTCTGTCCTTTAGGGGGAGGGCACCCCCATCTAGAACTGGGTGCATATCATCCCCCTGAACGGATGCTCCCTCTACCAAGAGCACCTCCATCTTGTCCGGATTCTTTTCCAGTTTATTAGCCTCCATCCAGACACCAGTACAATTGGAATGTTTCACAGACAACTCTGGAACTGGGTCTGTGAAGAAGAAGAGATCGCCATGTTGAGGGAATTTCTTAACTTTAAGGAGGTTAGAAGCCACTGGAAAGGAATCTACCAAAAAACAGGGAACGGAAGCTTTGCAGTCCTACAAATGGAAGCTTTGCAGTCCTCCCCTTCCTGGAGATGTCGAGGAGTTTTGTGAGCCTTTGGTTCAGAATGGAAATCCCAGCAGTTGGCATATGGACAACTTGGGCAGGGGATTCGTTTTGGTGAGCTTTTCCCAAAAAAGTGCAGGGAGAGGATCTCCACACCTCCATTACGATGCCAGGGCTCCTTTGCAGTTGGAATATGGATCGTGACATCCAGAAAGATCTCAAAAATTTGGAACTGATTGCATGCATGTGTGAGAATACACACACCTCCACAGTTTGCACCAGACTCCAGTTAGTCTAGCTGAAATAGATGTGTCTTCCCACCCTGTTTAAGCTCAGGGTGGTGTTAGTGTATTTTATTATCTCTATCAAACAGAAGTGCAACACGGACCAGCAGAGAGGTTCTGATCTAGATTATGTTGGTGCTAATCTCACAAGTAATTTTATCAGTGTCAGTTGAGCTGATTCACATTTATGTCAGGGTTACTGATATCAAAATCTGGTAAAAAAAATCTCTCTCCCTCACCCCCTCCTTCTATGCTTTTCTTGGACAGATACATTTGAGAATAGCATTCCGGTTTAGGCTGTCATCAAGGACCTCATTGCAACAAGTAATGAATATTTATCTGCATTATATACTCATTTCATAATTTATTGTGACTGGTAGTTGTTGCTCAAGAAAGGCCTTGTGCTATGAAAGAACGCCAGTTGGGAGCTCAGCGGTATCTGCCAGTTTGTGATAGGTCTAATTTGAGACAGTGATTATTAACGTGCTGACCCAAGTATCAATTTCACAGGATAAAAATTCTCACTAGACTTTGTCTACATAAAGCATTTCTTTTATACTATTTTCCTCTTGAGTCCTGGGTTAATGGGTACATTTCCTCAAACATGAATCTTCTAGCTTGAGAGATCATGTGAAAATAGACACATATCTACAGAATGTATTTTCTTTTTCTTGTAAGCAAGGGCTTGTTTTTGACATTCTGGCTCTCTCTCAAGCAAAGGTCAGTGCCGGAACTTGGAGTGTAGGGTTTGATGTATACTAGCTCTGTACAGTGGCGAGCTTCACGCTTTCACCTTCCCCTCGTCAGAGGGTTAGAAGTATCCACACAAGCCAATTAGGAGTTCATTGGAGTTCTCCCAATTCCATTTCAAAGCTCATCCTGCTCAGATTTTCAGGGTTTTAAAAATTTTTACAAAAAGATTTATGTGCCGTTCTTGAGCAGTTTTACAAATATGTGCATAAATTCAATGCATCTTTGAAATTTACACATTCCTCTCCAAATGTTTGATTGATTGCATATGCATTTTCCAAGAGCATATTCCCTCATGTTCCTTTTTTTTCATATGTGCCTGCTGTCAAGCAAATATTTTGGGGCCTATAAATCATGTAAGCAAGTGTAGAAATACTTGAATTTCAACCCCAGACTGAAATTTTGCAATTTGCATCAGCATTCTATGAGTATTTTATATTTCCCCCGAGGAGAAACATCTAGCTTGAACTGAAATTTTGCTTTAAGTGAAATTGGCAATGAAGGGATGGGATGCAAGGGATACCTAAAGATAAGCCCCACTTTCTAGCAATTTTCTCCTAGAATTCATCAGATGTTTCACCAAAACTGACTTGAGATTTTGATTTATGTGAGGTTTCAGGAACAACTCTAGCTTACAAAGGTGCAAGCAAACCTGCTTTCATCCACATTTCATTTTTCAATAATCTCAAGTTATTTCTGTCCAAATTATGAAGCAATGTGCATATTTTCCTATTTAAAAAACCCTAAACAGAATTTTAGGAGGCCTCTGCAGTGGTCAAATTCAACAGGCATTGATATTCCCAGTATGAGGAAAAAGGAGTTGGGTGCCTTAATTCAGTGCTAAGATGCTTGAAGAGATGAGGATCAAACCCAGACTGTTGAGGGTATGCTTCTCAGCTCAGCAGCACTCAGAAAAATAATCATACAATTTTCAGCATGGCCCATCCAAGATGGCTGCCTGAGGCATGCTGGCAATTGTAGGAACCTCTCTGTCTCTCTCTCTCTCCCCCCCCCCCCACTAAACTTGCATAGGATTGGACTCCAGGGATACAGTGCTATGGCTTCAGATCATCATTTGAAAGCAGGGAATAGAATATTTAGAACCCCAGTTCTGAGCTCCTCTGATGCTAATACCCCCCCGCCACCCGTGTCAGCTGCCTCTCCTAGGTCACGAATCAGCCATGGGGAGGTGGAAAAGGAATGTGCTGGAGGATGTAGAGGGGATGAGGCCGCAGCTGATGGTGTAAGTCCACCCTCCTTCCCTCTGCCTCCATGGCACTTCATCGACACTGCCAAAACTGGCCATCTAGATAAAGTGCAGGGTGTGAAGTGCGGAAGCAGTGAAATTTGGCAGCTTGCACACAACAGAGAAAACGGTGATATGGATGAGCTCAAGAGACCTTTAAAAGCCCACCTGTAATGATGAATCCAGAAGTTTTTATTTTTTCCAGATGTGCATTTTTTTACATCGCAAATTCTTTCTATCCAGAAGGTGAAGAAAATTGCAAGTTTGCAATGTTTGCAACGTTGCAAACTCTTATTTTAAAACGTGGAACCAATTCTCAGCTTTCTCTACTTCTGTGATTGATTTTGATAGCAGTGACTATAGCTTGGGGGACTACGGTAACAATTCACATCTTGAGCCTGCCTAAAGCTCTCTTGGCTTCTTCATGGAGTCAACCATTTGTCTGGTTCTTCTGTATCCATGTAACCTCTGACTACAAAAATGCTCAGCTTAAAGAACTGCTTCCTAAACTGGCCTAAAAGTCAATCTTAGGAACATTCCCAAGAAATACTTAACCATGAATTAATTGTGCTTGATATATATTATTTTGGGTGTTAATTCTAGAAGCAAGGAGAAAGCAGAGAAGTTACATTCTCCTACTGGAGTTCTTTCTTCTTTGTTTGATCGGTAATTTTTTTTTTCCTGTGAGATTCAGACTCCTCTATTTTTCATAGTCTGTATGCACCCATAACAGTAAATATAAATCACAAAATCCTTAAAGGAAGCAGCACGCTTGAGATTAGTCTCCCTTCCCTGTGAATAGTCCACATTCTGACTGTAGGGGGTGCAAGAACTCCATTCTGAGTCCTGTGGATTTGTGAATTGCAGCTGCTCAGACCCAACAGTGGAGAGGATTTTTATCGCCACAACAGACCTGAGCCTTTCTAGCCCTATAAGAATGGTGGGGTGGGGGAGAGAAAGAATCAAATCAGCATGCATTTTGACAGTGTAAGCTGGAAGCCTAAAGTCGGTGCTGTAAGTGAGATTCTCAGGGAAAAAGGAGTCAGGCTCACCCTGCTGAATCCTCCCCACCTCTTCTGGATCTCTAAACCCACGAGTAGTGATTGTAGGGCTCTTATTTTCTTCATGATGTAAATTCACAGACTAGTTTCTTTTCCATTAAAACAAAAATGACAATGTGAGGAAGGAAGTCGAGATTCCCCCACATTCTTGCATGAAACCCTGTAAGCACTGAATGCTGTATTTTCTCTATTTTTGCTGTAAGGGTTTGCCAAGGTGTGCTGTACTATTTGGCTTTTTAACCTCCCATTGCAGCTCATTTTGGAATTAAACACTTTCAGCATCCAGCACTCAAATAAAACCTGGGGTTTTTTGTGCTCTGCAGTTTGCGGATGTGTTTGGATCCATTGGCTTTATGTAAATAATGGAAAATGTATTCAGTTTTTATTGAGAGCAATGCAGCTCCTGTTGGTGACTATGAGAACCAGGAGTTTTGAGCCACCAAGTATTTCAGAAAATATTTACATTCATACTGTTCTTAGCTGCAAATACCTTTGGCTGCTGAGTATAACTGTATATTTGCAGTGAAGGTTCTGAACATGCAACAGGTTTAAAAACATTCTTGACTCAATGGGATAAAAACACTAAATGAATGCGTCAGATATTGGAGAATTAACCGTTGGAAATAATATGCATGGAAGGTGCAAGACTGATTCAGTGGCATCTTGGATGTGCAAAAGTTAAATACTCTAAAAGCATTTAGAGTAAGGGGCATGATTTGCACTCCTTTTGAATAATAATTTGCATGTGACACTCATACAGAGCTCATTCCTTCCCTGTTTTTATTTCAATGACTCAGAGCTTTCTGGAGGTGAATCCAACTTCATGCACATCCCCTTCAGCTGAGAACGTAAAATGATGCCTTCTTTAGTGAAAGGCTCTGCAGTAGTGATTGTGAAAGGATCACGTTCCAGCTTCCATCTGCTTTCAGGCACGGTACATGCATGTTACACTTGGCAGTCCATACTGCAACATACACTTTGCTCTCTGTTCCTCTTACTTCTGTGAACCTCATAGAAGGTACACACTGGCTTTTGGAAGCAGAAGTGGACTCCTTTCAAAAGGATGAGCCATGCCCCACAAAAGTCCATGTGCTTTTGGGATTCACGGAGCCCTCTTCAGGAGGGAGGTTAACGAAAGAGGACAAAGTTCTTTTGAGTATCTTCATCTGCATGCCAAGATGGTGAAGAAGGAAACTGACGGCTACCTAGCTTGGTTAAGACTTTACAAAATCTGGGATTGCACAGAAGCATGGCAGGAAAAGGGATTAATAGACACTCTCCATTTGAGTTCTGTGTGTGTGTGTGTATGAGAGAGAATCTGCTTCTGGCATTAACTTGAACATGTGGGGCATTGACTAATGGGGGCTTTACATCCCTGCTAATTCCTTTCCACCCTGTCAATTCTGTTGCATAAGTGGGAACTTGTACAAGGGAGATATAGCGCTTCCCTGGAGAAGCATCCAAATGAGCAGAAACCTGGAAGGAGGCACGTCAGTGGAATGTCCTTGTGTGAATTCCACCAGCCCACCTCCTTCCAAAAATAAGTGCTCCTGCTTGTTTTGGGTTGGCTGAGAAGGGCTAAATTATCCTTGAATAAGCACTGGGCAGCAGAACATATGGTGTGGGGCATGGGAGGACTGGCTGAGGCACAAGTGCCCCACAGTACACTGGTCATGGGACCTCCTGGAAGGAAGACCCCAGAAGAAACAAAAATGCACCAGTCCTTATATTGGAAAAGCTGGGGACATTCAGAATGGGGACACATGAATATGACTACTGTGGGCTGTCTTCACAACCTGGAGCCATTTTGCTCCCTCTCTTTGGTGAAGCTCTGGCTGAACCCCCAGAAAGTACCAAACACCATGTCCAGCCAGTACGGATTCATTCCCTGGACTTCCAAGGCTCATTCTCAGTTCCAGGGGTCTTTTTCCCACCCCATCATCAGCAAGTACGGCTTCCACATGGGCCTGTGCTGTGAACAGGAGTGCTGAAGTGTATACCTGGAAAGCAGCGGTTTCAGAAAGAGAGAGCCCTCTCCACTTCCCCTGTTTGTAGTCGTGGTATCGCAGAGAGTCATTCCCATGCCTTGGGCAGGCTCTCTTTCCAGGATCCACTCCCCAAAAAAGCACAGAGTGAGTTGCTGGGCACTGGAGCTCTTAGGTGGCGACTGCAAGGAATTCTCACTGTTCAGACTGAGCAGCCCGTGTCTGGAGTAGCTATATAAAAACGTTGGGCAGCTGCTATTCAATGCCCTACAGCTCTGATTTTCCCCTTCACTGCTAGGGGTTTTCTTCCTTTTTGTTCAAATTATTTTTGGTTAATAAAAAAAGAAACCAAAGAAAAAACATGGAGCGACAAAAAGAAAAAATTACCAAGGGGCCTTGTACAAAACTGCTTTCCATTATTCTATGGAATGCGCTCCCCAGAGAGGCTCGCCTGGCGCCGTCGTTATTTGCTTTTCGGCGCCAGGCGAAGACCTTTTTATTTAGACAATATTTTAATAGTTAATGTCTGTTTAATTTATGTTTAATTTATGTATTAATTTAAATTTTTTATTTATATTTTGTTGTATGTTTTTATATGATAACCTGAGATGGGCCAGTTTTTTAAATATGGTATATGTTTTGATAATATATTTTTTAATGTTGTGAGCCGCCCCGAGGCTGCTGCAAGGGGCGGCATAAAAATATTTAAATAAATAAATAAATAAATAAATAAAACTAGATGCAGGAATTTTCACAAAGAAGCCACCATAATCATTACATCATCTAAACTTATAACTACAATTTTACACGATAATGCAAAATTATAAATCATGCTTGTTAAATTGATAATCATTTAACCAATAATAATAGCCAATATTTAATTATTGTAAGTAGCAAAAAACTAATAATTTCACATGAAATTTGCTTTAACATAGACAACAAATAATTCAGGATTCACCTCAAATATAACCACAAACCCAATTACAATAAAAATAATTCCTTCCTCTTTTCTCTTTCTCCTCCTCTATTCTCCTTTTCTTCTCCCCTTCCTTATTTCAGAAAACAATTATACTAATTGAGGCATTTGTACATTGAGCATTAATGATATCCCAAAATTCCATTTTTTTCTTGCAATTATGCATTAAAAATAATAGGCTTTCCATTCATCACCATTGCCAGGAGTTTTCCGTAGATAGGGGTGCAATCCTATGGAGTTCCAATGTCTTTAGAAGGGCATAGGATTCTTCAGACTCTATGCTCCAGCGTCTTGCAAGGTTGGCGCTGGGACTTGAAGGGCAGAGTCCTGGTCCTGCCTCATGGCTGGGACCACCCAGTTTGCAACTGAGCTTCATGAGGGCAAAGGGGGCTTGCTGGGGTGGGCTGGGGAGATGGCTGGGGCCACAGTCCTGCTCGGAGGACTATCAGCATCCCTGCCGCTTCCTAGCACTCAATCGAGAGGGTTGAAAAGAGCTGCTGCAGGGAAATACCTGGCCCGGAGTGTGGTCACAGTTGCAGCCAGTGCATCTCATACTGGCTGCCGATGTGTAGAATGATAATTCTTTTTGTTTTTTTGCAAACTCTCCTAGAGAGTGGGAAGATATGAAGAGAGTTGGTTCTGGGAATGCAATATATTTTATTCATTTGTTTAAAACTTTTTTAGACTGTCCCTTACTGTGATCTTCGGACAGCTTAACAATAGGACAATATAAAACAAAACTCACATCATGGGCTGTGTTGTTTGCCATAAACCCTTGGCAACTTGGTTTATGTTGTTCACTTTACTCTGTTTTCTTGATGTTTTTCCCTTTGTTCAGTATTTTTTTCTATGCAATTGTATATGGTGGAAAAATATGTGTTGTGAGCCATCCTGAGGCTATGCATAGGATGGCATAGAAATGTTTGAAAGAAAGAAAGAAAGAGAGAGAGAGAGAGAGAGAGAGAGAGAGAGATTATTTAAAAAAAATTATTGGGCATCGGATGCATGCAGGTGTGTTTTGGGCTGCAAAGCTCATTAACGGGCTCATTAACGAGCCAAAATGTGCCACTCAGCCTGGTGGGCTTCTCCCACTCAGGCCACGAGGCAAGAGGGCATCTGAGAAAATGCTTTTCAGTTATTTTATTCTGTAAAGAACACATTACAGAATGAGTCACTATCACACTCATTGCCTTTACATCGCAAAGCTTCTGTCCAAGTTGCACAAATAATGTTTTCCTGATTTTCCCTTTGAAAGGTACATTAATCTGATGCATAAGAAGCATTCATCATTATTCATACAGCAGTCTTGCAGATTTATAATTTGCTCATCAATTTGTAATTCTTTTTTTTAAAAAATCAGGCTAAATTCTGCAGAATTATGAGATTTTGAAGAAAAGCCAGATTTATATGTACACTAATATATGGTGACTTGAAGGAGTTTAAATCATTTTTAGGAAATCATTCTCTAAAAGTGAAAGCCTTCCAGAGAGACAAGGAAGCGTGGCCTTTTTCACATGCTCTACAAATGCTGGGATTGTCCCTGAAAATGAGGTAATCATATAATCTTGTGTCCGGGACAAGCGTAAAAATTGTGTGTGGGCAGGTGTGGCTGCTAAGAACCCCACCACAACCTTCAAGTAGGGCAGGCACGGAAAAAATGAACTAACTCAGCCTGAACCATGATAAATATTGCAGTCTGTTGGACTGAGTAGTGTGAATTATGCATTCAGGAATTACACACGTGCCCAATTCAAATGATGGTTTGACCAAGATCCCATTGCTTCAGTCTTTAGCACATGCAAGTCTTCGGGCTTGTGCCCTGAAAGAGGCGCGGCAGCCACGATCTCTGTCCCTTCCTCACCTTTCTCCATATATTTGATCTCCTTCTTGTCTGTCTGGAGAAAGCGGCTGAGAAAGAGGAGGAAGAAAGCTGGCTCGCCAGTGGGAATCTACTCGGGAAGGCAGTGCCGTTAACTTCCAGTCCCAATCCCCATCCTTTCCCCATCTTAGAAAGAAAGGCAGCCAGCAAGGTTCATTTCAGACTGGTTTCCACGCGGTGCTCATGGCTGTAGCCTTTGGGATCCAAGCACCGTAGCGCTGCTGCAACCATGAAGAATCCCATCGCTTCCATGGGATGTCAGGAGACCCTACACATGCCACCCCAATTCTGCATGGCAACAGCGGGGCTCATTAAAATATGCTTTCTAGTTTGCTTTTCTAGTGCCTCTGAAATTCCATCTCGAGCAAAATTCAGATCAGGTCCGAAAGTTCTTCTCAGGGAAGACTATCTCAGGAATGTCGAGAGAAGCGAGAAGATTTCGGGCAACAATGAAGACATTTCTTAGAGGTTCCACATGCCCATGGATTGTGATGCAGTAATGCCGACAGTGCAATTTGGAGACTCCTTCTCAGGTAAAGCATCTCGTGAATTTGAAAAGAAGCTAGATGAACTTTCTAGATAAGACAGTTACAGTTGCTGGGTTGACTCCATGCATTCCTGCTATTCCTATCAAAGAAACAGCTATTTTCTTTGTAGAGATGTATCAGATGAAACATGGGATGAGGATCCACATCAGTTAGAATGCAAAGTAAGCAGGGTAGCCTGAATGTTTAGAAGTCTGAACAATGAAACCTCTTGCTTGGAAAGTGTGCGTGTGTTTTAGAAGCTGTGGACATTTTATAGTATGACAGTGGCACACACATGAATTAAAAAACACAAATTGGGAATACTGAAAATCCAAATTAAATAATTATCTCATTCCTAATCAGGCTTCTTCGGGATATCTGTTCAAATCAATTTAGCTCTGGCACATTTTGAATAACCAGAACCCTGAAACAAATAACATGAAGCACTGTGGATGTGGAAGGGTATATAATACTGCACATGAATCTGTGCTATTGATTTATTTTGAGAATCTTTGCTTATTGATTTTGCATGCAAGAAATGACATATTGCACTCAGAAGCATCTGTCACACTGCATTACAGAATTTCACATATTGATTTTCCTCCTCTAAAAGCAAAGATCTACATATATGTATTTCCCTATATAGTGTTCAGCCAATAGCTGTTATTAATTATATTTTAATCTAATTTATTAAAAGCAGCCTGTACCTCCCGTGAAAACAAAATATTTTAGCAAATGTCAAAAAGGCAAATAAGTTGGAAGTGCTGATGTTAACAATGTATTAGTCTCGAGATGGTTATCGTTCAGGTGGCGAGCTGGGTGTTTTTCTAAGTGTGATTGCATCGCATGGGATCTTATGAAACTTTGGAAGAATGCATTTGAGTTTAACATTCTTTCCCTGTTAGATATCCTGTCAGGAGTGTTTTCCCATAGTGTTGATTAAAGATATATGCAGATTACAGCTTACGTGCAAAGATAAAAAATATAGGACACCGTTCCACCCACAGTTAAGGAGATTTAAGTCCCATAAATTTCAATAGCAAAGATTTAATCATGGGCTTAATTTTTTCCTTCAGATTTGTCTCTTTCCCTTCCTCCAAAATAGTGTGGGTGGTAATATGTGGGGTTCTGTTCCTACTTTTGCAATGGGGAAGATGCCAGGTCTAAGCACTGTTGTGTTTTTTTGAAAATTTGCTTTTTTAAAGAAATCCCTTCTAACTTGGTATCCCTAGATATTTTGAAAGAAAACGTCACTCAGAGCTGATGGTTTCAAGTAAGACAGAGGAAGCAAACCTTTGCTATCCAAGAGAATTTAGGGTTCTTCAGCGTCCCCTTCCCAACTCCAAGTTCCAACCCTTCTCTTCTACCTCTTTGGGAAGGAGTCTTGCTTGCTGCTTCCCAAGACTGCAAATACGGCCTTGGAGGAAAGGAAGACAAGAAGTTCCAGTGGGATATCAAAAATCCTATGGCTTCTCCAGACGTAAGTGGACTCAGAGGTGTGCCTAGAGAGAAACATAAAAGAAGGTACTTTGCTGGCAAAGTACTGAGAATTTGGAAGCCTGGAAGATACATGACTTCCTTCTAAATGTGAACATCTCTCTCTCTCTCTCTCTCTCTCTCTCTCTCTGTGTGTGTGTGTTTAATGCATACACTCATGCAGGATTGGGGCAGAACAGATTTACGAGTGAACATATGTGATTAGTGCCATGGACTGCAAATAGCCTAGTTTGATTCTCCATCCCTAGCCAGACCTCCGCTTCCAAGGCAAACATGAGTTTGGAGCACAAGCAGAGGAGGGGGGGCGGGAACTGGGGGAGTTGCAGGAAAAATGATTGTGTGCATCTCCCTCCACCTGCTAATTCTCCCCTGAAAATGGTTCTATTTCTGAACTTGTGTTATGCTTGTCATTTTTCAAATGTTTTCACTTTCCAGAGTTTTCGTACTTGGTGTACACTACTTAATCTGCTTGAGCTTTCTTCTATGTCCATTTATTTCTACAGGGCTTATAGATGGGCTCTGGAAATGTTAACTAATATTGTATCAAGGATCCCCCTACCCCACAATTGGAAGAGCAGTCTCAGAATGCAGGCGGTTGAATTATGTAAGTCTGTTGGATTTTCACTCTCGGATCCCTGAGAATCGTTGCAGAGAAAGAATGGAGGTGCGAAAAATTGTTCTGCCAGCAACAGCCCCAGAGTTTTGTGGAGTCTGAATAACAGTCACCCTGTAAGAGTCGACCCCAGCACTGCAGTCCTATACATACTTAGGTATGTGAGGGGGTGTCACATGGAGATGGGGAGAGGCCTGTTCTCCCCTGCAGAGGAAGGCAGGACGTGCTCCAAAGGAGCAAAGCTCAGGGAGCCAAGGTTCAATTTGGATGCCAGGAAGCTCTTCCTGACAGTTAGGACCCCGAGGGCGTGGAATGGGCTTCCACGGGAGGTCATTGAGGCCCCATCAGTGAGGGTGTTCAAAGACAGGCTGGACGTGCACATGGTGGGCATGTCGTGAGCGGAGCCGGCTGGTGCCGGAGGTCAGACTAGATGGCCCAGGAGGCCCCTTCTGACTCGCTCTGTTTCTATGTTTCTATGTTTCTATATTTAAACTGGAAAAGTTCCTACAATTCCCAGAATTTTCCACCCAGCCAGCAAAATTCAATGTTTAGTCCTAAATAGGCTTCCAAGTAAGACTGCATGAAATTGCACTGCATTTCCTTTATTTCTTTTTCAGGTTTCCTTGAAAATATGTTTGTTGGTAATTCTGTTTGTAAAATAACTTCTTATCAGGAACTCTGCGAGCATCCCCATCTCATAAGCAACCCCAAAAATCAAAATATCAGTCTTTTTCATTTTTCTGTCTTGCCAACTTCATAGCATCCCTGTAAAATGAACATGCAAACATTTTTGGATGAAGGTGTGCGTATAAATTTGCATACATAAGCATGCTATTCAGTAATACTTCCTATAATTCATTTTCATGCAAATCAATAAATAATACTGATGCATTTGTGATCTTTGTGTATCACTAATTAAGAAAATAGTAAGTCTATTATATCTGTCTTTGTCTATCACTAAGTGGATAATGCAGTAAGTCTAAAACAACTATCATAATTACCCAACATCCAGAAAGTGCTTTAGAAAATGAGTTACTGCCATTGACATACTAAAAGCAGGAGCTTGTCCTCAATCAATTTCACGTAGGTCGACAAAGAAGTGGGTAAGGGGAGCTCTTGAAAATGACACCGGTGGTCATTCCAGGGCCACATTTGGCATGTGCTCAGTTATGTTTGGAAAATGGTCACAGCCCTGAAAGTAATCAACCAATTTAAGCATATGACATAGAATCACAGGATCATGGAAGAGCAGAGTTGGAATGGCCAGAAGCTCTTCGGGTCCAATTCACTGCCGTTGCAGGATGCTCAGGTGCACCATCCCACTAAGATGATAGTTCAGACGCTCTTTTTTTAAAAATAAGTTTTATTTGAAATTATAATCCTAAAACAAAAAACCCCCTACAAACAACATCCATCATCAAAAAACATGGAGCCCGCTGGGTCGGCTCCCACACCCTTCTTTTTCCATTTATAATAACTTTAAAAACATATTTAAATCTATGAGAAGTCCTGTTTCTCTAGCCAATCATTAAAAAAATCCCAAATTTGATAGAAGTTGATAGTTCAGACGCTCTTTGATGTTCCTCCTCGTCTCCAGCAAAGGGGAGCCCACCACTTCCCCAGGCGAGAGTTTCCATGGTCGTGCTGCTCCGACAGTCAGGAAAACCTTCCAGGGGTCTAGTCTAAATCTTTTAACTTTTCCATTATTCTGGCTTCTGCACTGTGGAATGGATGAGAAGAGGTTCTGTCCTTCCTCTCTGAGAGAGTCTTTCCAGGACTCATACAATGTGCAAGTATACAATAGTGAAGTCAGTGTCAGAAGTCACACCAAAGAACAAAACCATCTAAATTAAAGCAAAACTATAGCTTTGGATTATTGTACCACTGAAGTCCCCATGTAGCTATTCCAGTATTGAATATTTCTGAGCCAAATAATTTCTGATCATTTCTTCACTCTTCTTCTTTATTCATATCCTTTATGTTCTGTATTCCTTACAGTATTTTAATTGTATTATTTTATAATATGTCATTATTGATATTTTATTGTAATAGCCTCCCAGAGAGCATTCTGCTAATAGGAGGCTTTTATACAAATTTAATCAATTTAATAATACATAATTTTATTTCAATCCGCCTGCTATTTGCAACAGTGAGGCCAAAAATAGGAGACCTGGCTATATCCTTCTAGTGCAAGAAAAAAGACACATGCTATAAATAGAACCTAGATACAAAGAGAAAGAGCTGTGGGTTTTTGTGCAAAAAATCCAGTTCTGCGAAGGTAAAAGACTTAAAGCCTAAGCCAACATCTGGTTAGCACTTGCATAAAAGCTGTAAGGAAATTGTTGAGCAACAAAACCAGAGCAGAGAAGGGTCTCTCTGCCACTGACAGACGTACGTTTCAAATCATTTTTTAATCTTGCTGTGTAGATTTGTTTTTGTGGCTCTTTTTGCACGAGTTGCAGATGAGCTGTGGATATAGGCGGTAACCCTGCACAAATCCAGAACACTAACAAAATATCTGACCCCTTTTTCCAGGCAGAAATATGCTCAAGAGTGACAGCCTCTGTAAGCACACACATTCTCTAAGTACTGGATGCATTTGCAGCTCTCGCTGCCTAGCTCTTAGCTCATGCATCTTTTTGCCGGAGAGCATCATGCACTAGAGGAAGCCTATGTAAAGGACCATGACTGTCTTCCTTGTGAGCACAACCTGTCTTCATGTGGCCCTCACCAGGAATCGAGCCCCACGTGACCAGTGACATCCCTCTTTGGCATAACCTTCATTTCACAAGCTTTTGAGGGCCTTCTCTCAGTTTGGCTTATTTCTAAGACAGGGCTGTGCATGAGCAAAGTCCATGGATGTGAGAACGATGAATTCTGATGAACTTCACATAATCATAGAATGATAGAACAGTAGAGTTGGAAGGGGCCATGAAGGCCATCTAGTCCAACCCCTGCTGCTGCAGGACACCATGTTACCCCATCCCACTCAGATGACTCTCCAGTTTCTTCTTGAATGTCTCCAGCGTGGGAGAGCCCACCACCTCTCCAGGCAGCTGGTTCCACTGCCGTGTTGCTCTGACAGTGAGGAAGCTCTTCCTGATGTCCAGCCTGAATCTGGGTTGTCGCAACTTGAACTGATTATTCCATGTTCTACACTCTGGCATCAGCAAGAAGAGATCTTGACCTTCCTCTTTGTGGCAGCCTTGGAGGTACTTCTAGAGGGAGATCTTGTCCCCTCTCAGTCTTCTCTTTTCAAGGCTCACTTCATTGCAACCCTGTTCCCAACTCATTTCCTATCCAATGGCCCACAGCTGGCCAAGTCAGGGGGACAGACTGACTTCTGCAAAAAGGCTCAAAACGTTTCCAAAATTTGGAGCCAAGTTCTACCTAGTGCAACTTGCACAGATTGCAAAGTGGTGCATGTGGGGTCAGTTCTCTGCATTTTAGAGCTGTTTATAGGCTGTTCCAAAACTGAAAGACTGCACGACAGCACTACTTGTATCAGATTGACTCAGGGCCAGTACAGCGTGGATGAAACAGAATCTGTGGGATTAAGTCAAGAAAATCTGTTGAATTTGCACCTCCCTGCTAAATTATTCCCAGATCCCTACTTAGGCTTTCCTGGAAGGCCACAACCGTCACTCCTACTTGATTGACCTTGACCACTCATTCCAACCACTCATGCTGCTGTTGCAGCTTATCTTTGGGACATCAGCAAGAAAATGAGTTGGGCCACTTTTATGTTCTTTCTTGGCAGAAGGTCACCTCTGCAGCTGCACTAGCTACACACCATTGATGATCATCTGGGCTTCTCCCGACCCATTTGCTTGGATCGTCCAACACCCTGTATGGAAGACACCACAATTTTGCTAGAAAAAAATGGCATGTGCTCTGGTTCTGATGTCACCAAAATACCACGGAAGAAAAACAAAAGCGGTATAGTCACAAATGTCTAACATTCCTGAGGCTTCCCCATGACTTAAATTAAGGCAGGCCCCTTTTGTGTGTACACACATTTTCAACTCTAAATGTGGAACTTCACGTACGGCATCCACCCGAGTAATGAGGACATGAGGAAAGTCCTCCTTTGGCATGATGTGCATCTGCCCTGCAACCTTGCAAGCGAAGTGGCAAAGGGCATGCCACCCGTACATTCAGCCCGAGCTGGTCACTTGGGGCCGTCCCTCTGTGTGAGCTCGCTAACAGGTTTGCTCAGTTGCTATATGCTCCGCTGTGAGGGAACAAAGGATGGTTATGATGGAGCAGAAGTTCTTGATCCATCCTTTTCCACTGACCAACAACCTGGGAAAGTTGCTCTGATCACTTGTTCTTTCATTTTATGAGATGCAGTTGAAGTCCTCAGGGAATCCACAGTTCTGTCTTCTCTTGCTGCACCTTCTGCTTTCAAGAAGAGCAGGGTTGTGTTGCTTCCATCAGGTTCTGGAAGTCCACAGATGCTTAGTTTTGTTTTGTATCGCATCATCTGCATCACTTGCCAGATGGGTGGGGTGTTTGCAATAGCATAGAGATGGCCATTTTCCACACTGCCTTCTGAGCTCAATATCATTTCACATCCTGTAGAACATGTGATTGCTGAAACCATGTCATTTTTCTGCTTTGCAAATGAAGGCTCTGGAGGAAGGGACTATCCAAAAAGCAAGGTGAGAAAACACAGGGGTTTTAATCCAATGGGGACCAGGCTAAAGCAGGAGTAGTTATGGGAGCAGGTGATGGGTAGCCATGGGATATTCAGCGCCTCCTAGCCAGTTGTCCTGACAGCCCAGAGCAATGCCCTTGTTTCTCATCCCAGAGAATTAACAGCTGAAACCAAATGTCCATCCTCAAGATGCTGTGATTGGAAGTAAACACAGAGAGCCTGGGTGAAGTCAGCTCTGCCATCTTACAGAAATGGCTGTAGCAGGTGAAATTGCTATAAATTCTGTATTTTGATATTTTAGAGCTATGTTTGATGATTTTGCATTTGTCATCTGCATTTTCTGTGAACTGTTAGGCTACTGGGTGGTATAAAAATAGCAACAATAGCAGCAACAGTCTTGTGAGAGGTTTAAAAATGGGTCAAATTGTGTGGAAAAAGCAACAAACAAATGAAATCACCCTTCTGAATCTCTGAGATAGTTTTGAACCCCTGGTACTGCCTCATTGCAGATGACCTGGATCCTCAGTTGCATCACAAAAACATAGAAACAGAGCAAGTCAGAAGGGGCCTCCCGGGCCACCTAGTCTGACCCTCAGCTCCAGCCAGCTCTGCTCATGACATGCCCACCATGTGCAGGTCCAGTCTATCTTTGAACACCTTCACCGATGGGGCCTCAATGACCTCCTGTGGAAGTCCATTCCATGCTCTCAGGGTCCTAACCATCAGGAAGGACTTCCTAGCATCTAAATGGAACCTGGGTTCCCTGAGCTTGGCTCTGTTGGAGTGCATCCTGCCTTCCTCTGCAGGGGAGAACAGGTCTCTCCCCATCTCCATGTGACACCCCCTCACATAACCTGTACGTCACCAACATATCCCCTCTGAGTCTCCTCTTCTCCAGGCTGAAGAGACCCAGTTCCCTCAGTCTCACCTCATACCCCATCCCCTGCAAACCGGCCACCAACCTTGTGGCCCTACGCTGCACTGACTCTAACCTGGCTATATCCTTTCTGTAATGAGGGCCCAAAACTGAGCATGATACTCCAGTTGTGGGAGCACTGGAGTCGTATAGAGTGGCAGTAACACCTCCCTTGATCTAGAAGCCACACTTCTGGCTATGCAACCAAGGGTGGCATTCGCCCTCTTGACCACCGCATCACATGGCTGGCTCATGTTCAGCCTGCAGTCAACCAGTAGCTCGAGGTCCCTTTCACAAGTGCTGCTCTCCAGCCACTTGTCCCCTAACCTGTACTTATGACACCTATTCCTATGCCCCAAGTGCAAGACCTTGCACTTATCCACATTGAGCGCCATCCTGTTGTCTCCTGCCCACTTTCATAGTCTGTCCAAATCCTTTTGGATCTGGAGTACCTGCTCCTCAGTTGTGGCCACTACTCCAGTTGGAAGCAGCCTTAATACCTCCAAAGCAGGCCAATTCACCTTGGCATTGCCCCTAGATTGCATCACATATAGCTGTGGGGTGAAGAACGTGCTCCTTGCCCATGTTCAATTGGTTTCTCCTTTTTCGAACCTTCCAGCATGGCCTCTTTTCATCAAGAAACCATCTTCTAACAGTTAGCTGTCATTGAGGAACCTCACCTGTATATCCCAATCTATTAACATTCCAAGAATCTGGTCAGGTCTTCCTTTTATGCTGACACACAATAGTCCACACTGAAATGTGAGAGCAAACACATAATGCTATTTTTCTGAGTAACAGCCACAAACATTGGAGCCCAGCATTCGGGAAGGTGGAAATAGCTTTGGAGATGAAGGAGCAAGTTTCACACATCTGTACCCGTCACTGTGCATCACTGTGAAATGTGCTAATTAAGCAGCCATTCGGAAGAGTCGATCTGCAGTACAGGTAGCGGTGACCAGTGGTGGATGCGGCAGGAAGTCGGCCACCGTTCACAGCTGGAAGATATTTGCTTTGGCTCTGAATGCATCTTTACCTAACCTAGCAGAATGAATGGAGGGAATGCTCACAGCCAGTCCTCTCTTCTATCCATCTGTGAACAAAAAGGACCGAATTAAAGGATCAGTTACAATCTATTTTCCTTCAATTATAGTGGTTCGAAAGGGAGGGATGTGGAGCATGGGAGAGAGAAAGCTCAGGCCAGCTTTAAAGTGTGACTCAGATTTAACACAGTTTTCAACAGGGCTGTGTTCTCCGGTGAGCTTATGTCTAAGACGAAACCCTAGACATCTGCTCTCGTCCGCTGTTACTGGCTTTCATGAGCATAATGTACAGAAACAACAATCTTTAAGAAAAAGGGAAAACAAGGGCAAATTACAAAGGGCAGAGGCTATTTTCAGTTATATGGATCCCGTAGCTGCCTGCAGGGATCTGAATTTGTTTCTAGGTCTCAGGAAGCTTGAGAGATTTGCTCACATGATTCTCCCTCTACACCTCAGAGCTCAACATCTGCTAGAGTTATGGGGGGGGGGGGAGAGATCTAATATTCTCTTTGAACTCCCTCCACGTTCTAGCGCCTGCTGTGATCCATAATTAACACCCAAAGTGTGTTAACTCCTTGACACCCAGAACGGGACGGACGATGCACAAAGAGGGGGAAAAGTTCTCCTGCCTCAGAGCAAAAAGCACGCCTTTATCCAGGTTCCCCCCTCCCTCTGGATCCCAAAGCTACGCTTTCATCCTCCATTGACACGCATGCCTCTGGCCTAGCTCTTCACCGGTGCATTTCTTCTCACATTTCTTTTCCTTTTCTCCATCAGGTGCTCAAGGACCAAGCACTGCTGCCAAAGCCGAGGAAAAGCACCAATACCTATGAAATGGCCATTATGTTTGGTGGGAAACGGTAAAATCTGTGTTTCTTTCAAAGGTTTTCTGGACTCTCTACCGTAATGTTCTGGCCATGACATGTTTGGGAGACCTCTAGCCCCTAGGACAGAGACCTGGGCTACCTTTAGTGGTCCCCATGGACTGAGCTGGGTCATCTGGCCCTTCACCCAGTTTGGGTTGTCCATCCCTGCTCTGTATTCTAGGATGAAGGCTGCAATCTCCTTGGTCTATGTCCTAACTTCATAACCTTTTGCATTGATGAGTTTCTATCTCCGTATTTCTTGTTAAATCAATGCTTCTCATAGTGAACTATCATCTGAGCCATTGGACAGTGAGTGGGATGCTGTGACTTGGTGACCTGCAACAGCAGAGGGTTGGACTTGATGGCCTTCCTGGCCCCTTCCAACTCTACTAGTCTGTGTTTCTATGATTCTATGACCTTCTGCTGCTTACCTGGTCATAGTGCATAGTGATTGCAAATTTCACACGGGTTAGTATCCTTGAATGAACATAATGTTCTGTGTTAGTGGAAACATGAAAATTAAACATATGGGCTACAGTATTAAAACTTTTCAGAACTTCAGCAAAGTATGTTGCCTAAGCAGAATCTTCATTACATTTGGACATTACAAAGGCGCCAGGCCCTGACGGGTTACACCCGAGAGTACTTAGAGAGTTGGCAGGGGTTCTCTCACGCCCGCTGGCCTCCATTTTTGAGGCCTCGTGGAGAACGGGTGAAGTTCCAGAGGACTGGAGGGTGGCATCGGTGGTCCCAATTTTCAAAAAGGGTAGTAGGAAGGACATGGGGAATTATAGACCGGTTAGCCTTACGTCCATTGTAGGAAAAACAATGGAAAGGCTCATAATAGAGAGAGATCTAGTGATGCTAGATAGGGAAGGGAGGCTGACAGCCACACAACACGGCTTCTGCAGAAACAGGTCCTGCCAGACAAACCTTGTGGAATTCTATGACAAGGTTTCAAGATGGCTAGATGGAGGGGATGCAGTGGATGTGGTATACCTGGATTTCAGCAAGGCCTTTGACAAAGTGCCCCATGATATCCTGGTGGAGAAACTGAGGAGTTTTGGGATACACCAAAGCACTGTCCGGTGGATTAGGGCATGGCTGACTAACCGAAAGCAGAAGGTAACCATTAGCGGGGAATCGTCGGGATGGCAGCCAGTGACAAGCGGGGTCCCCCAGGGCTCTGTCCTGGGGCCGATCCTGTTTAATCTTTTCATTAACGACATGGAAGAAGGGGTGAACAGTCTGCTGATCAAATTCGCAGACGACACTAAAACTGGAGCAGTGGCCACAACTGAGAAGCAGGTACTCCAGATCCAAAAGGATCTGGACAGACTATGGAAGTGGGCAGGAGACAACAGGATGGCGTTCAATGTGGAGAAGTGCAAGGTCTTGCACTTGGGGCATAGGAATAGCTGTCATAAGTACAGGTTAGGGGACAAGTGGCTGGAGAGCAGCACTTGTGAAAGGGACCTCGGGGTACTGGTTGACTGCAGGCTAAACATGAGTCAGCAGTGTGATGCGGTGGTCAAGAGGGCGAATGCCACCCTTGGTTGCATAGCCAGAAGTGTGGCTTCTAGATCAAGAGAGGTATTACTTCCACTCTACATGACTCTGGTGCGCCCGCAACTGGAGTATTGTGTTCAGTTTTGGGCCCCTCATTACAGAAAGGATATAGCCAGGTTGGAGTCAGTGCAGCGTAGGGCCACAAGGATGGTGGCTGGTTTGCAGGGGATGGGGTATGAGGCGAGACTGAGGGAACTGGGTCTCTTCAGCCTGGAGAAGAGGAGACTCAGAGGGGATATGTTGGCAACATACAGGTATGTGAGGGGGTGTCACATGGAGATGGGGAGAGGCCTGTTCTCCCCTGCAGAGGAAGGCAGGACGCGCTCCAATGGAGCAAAGCTCAGGGAGCCAAGGTTCAATTTGGATGCCAGGAAGCACTTCCTGACAGTTAGGACCCCGAGGGCGTGGAATGGGCTTCCACGGGAGGTCGTTGAGGCCCCATCGGTGAGGGTGTTCAAAGATAGGCTGGACATGCACATGGTGGGCATGTCATGAGCGGAGCCGGCTGGTGCCGGAGGTCAGACTAGATGGCCCAGGAGGCCCCTTCTGACTCGCTCTGTTTCTATGTTTCTATGTTTCTATGTTTCATGAAATTGCTACTGAGTTGGGCAAAGGACTTGACATCAGTCCTTTGACAGTCCTTGACATTGGGCAAAGGACCTCATGTCTTCATTCTAGAGAGGGAACAATTGCCCATTTTGGAGGCCTGGGAAATTCTCCCTTCCTACTTATATTTTCTCCGAATGAGTCTTTAAGATACAGTTGAGGAACTTTCTGGGGTTGGTGACCTCATCCATTGAATGATGCCATCCAGCCAGAAGGCATCAGCCAGCAGGGACCAGCTTTGTGGACTCCAACTCCCAGCATCCCCACCCATCATTGCTGGCCAGGGGATGCTGGGAGATGGAGTTCAAACATATGTGGTTGGAAAAGGCTGGTGTAAGTGCAGAAGAGGAGCAAAAGGGAAACGTTTGAGAAACCTTGAACTAGGATGCATTTACACCTGGAAAAGGTGAAAACAGAAGGGCTGGCAGAAGATCAGTAAAGTGAATATCATTCATGGCTGAGTGAACAATACACATTTTTTATATAAACAAACTTGAGCCTGACTTTAGACTCAACAGGCAGAGGATCATGAAAACGACTTGGGCTACAATTCTACATACTTGTTTCTAGGATAATCTCCACTGAAGACTTACATCAGAAAACATAGAAACAGAGCAAGTCAGAAGGGGCCTCCCAGACTATCTAGTCTGACCCCCAGCTCCAGCCGGCTCTGCTCACGACATGCCCGCCATGTGCATGTCCAGCCTATCCTTGAACACCCACACCAATGGGGCCTCAATCACCTCCCGTAGAAGCCCATTCCACACCCTTGGGGTCCTAACCATCAGGAAGTGCTTCCTGGCATCCAAATTGAACCTGGGTTCCCTGAGCTTTGCTCTGTTGGAGCACGTCCTGCCTTCCTCTGCAGAGGGGAACAGGTCTCTGCCCACCTCCATGTGACATCCCCTCACATACCTGTATGTTGCCAACAAAAATAGTGCATAGGATTGCATAAATGAGTGCTGGGTATTTAAGTTTATCTTTCCATCACTGGATAACAGCTGACAGAGAAAAGAAGCCCCAGATTCATTTCTCCGAGATGCTGGCTGCTTTCAGAAGGAAGGTTCCTACTGCTATCCATTAGGAAGCATGATGTAGCTGTCAAACCTTTTATTTTTTGACAGATCTCTACATTAAAGAAATACAGAAGAAGTGGCAAGAAAACATGGAAGGATCACGAATGGAAGAGAACTAATTCTGGACCACCATAAATGGGAGCTTTGGCTGTTGGGTGGTATACAAATTAAATAAATATCTAGATAAATGAGCCTGGGTAATGGTGCCCCATTTGGAAGCACCTCACCTGAATGCATTTTTCCAAAGACTTGGGTGAAGGGCTGGGGAGAAAAATCCTCTTCTCCATGTACATGAAGTCACTTAATGTTCAGAATTCCTTTTGCTCACTACTCTCTCCTCTTGAGAATTCCCCAGGATAGTTCTGGATAAATAGACCAGGAACAGGAGAAAGAATGATGATTGGAAATGGTTGCTGAGAAGAGAACTCCTCAACAGACGGCTATTTTTAGAGAGCGAGCACTTCAGAGAAATTTGTGGAGTGGTGGAGGAGTGTCCAGTCTTTAAATTGCCTGAAGGTTTCCCCTTTTTAAAGCTGTGGAAGTTATTTAAAAGCCCCGTGCCTGGTCATAACACTAGGAGGCATTCTGCATGCAGAGTTCCCAGCACTTTCAGGAGCACAGCGGTCCATAATTCTACCCCTTGCTTTGGTGCAATCTTCTTTCCTCTGCTAGAAGGAAAAAGTTAAAGGTAGCAGGGAAACAGGAAGTTGGTGAAAGCTAATTAAATCCTTTACTGAGCTGAAGCCATTGAATTTCAGCAAAATTCACAAGTTCAAGTTCGGGGCAGGAAACTCAGACACTGTGTGAAATGCCAATATTTCACAGGGTGCAATTCCTGCTTTCCTTCCTCTTTTTTCACATGTTCATTGCAAGTGAGCTCCTGACAGTGGCCATTTAAGAGAAGAAAGGTAGGGAGAGAAGAAGAAAACCAATGCAAAAATTGTGGACGAAAACATGCAGTGCAGGTAGGAAGCGATTGCCTTTATGTTACACTCCCTACTGGTTTGCTGAAAGAGTGAACCTAAAGATCTCCTAGTCAATGCAAGTAGGGAAGAGGCAAAGCTGAACTAAGGCAGATGATGCCCTGGAGCAACTCAAGAAGGTTCCAAGGATTTGGACACATTTCTTGGTGTGCTTTTCTCCAACAACACCCATGCAAGTTGGAATTGTTCCAGACCTCCTGCATTGCTGAGATACAGGAGAGCGTCCTGAAAAAGTTATTTGCCAGGTGCTTCATAGTAAGAAGTAGAGGCAGAGAAAAGTAGGAGCAACAGCACGAAAGGCAGGTGTTCTGGTGGTTTCCAAAGATGTTTACAGAGATGGAAGGGAAATGTGATCCTCCAATTTCTGCAGTGTGGTAGCATCAACTATTTTATTTTATTTTATTTTATTTTATTTTATTTTATTTTATTTATTTAAATATTTGTATGCCGCCCCTTGCAGCAGCCTTGGGGCAGCTCACAACAGCTAAAAACATATACAATATTAAAAACTGGCCCATCTCCAGGTCAAATTTAAAACATACAACATAAACAAATAATCCATTAAATAATAATCTTAAATTAGAAAAAAAAAGCAGATGAGAAGACAAAAGGTCACTTGATATGGCTTCAAGTTAGGATGAACGTAGGAGGAGATGGGTGAGGAAAAGGGGTGGGAAAGGGGTGAGATGAAACTCACTGGAATCCAGCCCTCTTTCATGGACTCCCTCTCTTGCTTGGCCTGGTCCTGGAAAGTGAGCCTAGGCAAGAGGAGATCCACAGACACTTGTAGAATGAAGGTGATGCAACCAGCAACCTCCTTCTGAGTCCATATGGTGTGGAAAAGGGACACTTCTTGTGCAACACATGGGGCTAAACTCCTGGCAGGCTCCCCATGAATGTTGAGCAGGCTCACCAGGAACTTGGACTCAGGACCATGGGAAAGCAGACCGGAGAGTCCAGGGAACCACGGCCTCATATGGATTCCTCCACATCACTGGGGTGGAATGCGAAGTAAATCTATCGCAAGTCTCAGGAGAGGGGATGGTGGTGCTGCAGAAGGGAGTTATGATAAGAGTCCTAGAGAGCAAAAGAACATCTGATTTGGTGCTTCTGGCAGACTGAAGGCTGAACTGCACATGGCCTGATGTCCTCAGCATTTCCCTTACCTTCATGGTGGCTCAATACAGATCAGGACTGCCATTTAGAGGTAGAAGTTCAAATCTTCCCGCCCAGCTATCCCCCTAAATTCAGCCCTCCCCCATGCAAGAAGACTAAACAGAGATGGAGAAGGAATGACGAGCAGTGGTTCCGATCCTGTATTTTTGCTACGGTAAACAACATGGTGGCAAGCCATTGCATGCCACGGATTGGGGGTAACATGTAGTTTTCCCCGAGTGAGACAGAGCTCAGCCTGGCATCTTTTCCTGGCCAGAGCTGGCTCCAAGTATTGTGCATGATGCCTTATGTGAGGCCTCTTTTCTGGATGGGTGTTCTGGACCTTCCCATCATGGCCACTGTCCCAGAGAGACTCAAGGAATGTGAGGCCTTCTGCTATTTTCTCTTGCTCTTGTCACTCTTTGTGTACTTGTGAGGATGGAAGAAGCGAAGAAGAGGAGGGCAGAGGGCTGTATCCCGTATTTTCCACAAGATGTTGTGATGACTTCCAACTCGGAGGGCTTGAAGAAAGAACTGGGGGATTGGGATATCAGGGGCTGCTTGCCCCAGTAACTACAAGCCAATGTGCCCCAGTGCTGGAGAACATGGGAGGAAGGCCACCGTTGCACTCCTGTCCTGCCTGAGGGGTCCGGTTGGCAGCCGGTGGGCCACTGTGTGAAGAGTGCTGGTCCAATGGACCACGTTGGGGTCCAGCCTGGCTGTTCTTCTGTTGGACTGGAGACCCTGGCAGGTGCACCACTGTTCTGGCTAGGTACCACCACCCTGACTAGATCCATAAACAAAGCCAATCTTCGGAAGGAGAGAAAACATCCTGATCCCAATGAGAGTACGCATGCAAGTAAAAATGGATTCCCATTAGAGGAACACAGGGTCCCATTGATCGACAATGCAATACACCAGGCATCTGTGCAGGAATCATTGACATCAATAGGAGTTAGGCAATCCAGAGTGTACAGCACACGTTCCTGGTAGATTGTGCCTCAAGTCAACCCGCCCTGATTCCTTTGCAACAGCATTACCAAAACGTGGCAACTGCAAGGTTATTTCCTCTTTGGAACTTCAGTTTAGCACCTTGCCCCAGAGTTTCCCATGTTTGATAAGCTCCTGCTTCAGAAAGCCATTGATTACTAAGAACGCCTTTTAAGGACGAAGAAAATGCTCTTTCCAAACACACTTTGCATTGATCAGAAG
Source organism: Varanus salvator macromaculatus (assembly GCA_023646645.1). Lineage (NCBI taxonomy): Eukaryota > Metazoa > Chordata > Lepidosauria > Squamata > Varanidae > Varanus > Varanus salvator. Next base: position 18,823,354 of record JAIXND010000773.1, read on the forward strand.
AAAGAAAGTTTTTCCCCCCCGCTTCTTCATGGTGCAGAGTGAAAAAACCATTAATAAAGATTAAGGACAGTGGTGTGTCACTGTGGGTCAGACTTTAAGTTGAATAAATATAGCCTAATCTATACTTCAGTCTGGAAGGCAATGAGCACAATGCAATTTTGCATTAATGGGGAATTCTTATCAAAACCGAAGCCAAATGAATTTCTCACCCATCTCTTGTAGTCCAGGGATACTGGCACACCCAGTGTACTGTTGGCGTCCCTCCCCTGTGCCAGGGGTGTGATTCTGGGTCATGAGCAGAGTCAGTCTCCCTCCCTAGAACTCAGATTACCTCAGCTAGTGGCTTTCTCTTACTCTCCACTCAGGATCAGGGAGAAATTCATTCAGTTCAAATTTTATCTAATTCATCTATCACTTTTCAACCACAATACAGTTTAAACCTTGGTTGTTCTTCAAAGCACACTGCTCTGATTCTCGTAATTGAGCTCTGGAAGAAAAATGTTTGCCAATATGTTTATATTAGGGGAGAGAATGGTGAAAAAGCATTGTTAGGAAAGTTGCATGCAAAATGCTTAACTTTGACACAAAATCGTACAAATGTGGATGCATTAAAGCATCCAAAATGAACTTTCATGTAAATTTAAAATTCTAATTCTCAAAGTTCAGGATGAATCAAACCTAAAACTGGAGAAAATCTTAAGATGGACCTAAACTGCCAGATTCATAGAATATCATAGAATAGTAAAGTTAGAAGGGGTCATGAAGGGCATCTAGTCCAGCCCCCTGCTGTTGCAGGACACCATGTTACACCATCCCACTCAGAGGGCTGCCCAGCTTTTTCTTGAATCAATCCGGTGTGGGGGAGCCCACCACCTCTCTAGGCAGCTGGTCCCACTGTCCTATTGCTCTGACTGTGAGGAATCTTTTCCTGATGTCCAGCTTGAATCTGGGTTGTTTCAGCTTGACTTGATTATTCCATGTCCTGCACTCTGGCATCAACAAGAGGAGATATCTTGACCTTCCTCTTTGTGACAGCCTTTGAGGTACTTATAGAATGATTCTATGTACCCCCCACCCCACACCTCAGTCTTCTCAAGGCCCGGTTCTCTCACTCTCCTCATAGGGGAGAGACTCCTACTGATCTCAATACCTCCAGCTTCAAATTGCACATTGGAATTGCTTCTCAGCGGTTTCCCACTACAGAATTATTCCACTAAAAGAAAGGTTTTCTCATGCTACGTGTTGGGTGATTAGAAATTAAGGTCATGATTAAATCAGTGTTGTTTCTGTTATGTGCCATCAAGTCATCTTTGACTTATGGAGACCCTAAGAATGAAAGCCCTCCAAAATATCCTTTCCTTGACAGCCCTGCTCAGCTCTTGTAAACCCGATCTGTGTCTTCTTTTATGGAATTGATTGATCTCATAGTTGGTCTTCCTCTCCTTCTGCCTTTGACTTCTTCTACCATGATTTTCTTCTCCGGGAAATCTTGCCTTCTCATGATGTGCCCAAAATATGACAGCTTCAGTTTTGCCAGTTTTACTTCCTGGGAGAGTTCTGGTTTCATTTGAGCTAGGAAACACTTGTTGGTCTTTCTGTCAGTCCAGGGTGTTCGCCAAGTCTCCTCCCGTACCGTATTTCAAAAGCATCACTTTTCTCCTTATCAGCTTTCATTGCTGTCCAGCTTTCACACCTATACATTGTGACTGGGAACAAACAGTGTGGATGGTCTTGGCTTTGGTCGTCAGTGAACCCTTACACTTAACACTTAATGAACTTTTCTAGTTCCTCCATGCTCCAATTATACATAAGTAGGTAAGTAAGCAAGTAAGTAAATTGATGCCCTTCCAAGTCTCAGACTTCTTTGAATTTCTTGGCTGCAGATTTCCTTTGAATTGATGACCAAATCAAGGTATAAAAAGCCTTTCACAATTCCAGGTTCTTCATTGTTGACAGTAACATTACATAATTCTTCTGCAATCACAATTTCTTCTTAATGTTCAGTTGCAGCTGAGAATAAGCCCTGTTGCCTGTATTGTTTAGAAATCCCTTGGCAATTTTGTTCATTGTAGTTTGCTTTTATTATAGCTTGCTTTGTTTCACATTCATTTTTATGTATGTATGGTAAGAAAATAAAATTAAAAAAATAAAAATTAAAAAAAAAGAGAGAGAGAATAAGCCCTGTTGAGATATGGGGCAAAGGCATTGAAGCTGTGGAGCTGCACCGCCTTCCCTTTTTCGATTTCTGTGGGATAAGCTGCCACAAATGTGCTTGGGCAGCTGCTCCTCGTGAAGTTTAATGATTGGAACTCAGAGGGCTAGCAGTGAAGGAAGGAAGGACAGCCTGAGATTTGGGTGGGTGGCGAAGCTGTGGCTCAGTCGCCTGAGGAACACAAAGAGCAGTTCTTGTGCTGATGGTTTCCACCTTGGTCCATTCTTAATGTGTCTACAAATTTGCTTTGGGGTTTACCTTCTGAAGAGGGTGGGGTCGGCATGCTATAGGTCTTTTTGTGAATAACGAAAGCAAGCATGCACTATTTATGGATATTTAAAAGCAAGTCCTTCTGCGAGGCACAACCGTGGCTCCATGCCTTGCTGGGGAGCTACCAATGCTGCAGCCCTAACTCAGAAGCAAGTTCTACTGGCTTCGGTGGTGCAGAAATTGGTGGCGGTGCTGGTGGCAGAGATAACAGCTGATGGGTGAGATGGGGGAGGGAAAGGGGGTGGGTAAGGAGGGGGAGGGAGCGAGAGACTGGGGGTGACTTCCTGCACCGCACCAGAAGGGCTCCTGACATCGGCCAGCTGCCGTGGCTTTTGCTTACGGGGTGGGGGAACTCCTTTCTCCCCTGTGACTACTCTGCTGTGGCCCTTCCTGCCTTGGGAGGGGACAGGACACGGGGGCCCTGGAGTGGGATGAACAAGCAGTGTGTGCAACACAGCTCAGGTCTCTCCTTTGCCCCTGGGAAGGAGATGCCCACCTCTTCCTCCCTTCCAGTCCCAAAGAAAGGTGAGGAGGAAAACAGAGAAGGGCAGAGAATGTCCAGTGGCAGGAGCAAATGGGAAAGAGAAGAGGTAGGATCCTCACTTCCCAGTATGGCTGTGGAGGGGCCCCACAGAACCAGCAGCTTGCATCTGGCTTGTCATATGGCGGCCACTGGCCAGCCAATTCCTGCAGTAATTTCATCCAAAAAAGTTAGCAACTGTTAAATGACCAGCAGGGAAGGTTCTTGCTGGCCTTGTTGGGTCTGGACAGGGATCATCCAGAGGCAGCCCCTGGTGGGACAAGAGGCAGTGACCAGTCAGGTCAGGGCAAGGGTATCAATCCATCCCATGACTCTAACACCTGAGGAAAGGGCTTCAAGCTGCCTCATGGAAGGGCTGGCCCTGACATTAAGGCTACTCGATTTTGAAGGCTACCATTCCCTCACATATTTTTCTACAGCTTGCCACTGTTACTTAGAAAGCCTGACAGACTTTTGTTTTTTCATCCATGCATTTTTAGAGTATTAAAATGCAGCCCTTCCTTCCACCCTCTCCTGAGACAAACGAGGAACATCTGTCCACTGTGCTCCCTTCGCTTGAACGGGATGATAGAAGGCAGCATTGGCAACGAGCTGATCCATCTTCTACACAAATCTATACGATGCCTGTTTAGAGCTGGCAGATCACTCCATAGGAATGATCTGCCATCCGTCAGTCACCTCTGGTATTCTGCCTCTCTGTGCCTGTGATCTTAATGAGAGAGCCAGCAGCAACACCATTCTTCCGGCACCTTCCATTGCTCGGGACGCAAGAGGGCTGTCAGGGCCACATGGCTTGCCAAATGAAAGGAAGCCGCAGCCCGTGTCTTTTTCCTTAGGCATTCTGCCACGGAAAACGGGGGGAAATGCCAGTCATTGCTCAGGATGGCGATGTATTGCAGAGCTGTTCTTCTGTACCACTAGCACAGAAACAAGTCTGGCCATGAGCGAGACGAGGGTAAGGCTGCTACCGTCAAGGTGATTTTCACATGCGTCGTACATGCATCATACATAGGCTTGCTTGTCTTCTAAGACCGGATCAGGAAGATGGTCAGGTCAGGGATTTGCTGGAAATCCATAACTGACCAAGCAGCGGATGTTCTAGGAGTGCCGCTGTGCTGACATCTCATGGGGCACCCTGGGAGCATTACAAGCACTCAGGAAGGATCCCTGGTTTGCACCTCCTGCTTTGTCATGCCCTGTCACCCTATTGCATAAGAAAAGTCCCGCTAGATCAGACTGAGGGCCTGTGTGGTCCAGCATTCTCTTCCCAGTGAATATGACACACCACAAGCAAGGTAGGAGTAAAGGAGTGTCCTCTTCTGGGAAACACGCATATGGAGGGGAGATGCGCCTTTGCTTCAGGCCAAGTTAGAAGACAGATGAGGGTCCAGTTCTGTTGCTTTCTAAAGTGAACCAAGGCTCAGATTGCCAAACTTCAGTTTGGGTTGGGTACCAAGTTGGGTTCCCACTCAGAGGGTTGTCCAGTTTCTTTTTGCATGTCTCCAATGTGGGAGTGCCCAGCACCTCTCCAGGCAGCTGCTTCCACTGTCGTGTTGCTCTGACAGTGAGGAAGCTTTTGCTGATGTCCAGCCCAAATCTGAGTTGTCGCAACTTGAACTGATTAGGTGGATCCAGCATGCAGAGAGGGGAAAACTATTGTTAGCCATGGAAGGGGTTGTGTTAGATTTTATATCTACCCAATGAACATGCAGAGTGAGATTTTGGTGTTGGCGTTCCAGCATAAGCGGTAGGTAGAACTAGCCCTTCCCTTCCCTTCCCTTCCCTTCCCTTCCCTTCCCTTCCCTTCC